>CM051461.1:8300461-8660362 GCA_028095005.1 Rhynchospora pubera
ATAGATTCATTTAATGAACCATAAGAATTCTTTAACCATCTGTTCTCTTTCTATTGAGAATTTCTTTGAAAGCATGATGAACTGAAATGGTAAATAGAAAGGCAAGAGAGACTTGGGCTGCGCTCGAGGTTCCATTCTTTCCAATATATACTTCGTTCTTCCGGTTTCTAAGAACTATTGAACTCACGATATAGTTCAAATATCTCGTCTATAATCGTTCCCTTAGTAATTCAATGTTAGGACGTTAACTACATCATAATAACGGCCTGTCATTGTTATTCTAAATTGTCTCTCGTTTGTGTCTAAGTTCTGAAATATCTCATTTTTTATGGTTTGATAGGTGGTATTTGCACTACCAGATAATCTAATACTAGTGGGATCAAATTGAGCGGATCTATTAATTAGAATCTCAATTGAAAATATTATTTCTAGGTTGAAAAACTTTGGAAGGCTACTGTATTTGACTGTACTGTATTGTAGTTGTTGTGTTGGTTTGAAAATGACTTCACTGTAGCTCAATTTATAGTAGTAAAATTGTGGAAAATGCCAAAAAAATAATAATTAATAGGAGACGCCATTGGTACCGACGTCTCCTGCTAGTATCAATGGCGTCTCACTACAACAAAAATGATTATTAGTACCGGCTCATTAGTACCGGTTTTTAAGAAAACCGGTACTAATAATAAATCATGGCATTTTCGTAATTGTCAGATATATTATTTAGTACCGGTTTTTTTAAAAAACCGGTACTAAAAATCGTCTAAAAAAATAAAAAAACGTTTTTATTTTAGTACCGGTTTTTTATAAAAAACCGGTACTAATTAATTGATTTTTAGTACCGTTTTTTTATAAAAAAACCGGTACTAAAGGTTTGAATTTATAAAAAAAACCGTTAGATTTTTAGTACCGGTTTTTTATAAAAAACCGGTACTAAAAATCAATTAATTAGTACCGGTTTTTTATAAAAAACCGGTACTAAAAATCTAACGGTTTTTTTTTATAAATTCAAACCTTTAGTACCGGTTTTTTATAAAAAACCGGTACTAATTAATTGATTTTTAGTACCGGTTTTTTTATAAAAAACCGGTACTAAAATAAAAACGTTTTTTTTTATTTTTAAGCGATTTTTAGTACCGGTTTTTTATAAAAAACCGGTACTAAAAATAGGCAGATATTTATTAGTCGAAATACATGTCTTCCTTCACTATTCCTCTTTCTCTCAAGGGTCATATACTGTTCATGGCTAATTATCCTTTCTCTACAAAACCGAAAATTTTCTTACTCTCAAAAACCATATAAATAAAATAGCAAAAAATTTGCAAAAATTCAAAAAAATTGAAAAATCATTGGAGGATGCAAAGGAGATCAAAGGAGAGCTAAAAAAATTGGAATTTGAGGTTTTCTTATTGAAGAGGCCGATCGATCAAGAGAAGGGCAATTACGGTAATTTTATTTTAATCCTCAATAATTTTTTTTTGTTAATTTGTCGATTTGTATGTGCATTATCCCTAATGGTTATAATCGGTATTTGCATCTCTTTTAGTTAAGTATTGTCATATAAGACCAAATTGCCGGAATTTGAGCTATTTTAGGTCTATTTGCCCGTCCGAGATTAATCCATTAGGGATTAATCTCGGATAGTACTCCCGGTCGGGAGTACTGCTCTTTGGATACTATTTTGTCTCATTTAGGACAGCGAGCTGTACGTTAGATGCAATGCGTTGTCTGAGAAAAATTCGATAGCATTTCCTCTTATGTTCCCACGAATACGTACGCACGAGCAATTGTGTGTTTGCGTATTCAGGGAACATAAGGGGAAATGCTGCCGAATTTTTCTCAGACAACACATTGTATCTAACGTACGCTCGCTAATGAGACAAGAGTATCCAAAGAGCGGGCTATGATGGTAACCGGCCCAAAAACCTTATATGTTGCATTGAATCTATAAACCCTAAATCCTGATTTTTTGGATATATATACAGATGGATCAAAGGGAGAAGTACATGTTTGATTATTCAAGAATATCGTATGAATTTGTTCAAGTTGTTGAAGAGTTCATAAAATGTGCAGAAGAACATCGAAAGTTGACTGGAAAACTCAGAATTTTATGTCCCTGTAAACGCTGCCTTAACTTTGAGAGACATGATAGTAATGTGATTAGATCACATCTGATTCAGCGTGGATGGATGACAACACCTAAATACCTCCGGTGGGTTAAACATGGAGAAAATTTGGAAGAAAATTTAGATGCTGGAACGAGCAATATTAATGTATCTGATGATTTGGAAAATATTGTACAAAATGATTGTGGGGATGATACAGATGATAATGTAATAGTGGGTGATGATGATCATATAGAAAATCTAAGTGAACAACAATATAATGATGACATTAGAGAAAATGATTTGGATGAAATGATGAATGAATTGCCCAGCGATTTTATTGATGATGTTCCTGATGTGTTTCAAAAGTTGAATGAAAACTCTCATATACCCTTATATCCTGGTTGCAATGAAGAGAAATTCTCAAAAATAAAAACGGTTTTTAAGCTATATAACTTGAAAGCTAAAAACAATTGGAGCGATAAGAGTTTTACATCTTTGCTCGGTCTTTTGCGAGAAATGCTTCCAGCAGATAATACATTGCCAGATACAACTTATAAGGCTAGGAAATTACTATGTCCTTTGAAATTAGAAGTAGTGAAAATTGCAGCATGTCCGAATGATTGCATATTATTTCGTAAGGAGTATGAAAACCTCAATAAATGTCCAAAATGTAATGCATCCCGGTACAAACAAAGGGTCAGTGATTTGGATGATGAAGAAGAAGGTTGTAAGAAAAGACCAGCTGCGAAAATATTGTGGTATTTGCCAATAATACAAAGGTTTGAGCGTCTTTTCAGTAATTCAAAAGATGCTAAACTGTTGAGATGGCACGCAGAAGGCAGAAAGAAAGATGGAAAACTCAGACATCCAGCAGACTCACCCCAGTGGAACAATATAGACAGCCATTTCATTTATTTTTTGGCAGTGAGCCTAGAAATTTGAGATTGGGACTATGCACGGACGGAATGAATCCTTACGGTCTCATGAGTACCAACCGAAGCGTTTGGCCTGTTTTGTTGGTTATTTACAACCTCCTCCTTGGTTATGCATGAAAAGAAAATATCTGATGGTGCCGCTGCTCATTTCTGGTCCAAAACAACCCGGCAACGATATAGATGTTTATTTGGCTCCGTTAATAGAGGATCTTGATGTGTTGTGGAAGGACGGAGTGAAAATCTTTGATGCACATTCAAGGAATTATTTCAACTTACGTGTCATGATATTCTGCACGATTAATGACTTTCCCGCTTACGGGAACTTGTCGGGTTACCGAAATAAAGGAGAAAAGGCATGTCCTATTTGCATGGAGGAACCACATTCGATATGGTTATCGAATTGTAGAAAAACTGTTTATTTGGGACATCGTAGGTTTCTCAGTCGTCATCACCCTTACCGTCGGCCACCTTATAAGAACAAATTTGATGGCAACACCGAGAAACGCCGGGCTCCTGTACCAAAATCTGGAAGACAGACTTATGAACAAGTGAAGGATCTTAAAATTGTACTGGGCAAATCATTTGTGAATAGAATTCCTGAAAAGTGCTTTTGGAAAAAAAGGTCTATATTCTGGGATTTCGAATACTGGCCTTATTTGGATGTTAGACATTGTTTAGATGCCATGCATATAATCAAGAACATTTGTGAAAATCTAGTTAATTTGATTTTAAATGCTCAAGGAAAAGTGGACAATGTTAACGTGAGGAAAGACATGGTGAAAATGGGAATTCGACTGGAACTAGCTGCAAAGGAAGATAATAGTAAGAAGCGGGATTGGTTACCTAATGTTGTTTATACTTTAACAAAAAAAGAGAAACTCAGTTTGTTGGAGTGTTTGAGGTCTATAAGGGTTCCTACTGGTTATTCCTCAAATATTTCACGAAAGGTTTCCATTAAAGATATGAAATTGATTGGAATGAAGTCTCACGATTATCACGTGTTGCTGACCCAGTTACTTCCGGTTGCAATTCGAGCATCTTTTAAAGAAGAAGTTTGAAATTCTATTATTAAGTTGTGTTTCTTCTTCAATAAAATTTGCTCTAAAGTTATCGATCCCGAAAAACTGAATCAGTTGGAAACCGATGCGGTTCAGACCATATGCGAGTTGGAGATGCATTTCCCCCCCTCATTCTTTGTTATTATGGTGCATTTGACCATTCATTTAGTTAGAGAGATAAAGCAATGCGGTCTGATATTTTTGCGGTACATGTATCCTTTTGAAAGAGCAATGGGTCAATTGAAAGGATTAGTCAGAAGCAGATCTCGGCCCGAAGGAAGCATAATTGAAGGATATGTTGCAGAAGAGGTAATTGATTTCTATAATGATTATCTAGATGGAGTTCAACCTATTGGCCTGCCCAAAAATAGACACGAAGGTAGACTCCTAGGAAAAAGCATAATTGGTATGAAAGTAATTACAATGGACCTTGCAAAAAGAGAAAAAGCCCATCTTAAAATTTTGCAGCAAGTCGCTGTTGTCTCTCCTTATGTGAATGAACATATAACCGAGTTGCGAGAGCAGAATCCTCAGAGATCAGAAAATTGGATCACCAAGGAACACAACAAAACTTTTGTAAAATGGTTCAGAAACAAGGTAACCGAGTCTCGACCTTCAAATGAAACGGTGAAATTTCTTGCTAGAGGTCCTAACGCCAATGTGCAAACCTATCAAGGGTATGATCTGAATGGTTTCACTTGGTATACAAAAAAACAAGATGGAAAAAGTACAGTCCAAAACAGCGGAGTCACAATAGTAGCCATATCAAGTGATGGAACATCATCAGAGCCGTATTATGGGTGGATTGAAGAAATTTGGGAATTTGATTATAATGCATTTAAAATACCAGTGTTTGAATGCAAATGGATGCTAAAAAGCGACGTCAAGACTGATAAAAACGGATTTGTAACCGTTGATTTAAAAAAATTGGGATATGCTGATGACCCCTTTATACTTGCAAACAAACAAGCAATGCAAGTTTTTTATATTGCAGATCCGGCTGAAAAGGGACGACATGTGGTCCTTCCCGGAAAAAGACGCATCGTTGGCGTTGAAGATGTCGTGGACGAAGAAGAATATGACCAATTTGATGAAATAGCTCCATTCTCCACAGGTAGTTCTAAATAATTTTATATTTAGAAAATTTAGATAAATAATTTTAAATGTAACGAATTTGACCAATTTATATATGTTATTACTCACAGGTATTGATGGGACACCGCAACCAATTGAAGAGTTAACAAGTAATTTGCGTTCCGATCAGGAAGAAGGCGTGTGGGTAGATCGACCGAAGTCATCAAAAAATAAATAGCTTTCATGTCTATTGTAATATTTTTTATTAGTACAAATTAGTCTTTTTTTCGTGTAATATTTTTATTTTGATTACAAAATATTTGTTAAATTAAATTACAAAAAAGAATTAGAAAATGGTTACTTAGATTAAATTTATCAAAATACTTAGATTAAATTTATCAAAATATTTATCAAAATAATTTAATTTAACTATATAATTAAAAAACAGAAACTAATTTAATTAAGTATAAGTAATTAAATAAATTTATTTATATAATTTCAAAAAAAACCAATCTAGTACCGGTTTTTAAGAAAAAACCGGTACTAATATAAAAAAAACCGAAACTTTATGATTTATTCTAATTAAGTTTATTAATTAATTTAAAAAATATTTAAATTATTATTTCATATAATTTAAATATTTAAATAATTTAATTTGACTATTTAATTAAAAAACAAAAACTAATTTAATTAAGTATAAGTAATTAAATAAATTTATAAAATTTTGAAAAAAAAACCAATTTAGTACCGGTTTTTAACAGAAAACCGGTACTAAATTGAAAAAAACCGAACCTTTATAATTTATTCTAATTAAGTCGATTAATTAATTTAAAAAATATTTAAATTATTATTTCATATAATTTAAATATTTAAATAATTTAATTTGACTATTTAATTATAAAACAGAAACTAATTTAATTAAATATAACTTATTAAATAAATTTATAAAATTTCGAAAAAAAAAACCAATTTAGTACCGGTTTTTAACAGAATACCGGTACTAAATGATTTTAATTTTCGGTTTTATTTATTTAATTAATTAAATAATTAATTAAATAATTTCTTAATTTAAATATATTTAATTAATTAATTAAATAATTAATTAAATAATTTCTTAATTTAAATATATTTAATTTAGTACCGGTTTTTTATAAAAAACCGGTACTAAATGAATTTAATTTTCGATTTTTTTTATTTAATTGATTAAATAATTAATTAAATGATTTCTTAATTTAAATTAATTAACGAATTTTCGGTTTTTTAATGTAGTACCGGTTTTTTATAAAAAACCGGTACTAAATGAATTAATTTTAGTACCGGTTTTTTATAAAAAACCGGTACTAAATGAATTAATTTTTGTTCCGGTTTTTTATAAAAAACCGGTACTAATATGGTTTATTTCATGATTTACTACCGGCTCATTAGTACCGGTTTTTTGTTGCTGTTAGTACCCCCTATTATTAGTACCGCTGCAAAACCGGTACTAATGATAGGAAAAAAACTGGTACTATTAATTTTATTTGGCGTAGTGTCTCCACCCCTCTGGCGTTCGAACATTTCTACTAATATTAAATGCTATCTCGATTTACTAAAAAAACGTTTATTATTTTATAATATTTATTATTAATAAAAAAATTCGGGATGGCATGGGAGCTGTCTGGCGCAAATCTAGAGTTAGTGTAGTCAGCGTGAGAACACATTATTGAGTCATGGAGATCCACAACAACGCCACGTGAGAACGGCGTTTCTTGCTCTTGAAAATAGGACTATATGCCTGTATTATTTTCTCGCTTATTTTTTTCTAGAAGTATCATACAGTTCATTTTATATTCGTTGTTTTTTGTTTACGCTCCTAATTAATGTGGACCTCAGGTCCTTTGTTTTTTTTTTTTTTTTGAAAATATAAACCCGTAGGTTTCCTCTCAGGTCCTTTGTTATCTAAGAACTGTGCATGCCCATCGAATAGCAAGTCAACGCTGGTACATGTCACCGCTCTTATCCCAATAGAATTTCTTGCAAACAGAACGTGTTCACATGGCCTCATTAATTTGGTAATGTGGACAAAAGTACATATTTTATGTGGGTGCCAACAATAAAATGAGCAACTGACCCTTCTATTCATCTTCGGAATATGCCAATATGGCAATATATCCTTGCACAGTTGCACATACCCAAGCCAACCAACCACCTCCTCGCACATCTATTCCATATACATGAATACATCTGAAAACAAATTCGCACGCATATAACCCTAATTGATTACACCTTCGATTGACGCTAAAAGAAAATTATCACTTTCAAAAGCCACACAAACATACATACACAAACAAGAACAGAGGCTGCAGTGACCGAAGCTCTGCGCCTTTATGGGGCAAGAGAACAGTTGGATTCACTCCAACACGAACTACGCTGGATTCAGGCTTTTCTGAAAGATGCCGAGGCAAAGAAAAATTTAGATCATAGGGCGAAGACTTGGGTGAGTGAAGTGCGGGAGGTGGCATACAAAATCGAGGACGTGATCGACACGTTCATGGCAGATGTCGATGATCACAAGAATCGACAAGGCCGAAATGCCCTCAAGCAAGCTCTGTTGTACCCCAAGAAGCTATATATGGTTCATAAGCTGACAAATGAGATGGATGCGATTCACACCAGACTACGGAAGATAAAGGAGTGCACGGAGACATATGGTATAAACCGGGAGTTGAAGGAGGACCTGAGCAGCAATCCGAGTAGGCCTTTCAAGGGAGTCATGCTCCCCGACGAAGATGATCCCGATGTGGTTGGTCTGGAGACAGATAAAGAGGAAATAGTCAAGCTACTTCTCGATCCAAACACTCCAAGACGCCGTGTGGTGTCGATTATTGGACAGGGAGGTCTTGGAAAGACGACGCTCGCCAAAAAAGCATACAACAGGTTTCTACAATTCTATCCGTCTAATTGAATTTAATTATGCTGATTATAATTTCTCAAAAAAGGGCGTATTATGTTTTTTTTTTTAACTAATAATTGACAAAGAAATTAATTGTAAAATTTAATATTTTTGTTATTGTTAAATATGTAAATCATGTTGAAAGGCTTAAACAAATAAGATGTTCTTATTAAAGTATCGTGCGATATATGGGGTTAAACGAGGGAGTTTTATTTTGTTTGCTTTTTTCTTTTTCTTTTACTTTATTTTGTTTCTATACTTTAACTTTGCCTCTGTGGGCTTTGTATTCCGTAAAAAAAAAAAAAATCAAAGGAGGCCCGGACCGTCCAAATCTCAAAAAAAAAATAATAATAATAAATAAATGGTTTTAGTCAGACTGTTTGGAGATCGAAATCTTATAAACGGATTTGACGGCACTTTTAAATAGTTCTTATCACATTGTGTATCGATAAGATAGAATGATAAATTTAAATATTGAATTTTTTAAAAAATATATTAATTTCAAAATCCGGGTGACAAGATAGAATGATTGAGGACTGCAGTCCTCTGTTCTCAAAATGTTGCTTTGACAGTTTTATTAACACATTGGTAACTATATTAATTTTTCAATGCAGTGACAAGGTCAAGAGTGAGTTCAAAATCCGAGTGTGGCTTTCAATTTCACAACAATTTGAACTTATTAATGTTTTGAGCATGATGCTAGAGGGCATTCGTTCTCTAAACCAATATGAGAAGGATCTTCTAAAAGATCCAAAATCTCAACCAAGAGCGGTAAAGCATTTTGCTCAAGAACTGAATAGATTGTTAAAAGAAGAACGGTATCTTATCATTATGGATGATGTTTGGACACCCGATTTATGGGACCAAGTTCATGATGTTCTACCAAACACTAATAAGGGTAGTAGAGTGCTAGTAACTACTAGGATTTCTGAAATTGCTACAAAAGCAGACTCTACTTCTGATCCGTACAATATGCGCTATTTAAGGCTCCGTTTGGATAGGTGTGGGAAGAAGGGAAGAAGGGAAGAAGTATTGGGAAGTGTGTAACTTTGTGAAGAATTTGAATTGTTTATAATTTTTTTTCTTCCCTTCTTCCTTCTTCCTCTTCTTCTTCTTGCATCCAAACAGAGCCTAAGTGAGGAAAGCCAAGAACTTCTACTAAAAAATGCTTTTCCTTTTCAAGATCCCAAAGCGTACCTTGATGGTTTATCCGACCTTCCTAAACAATTTGCAAGAAAATGTGGTAATTTGCCTCTAGCTTTGAAAGTTGCTGGTGGTCGTTTATCTCGAGAACTGCCCACATACAATTCTTGGCATAAGATTTTGCAAAAATTTAGTTGGCATGATGGTGATGGAAAGAACTGCACAAACATCCTAGCCACTAGTTATGAGGATACTCCAGCTTATCTCAAGCCATGTTTCATGTATTTTGCTTTATATCCAGAGGATTATGAAATCAAAGTAAAACATTTAATTCGAATGTGGGTGTCAGAGGGGTTTATACCTGAGAAAAATGGTACAATAATGGAAGAAACTGCTGAGGATTACCTAGAAGAACTTGTCCAAAGGTACTTTTTCCTACTGAAAGTCGCAATCTGTAAATTTTATTTGGATTTTATCACATGCATGGTTTGTTAAATAAATATTTAGCATAATGCACAGGTAATTTTTCTTCGTATCAACCTAGTCATTGAGATTAATTTAATAATGATGGTAGAGGTTTTAGAACAGAATTTGAGTCAGCTGAACCAATTTCTTTACATATAGAGGGTCCATATATCACAAGTCACAACCCTATATTATTAATTTTTGCACATCAAGTAGATTTTTTGGATGTATTTTAGTGTTTATTAACAGTTCAATAGAAGTCGATCTCTATATAGATTTTTAATTGAAACTTCAAATTGTCTTTTCTTGAGATTTTACTTTTGTAATAGTTGGAGAGAAATTGACAAAAGAGATTGAGGTAACAAAAATAATTGAATCAATATCAAAAACAAAAAAAAAATGAATAAAATATTTCGGACAAAACATTATGTTCATTTTTTGTTTTTCAATTTATGCCCCAAGTTACAACTAAATTCTTATATTTCTTTTTTTTAAGAAATAATTAATTTCCCCTCAAATATTTCTTACTGAACTAACAGTGTTTTAATCATGCTCATTTTTTTTTTTTTTGATGGGTGCCTGTAGGCAAAATCATGCGCATGTTTGTGACCCTTATAGCATGTATTTTCGGATATGCAATTTTCGTTATTTTTTTTTAGATATGGAATGTTAATCATTTATCTCTTAGATATAAAATAAGGATATTTATAGTATTATTAATTAAATTCCCTGCATGTCAGATTTGTTTCTCTTTCGACACGCCATTAATTCCTTTTTTTCTTTCCTCTTTAGGTCTATTATTATTTTCAAGTTAGATATTACAGTAATATATAATGTGATTAATTTTCTTTTATATCTCGTTTGATTTTGGCCACTTATTCTTTCTTAACAAGGGAAAATTACAGAGATTAATTTTCTTTTGTGCATCTTCTTATTCATATATATTTTATAAATGTTAAAGAATATGAAAAGTAAAATGCAGGGAAAAATAGCAATGAGTTATTTAAAGAGATTTTTGTTTTTGTCAGAAGTATTGGATATGATTTTTACAGAGCAACACTAATGTTCAATACGTTCATTTTCAAATTTTTTACTTCAAACAACCGCTCTGAAATTTTAACGTGGTGTCGATATTAAAATCTTATAGAAATATGTTTTTTTTATTTGTTTAATAATTTTTTAAATCTAAAGAAAACCATGTTTATAGACATTTCAAAATTTTATAGGTTGACGACTTTCTAATAATTTGAAAAAAAAAATCAATAAAATGATGTATAGTATTCTTAATAACTGTCATCATCACTATTAATATTTTACATTTTTAATAATATTGTTACGTTAATAGTAATTATATAATAATTATAATAATATATTTTATTTTAATTGTATTAATTTGACAAGTTACTCCTCTACCAATTGAACGTAACCTTTAGATTGTAATATGTGTGATTATTTCCTTTTGGGCCACCGTATGCATATAATGATCCTGTTGTCCCTAAAGAAAGATCTAGAGGGGGTGAATAGACACAATTTTGATTTCTTAAATCGGTACGGTCAATTTTTGGTTCAATTCAAGTTTGGTCTAATCACAACACAAGTCACAAGCAATTCACAATGCAAATAAGTAAAGAGACGAGAGAAAGAGATGACACGCGATGTATTATGGAGTTCCGACCCGCTAGGAAAGGTTAGCCTTAGTCGTACATCTCCGGAAGTTTGCCAACCAAGAAAAGGGCGCGCTCCGTTCGATTCCACAATTAACGTGTCTACAACTTCGAACCGAATCACCTTGTTACAAGAACTCTCAAGGTGGATCGGCCTAACTCGAATAAACAACACAAACACTCAATTGAATTGAGACTCTAACCAAATCACTCAACAAATCTAACAATTCAAGCTAGGGGGTTTGGTCTAGGCACTCTAATCTCCATGATTTTACAAATTAAATGCTCAAACACAAGAGAAGTTATTCTAACTGGTTGGAGCTCAAAATAGAGGAATTTTCAAGGTTTCAAAAGTGTCAAATCAGTTTCAAGAGGGCTGATATATATAGGGGCGCCAACAGCTCCAAACCAATCAGAAAACAGACTCTAGCATTGTACAACGATGAACTAGCCGTTGAAAAATCAAACGGTAACAAAAAATTCCGTTGTGAGTGTTAGAGCGTTGTGCAACGTCCTGTAGCGTTGCACAACATTGTAACTAACAACCAAAGCAAATGCTCGACAGTTCCGTTGGAACATGTCAGAGTGTTGTGTAACGCCAGGGAGCGTTGCACAACGAAAGACTAAGTAAAGAGGAAGCAACTCTGACAAACTCAAACAAAATTGCCAGAACGTCATAAATAACGCTGACAGTCGTTACACGACGTTGACGTTGCTTAACGCTGGATAGCATTGGCAAACGCAACCTACAGTTTTGCGTGTAAAAACTGCTGTCATGCCTACACTGCATGCATGGAACATGGATCATGCATGCAGCAGTGCTGTCTGAGCAGTGTAGAGGTACCTGCCTCAGACCATCGTTGTCCAACGCTGTATAGCGTTGCATAACGTTCTGACAAGAAGAGAGAACTGATTTATCAAATTCTCTTTAAAAGATATAACGTTGCACAACGCTACTGAGCGTTGTGTAACGCTGCCTCACCCTTGTCAGAGATTTTGCAATTTTAGAACGAATTTTCTGAACGTTGTGTAACGGCATACATGTTAGAAAATCGCTCAATTTTAATTTTGTGACTAATTACGATTAATTAATCCAATTAAAACACAAGCAACACGAGATCTAGTACTATAAGCAATTCGACACAAAGAGATAGGTGGAAATTATAGGTGTAACGGCAAAGAAGTCGATGGGGTGCTTTCCTTCGCCTCCTCCAAGTTTGGCCTCGAGTCCACTAAGGTATTAACCAAGTTATTCTCGAATCGTGCTAGCGATGAGAATAACAAGTTTAATCCCAAAGCTTTTCCATTCTTCAATCAATTCACCAATTAATTTGTGGAAGGGAAAGAGCTCAACACATGAGCAATTGTGTGGGGAAGAGAGAGGGAGGCGCATGGCCAAGAGAGGGAGAGGGGTGGCGGCTAGAGAAGGGAAGAAGAAGAGCCATCCAAGGAGCCTCCATATAGGTCCTTATATAGCCTCCAAACCCTAGCACAAAGTTCACACAAATTACATGGTGTGCCATCCCACCTACCACCTCTAAAGGCCGGCCTCTTTATGGGCCTTGATGGGCCACTAGCTCATCTCATCTAGACCTCAATTCTATTAATTAAAGGCCCCATTCAATTGCTATTTAATTGGACATTTAATTTACCAATAAAAAAAAGCCCAATAAATCAAGTGTGTTGTTTATAAATAATCATTAACTTAATAATAATTATTTAGAGATTAGACAATGCATTAATTTATTTCTATATGATCCATTTGATTTAATTAATTATAACGGCCCATAACGTTATTTAATTAATTAATCAACTTATCATATTTTGCAATACTTACTGTTGCAAATAAATAAATAATGCACGTATGGTTAAACACCTTATTATGTGTGACCCTTTGAGGATTTATGCTACGTTGGACATGGAATTAAATCGTTATTTAATTCCAATAATCATAAGCGGTATCTAGCAACACGTTATGATTCCCAATTCGCATAAATAGTGTACTGCTACAATATTTCAATCCTGCATAAGAGAATAAATATGTTTCTCTATTTTGATTCTTATGTCTCACGATATCATCGTATAATCCAAGATAGGAATGTGTCATTCTTGCAGATTATACATTTCTTGATCTAGAGTTGATCGTTTAGTTGCGCGCATACGATCCAACTCCATCAAGGGGCCCAAACAGATATCGTCACTCAGTAAGTGAATTAATGAGGGACATAAGGTTTTCTTGATGATTAGCTTTTCCCCGCACAATTCAAGAGAACGTAAATCAAGTCCGTATAGCAGCCCTTAACGGGAATCAGCGGTAGACGAGATTTATAGAACCTATCCTCATGTGGAAAAAATAATCATCTCAAACTTAGAACCAAAATCATAACGAAATAAACAATGACACATAACACAATCCATATGTTTATTTCATTGGGTCAAGTCCTGTACTATGTTCCATAACATACACATATGCAATTAAGTTGGTAACTCTTTACCTATGATTTGTAGAACTTAATCATCACTTAACTTGCATACTAATCTTATATGATAATTAATGTTCCTTGTTAATTATCAAGATTATGGACCGTTTAGATTTATTATTGTCATTCTAAAGAATGATCCACAGAGATCTACAATTCAGATCCTCAACCTGAATAATCTGTCAATAATAAACCTAGAAACAGATGATAAAATATCATCCATAACATAAACTAATATTTAAGTCATTAAATTATTGACTTCTAGGACATAACTCCAACAATACAGCGTTGTATAACGCTGGACAGAAAAACTGAGCATTTTACCAACAAATAGATTGAGATTAGTTTAAAACTTAATTATACCTAAACTATTGACTCTAACTAGTCCAATGCAATCTCTTGAAGCTCCAAAACCTGTGTCTCACTTGCTTTAATCCATTCTTCAAGTAATTTAGCTAAGAAACACTAAAATCAAACGTTAGTTGAGAAGCTTAGTGTTGTTTTGCAAATCGGCAAATTGAGAAAAAATGTTTAAACCAACAGATCTTTTATTTTTAGTAAAGTTTTTCGCTTCTCATAAAAGCTTTGCAACTAGTTCATATTTTCATATATTTTCCAATTTTTTATTATTTTATTATTAATTAAAAATTTCTCATGAATTAGTATTGTTTCTATAGTTATTAAAACTATTTTGGTTTCAATATAGGAAGTAAACACTTTCATGAAATATAATTTTTGTGTAGTGATGTGTTGGTAGCCCTCGATTACAATTTACAAAGAGTAAAAAATTTGAATCACTTAGTGACGAATTAAATGTACATTGAAAACTTCCAAATTTTTAACTGGTAAAATAATTTTTACGCAGTATCTTCCATTTAGATAATATAATTTTCCAACTCCGATTTACTACTCAGTGCAATTTTTATTTTAAAATTTTGTCAAAAACAAAATCTTCTACTCTTTTTTATTATCTATAAAACCCAATTAAAATTTTCAAATTTATATAATTTTTGTTAGACGGAGCGTAATCCTCTTTATCGATCTTCTAAAAGTATGAAAACGTAGTACAAAGTCTAAAAATGAGTTATAAAGTTCAGTTTTTCTCGCATGATATCGATAATTTTTCGAATCATTTTTTTGAATCTCAAAAATTAAAATTTCATAGTGGTGCATGATTCCAAACATATCTGACAAAAATTACGGAATATTATTTGTAGGAGTATGATTCAAGTTGTAAAGCGACATCTCAATGGATCGATCAAGTATTGCCGCATACACGATCTCCTGCGCGATCTTGCGATTGAGAAAGCCAAGGAAAACAACTTCCTCCAAATAATATCAAATCAAGGTGACACATGTTGCAACTCGAGTACTACGGTACGCCGAGCTGCTCTCCAATGCTATCGTGATATGATGCCATACACAGGTCCTAATCTCCGTTCTTTGGTTGTTTTTGGTGATGTCACACCAGTCATTGATAACTTTAAGAATCTCAAAATTTTGAGTAACAATTATATATTATCTCGCACAAAAGTTTCGAAGAAACTGACCCAATTAAGATACTGGTGGACCTATGGTATAATTGAGGTTAAAAGCATAAGTCACATGAGAAACCTACAGACATTCTGTTTCGATGTCGATTCTCTCAGAGAAGACTATCATCATAAAGAACTGGACTGCATATGGAATATTAAAACCTTGAGGCATGTAATTTTTTCCAGCTATCCCAAATGCTTTGGGCCCCCACCAAAAACAGACCTTCCAAATTTGCAGACCCTTAAATTCGTAAAAGTTCGAGAATCATGGCTGGTAGAGGGTTGGCCTAAAATGCCCAACATTCGGGTGCTACGGCTCGCCGATTTCCCCCCAAATTATAAAGAGTCGTTTTGCAATTTTCTAATGGAGGCTCCGCATCTGACCTCTCTAATTGTTGCAACCGAGCGCAATTTCTGCGAACAAGTACCGTATGAAAGGTTGGACATGAGCTCCTTCCCTTGTTACGACCACATGCAGTCTCTGTCTATGCTTGGGAAATGGAACAATTATGAGTGCATCGGGGGGGTGAATCAGTACAAGGCACTTGATATTCGTTTATTTCCAATACACCTTATAAAACTCCGCATTTGTTATTGTGATTTTCAAGAAGATCCAATGCCAGTCATAGAAAAACTAAAAAACCTTAGAAAACTTATACTATACGAGGGTCAACACTATCAAAAACAACTCAGCTGTTCTGCCAGAGGATTTCCTCACCTTGAATATCTAACACTCTTCAATTTGAGATCTCTGAGCGAGTGGAAGGTAGAGAAAGGGGGGATGCCCTTGCTCAAGGAGATCAACATACAGTATTGTCATAAGTTGGTTGCTATTCCTGAGCTACAGCACATGACCAGGCTCAACGAGTTAACTCTCAAGTACGTGCATGAAAATCTTCTTGAGAGGTTGGAAGGACCGGAATCATACAAACTCCAACATATTCCATCGATTGATATATATAGATATTGAATAAATAGTTTTTCAATTTATTGCAATATTTATATTTTCGATGGTTTGGAACTTATTTTAACTCTTTATATTATGTTTTGGAATGCTTTCTGAATTTTCATTTTCTTTTTCCTTTGTTTCTTTAATTTTTCTTTTCCTATCCGTTGTAATAAATGCTATATCTCACTCCTGTTATAAGTATGCCTGTGTGTAATCTACTACATGTATTTCTACTATATTGTTTTATCACTTACCATTTTTCACATGATCAACGTTTATTGAACTCAAAAGTTTGTTATCTGTTGAGGAGAAATTAGTCAACTTATTAATTAATTATTTATACAATAGCGTCAGTCGTAGCTATACGTCTGTTCCTCTGTTGTACGTTTGAATTTTGTTAATTTGTAATTCAATATTAGATGTATTGACTGGAAATCGTATTGACTAGCTATTAAACGAACTTTTAAGAAGTTACGAATTAAAAATTTTTATGGACAAGAACTAATTTTGATACGAGTCTTGAGAATATTAAAGTTTTGGACCGTTTGGTAACTGACAGCTATTTCGATCCATTTTGATTTGTATTATTTTATTTTACATTACTATTTAGACTTCCCTTATTTATTACAATTTCAACTGGTTGGAAACTTTGGAAGACAATAGACAACCATTTATTAAAAAAAAAAAAAAAAAGTTACATGAGGGGTATAAATGTGAAAGTACAGCCAGCACCCAGCAGAGGAGTATTTTTAGTTCTCAGACTTTATTTGTTATAAGAAAGTAGGAACTAATAAAAAGCTCCTCTTTATGGCAAACAAAATCGTGCATGCTATGTACCAGTACAGTTGGTACCTGATTCTTCACCGATAGTCGATAGAGGAGGCACCAGGAACATTAATGGGCTTGTTTGAGCGTCAGTTTAAGTAACAGATCTCTTCTTTCTCCTCTGAGCAATACATAAACAAGTCAAAGCATAACAAAATCAGTCAGATATTTTGGAAATAAATCTCACTGAACCTCAACATCTTCCTTCTAACAAAAGAAAACAAGTTTTAACTTCTAAACTGTATTATCTACAGGCTTAAATCGTAATAAGCATATATATGTTATCTCATGATCTCACTTAACATAATATCATCAATGTTCCCTAATTGTGCATAAGAATTATAGATAATTAAATAAAAATTTCTCATTATTATGTACGAGATATATTCTGAAAATAACTAAATGATTATGTTAAATTTTCCAATTCCTATGCCAAAACCTACATGTATTTCGTAATTCCTAATCCAACCTACTACAACCTACATAAATCAATTAAGAAAACTATCTAATTCCTATGCTAAAACCACCAACCATATAGTGTGAATTGAAAAAATGCCTATACAGTTTCTTATTTCATCCCTACTTTATTTCATCTACACTAGAATTTTGATTTATTTGATGAAATGTTCGGATTTAACTCGACCCACTTACTAATAAGGCGATTTATTTGATGAAATGTTCCTGCAGGAGGCTCACTTGATGCATCCCCAATTCCATTTGTAAATGCAACTGATTGTAACGAGTACATTGTACGTATCAGATGTGACTTGGTTAGTGGTTACCCATGTGCCACAATATTTTCCTCTGACGTTTCTATTGTTGAGCTTAGTCAGTAAAATATAAATATTCTGTGAAAATATATGTCTGGATCAACTAAGACCATATATTGGGTTGAAAGCATGGTTCTGAAACTCGGACTCGGACTCCGACTCGGAGTGTTGGACTAAGGAGTCGAATCGGATGACTCGGAAAAACTCGGGTGACTCGGATCGAAAACTCGGATTTTTATAAATTTTACTTTTAATGTCTTAAAAAATTAGAAAAAAATAGAAAAAAAATTTGAAATTTTTTTTTGAATGAAGATACGTTTGTTTAAACACGTTATATATCAGTTAGAATTACAGAGAGGAAAATTATCAATTTTTCTA
The DNA here is from genome assembly GCA_028095005.1 of Rhynchospora pubera. Classification (NCBI taxonomy): domain Eukaryota; kingdom Viridiplantae; phylum Streptophyta; class Magnoliopsida; order Poales; family Cyperaceae; genus Rhynchospora; species Rhynchospora pubera. Next base: position 8,318,775 of record CM051461.1, read on the forward strand.
TGTTCTCTGAGTGATTTTTGGATCGAGTATCGTTTAGTTTTTTAAATATGACACTTCTTAAATAATATGGACCGTCTGATTTGAATTAATGAAAAAATGAAAAAAAAATTCGGAAATGGAGATCTCCAGTACAGACCCCTTCTCCTTCTCTCTCTCTTTCCCGTTCCCACTCTTCTCCCAGACTCCCACCCTTTCTTTTGCGATAGAGCACCGAAAAATGGGCGAGCTCGTGTGGAGGTGATGGAATGGTGGTTTCTCCGATCTCCTGACACGATTTCTCCAGCCTAACCACCTTTTTCAGTATTCTACGTGTACCTTCACCTCTCTTTTTGGACAAAATAGCCATTAATGGTGATCTCAAATGGAATCCGATCTGACTCGCGAAAAATCGAATCGGTGAGCGCCGAGTCCGAGTCAACTCGGGCCGATTCCGAGTTGACTCGCCGAGTTTTTAAACCATGGTTGAAAGAGGACTAAATTGTTTCTGGATTATTGCCTTGATTAACATTGGAATCTTATTTTGTTCTTTTAAATAATTAGAGAACTGGACAGCATTGGAATGTTTCTTTTTCGAATAAGAACATCAGAATTTTTTTATTTTATTTTTTTTTTGTAATAAAGCTTAGCAGGGGCTGCGAAGTAGTACATTACATAGGATGTTGATAGAACAAAGAGAAAGTGTTAATTTTGGGCCTCCTCCATTTGTCACATTCAAAAAAATTGAATGGCAGCAGCGAAGCTAGGGCTGAAAACGGTAGCCGTTTCAACCGTTCTTTCGTTTCGTTTCGTCCGGAACTGAACGATAACGGATAAGGATTTCAGTTTCGTTTAAGAAACAGAACAACCAACGCAAATAGAAATATTGTTTCGTCTCAGAATGGAATGATTAGTGAAACTGGTACGTTTCGTGGTCGTTTATTTCGCGCATTTCGTCTAAAAATTTTTGTATGGTTTTATTATTAGATTGCAGAGGACCTCAGCAGAGAGATCGAGAGAGAAATGAGTAAAATTAGATTTCTGCAGCGTCGCTCCGTCATTTCTCCGACGAACACAGTCACATCTATCTCTCTCGCCTCTACACCACCGAGTACAATCGCCGTCGAGAGCAAGAGGTGATTATAGTGCCTCCTCCTCTTTTTTCGCGTGACCTAACATGTCATTTATCTATCTCTGTTTCATACAAAATGCAGAATAGTTTATTTTCTTACATCTTAATAAAATGCAAAACAATTAGGTAGTCAAAACGGTTATAACCGTTTTGATCGTTCCCATCAACGGAACAATCAACGCAACATGTGCTAAACGGATGCAACAATCAACGCAATAAGTATAAAAATTTCGTGCATCAATGCAACGGTTAACGAAAATGACCACTTTCGTGGTTGTTTTCCACGTTATGCACCCCTAAGCGAAGCTAAACAAAATCATTTGCTTAATCACGTGACTAGCCCACCAGACCCAGAGATGGGGAAGGAGATTAGCCTGTATCCTCAAAACGAGAAAAAAAGAAAAAAAAGGTCTCTGTCCAAATTTCGAATCGACTATCAAATTGAAAGCCTACATATTGAAGACTTAGCAAATGGAAGTCTAAATATTATCCAAGGACAGAGACTTTACAGCACACCTTCAGTTAGGCATGGAACAACCAATTTATTCATGCCAAAAATAATCAAAATATGAACATCAATATAAATTTACGATATATATCCGTGCTAATTTATTGGCATATGCTTATCTAATGATTGGCTATTAGCAAGTGGAGACTTGATTAGAACCATTTTGAAAGCATATCTGACGTTGATAATTTTTTTCACTTTTTATTTATTTATTTATTTATTTATTTGTTTTCGGGCAAATAGCAGATTGTTTATTTATGTTTACGCCAATATGAGTCGACCAACCTCACCATTCTTAAATGGCTACTTAAAACTTAAAATAGAGGCCAACTTTCCTATCAGGGTACCGCAATTAATTATTGTAAAGTAAAAGAATTATAGGTAGCCATTTCTGACTCAATCATTTTTTTTGTCCGTGCAATTTAATTATTTCACCTCGTGACCTAATATAGCTAACGTATATCAACTTTTATTAAATATTTATTTGATTATTTAAAAACTGTTATTATAACATAGAATATTGTTAAAATAAAAAATGTAGCTTGTTTCTATAATATATCAGTCCAAAATATCCTACATTATTATTATTATTATTTGAACACACCGAGTATCAAATAACAAAAAAGGTACTTGTTGTGGACAACGTAGTAGACCCATCGCAAACTCTTACGTGATCCAGGAAAAATATACATGTTCTGTTTTCTTCTTCTTCTTTTTTTTTCTTGTAACTGTATTGTTATATATAGATATCAATATGAAAAATTTATCACGAAAATTTATGGTGAATATGATATCTTCTAATTGTTTTTTGCATTGCGTAAGGTCGTCCTAATAAAATTTCAAAAGCTAGCTACATAACAAAGAGGATAATGTCTTTCGTATTTTTTTTATTGAATAAAACATGTACATAATACTTTATTACTACATTTATTTTATTGGAAAATCAAATTAATTTGATATTTATAAAAATCTAAAAGTTATTTTATTCTTACCTCTATCACTACAACTTAATGATTTTGTGTAATAATTATATTAATTGGTTAGTATTAATAGTTGATATAATACTTGATGTCGGTTCAAATTTTTCTAACTCCATCCATTTCTACCCGCTCGGTGAATGGCAACATGGAACAGCATCTATTCTGCCTCCTTAACTCGATCGTATATTAGTCAAACTCATACATTTTTAAAGCTTCACTTAATTAGCACCTCTAAGGGATATTCCCCTGATAACACGGCGCCAAACATAAGCACATGAAATTAATTGAAAATGTCAACCTAGCTAGTCTTGAGCTTAAGTGCTCTGCTACAGGAGTACTACGTACTTAAACAGGGGAACGAGAGAGAGAAGGAAAAAGGGAGGTATAGACAGAGAGAAATACAAATGTCTTACTATCAGAAAGTTTTTGTTTCTTTGGTGCTTTTAGTGGGACTTTTTTTGAGGTGCAATGGAGGGGTAACAAGTTCCTACCGAAGGAAACTCGCCGGTACAGTTGATATGCCCCTTGATGCCGATGTGTTTCGGGTACCGCCTGGTTATAATGCCCCTCAACAAGTGAGTAACTTCAATTATTTATTTATATTTTCTATATATCAGTCTCATAACATAACTCTTCATAAGGACTGTAAAAGGGTTGTTTCAGTAGTTCAAAATAACATTAATTTGCATGTTGATAAGATAAATCAATATTTTCAAAAATAAATTAATGGTCTACAATGATAAATATGTCTTGACATTGCCATATAATCTAATAATTGAAAAAAAAATGAAGCTGCCTTGTTTTGGTAAAAGATGAATGATAAAAAATGTACTATACCGTGTTCCAATTGACTACACATGCTCTAGTTAGAAAGCGACCCTACGAATAAAAAGAGAGACAAAATTTATGAGACAAATATTTGTAATTTTGCTAGGTTCATATAACCCAAGGTGATATGACGGGTACCGCCGTGATCGTCTCATGGGTCACACCTGATGAGCCGGGTTCAAGCAAGGTGCACTATGGAAAAGATAAGAACAAGCTTGACCATTCTGCAAAGGGAATATTAACAAAATACAGCTATTACAACTATACATCCGGATATATCCATCACTGCCTACTCAAAGATTTGGAGGTGAGTAATTGAAAATCTCAGTCTCTTTAATCATATTTGATATTTTGTTACTAATTAATTTAAATTAAATTATTTATATTTTATTTGTTTAATTTTTTGTATTTTTGGTTGCAGTATGACACATTGTACTACTATGAAATTGGGAAAAAGGAATCTGCAAGACAGTTTTGGTTCAAAACTCCTCCTAAAGTTGGCCCTGATGTTCCATATACATTTGGTCTCATTGGTAAAATTTAAATATATATCTTTACATTATATTTACAAGCATGCACATGACTGAAACTGTAAACAATAAACTTCTTGTTGGGTGAGTTTGGATAGGTGTGAGAAGAAGGGAAGAAGGGAAGAAGTGGGAAGAAGTATTGGAAAATGTGTAACTTTGTGAAGAGTTTGAATTGTTTATAATTTTTTTTCTTCTTTCTTCCTTCTTCCCCATTCTTCTTCTCTCATCCAAACGCCCCCAACGGTTGTCAAATCTATCATGAACAATTCAATAATGATAAAAAAATAATTCAAAATTTTAATTTAATTAGTGGTTGAGCTGCATTTAGTAATAAAATTAAGTTGAACAGTTCTACTGATTACAGTTTGTTTAATAGTCAAATATTTTCTGACGAAAGGTAGAAACATATATAATATGTGCAAACGCAGGTGATCTTGGCCAAACGTTTGACTCAAATATCACTCTATCTCACTTTGAATCAAATCCAACGACTGGAGCATTGCTTTTTGTCGGGGACCTCTCTTACGCAGACAACTATCCCTTTCACGACAATGTCAGATGGGATACATGGGGGAAGTTCACCGAGAGAACCGCAGCCTACAAACCCTTCATCTGGACTACAGGAAACCATGAAATTGATTTTGCACCTGAACTGGTAAGCAAAATTAAGTTCTTAAAATACTCTTAAGTCATGCGCTCTCATAAATAACATTGTACTCATTTTAGGTAAGCAGTATTAACAAAATTCAACATACAAAAAAGAAAAAGCTCTGTTATACTGCTGAGGTAAAAGAGAATTGTTTAAATTGCCAAATTCTGATAGGGAGAAAAAGAGCCCTTCAAACCATTCACACATAGGTACCCAACTCCTTACTTGGCTTCTGGCAGCACTTCCCCATTCTGGTACTCAATCAAGCGAGCCTCGGCACACATAATTGTTTTAGCATCCTACTCAGCATACGGTAAAGGCTTTGTTTTTTGCATACTTTCATTTTATTTTATTCAAATGATTATATAACATCTTTTTTATGTGTCTATCTTGTCTAAAATTTGTGTTTTAAGTATATATAATCATGTTTACATTTTATTATTGTTAGATGCCCAAATCTGTTAGTCAGATCTCATTTAATTCATTTTATTTTTCTTAATTTTCAACTTTTTCAAAAGTTCACTTCTTTTCATGCAAACACTTGAAAATTTAAATTTTTAACAACAAAAAAATAAATAAATAAGTTCGTATTTTGATTTTTTTTTCATATATTCTCTGATGAAGGTAAATATACTCCACAATACAACTGGCTTTTGGAAGAGCTACCTAAAGTGAACAGATCTGAGACGCCATGGCTGATTGTGCTCCTGCACTCACCGTGGTACAACAGCTACATCTATCATTACATGGAAGGGGAAACCATGAGAGTGCAGTTTGAGTACCTAATGGTGCAATACAAGGTCGATGTGGTTTTTGCGGGGCATGTTCATGCATACGAACGGACTGTGAGTATCAATTTTTTCCTTTCATATTTATAAATAATAAAAGTTGTATTCTAGAAAATTTGTCAGTTCATTTCTTACATCTTTTATAAATCTGTGCAGCATAGGATTTCGAACATTGCATACAACATCACAAATGGAAAGTGTTCCCCAGTTCCAGATAAGAATGCTCCTATTTACATCACAATAGGTGATGGAGGCAATATCGAAGGCCTTGCTACTAAGTAATAGACTAGTTTTATTTATTTTAATTCATTTAATTTATCTTCAATAAATGTTAGTTGATAGAAAGAAGAGATCACCTTGATGCATGCTGATTAATTAATAATACGGTACCAGTAAATCACTATCTAAACTGTGCTCAACTAATATGCATGCTATATATAGATAACCGTTCTGTTCAATTTGTATTATTGTATATGGACCAAATCAGTAAAAATATTTACAGCAAGTGAGCTGGACTGGTATAACGCCAGCAGTTATTATCATTCTAGATTCTCAGTTTATTCATTATTTGTTGTCTGCTTTGTTTGAACAAATGCAGCATGACAGAACCTCAGCCAAGCTACTCGGCATTCAGAGAGGCGAGTTTCGGCCATGCCATCTTCGACATTAAAAACAGGACACATGCGTACTATACATGGCGCCGCAACCAGGATGGGAGTGCAGTGTCGGCTGATACAATGTGGTTCACCAATCGATACTACTATCCGACAAATGATTCAATTTAATTTTAAAGAATGGAATCCTTTGTTTATGATGCTTCCCGCATTTTCGATGTTTATGAGCATTTCGTGTTCATCGCTATATGGTGTACAAAATGAATAATGCCCAGTGGTCCTTCATTTATTACAAATTAATTGTGGTTCATTCATATAGCACGAGAAGAATCTTAGCATACTACTTCCATTTATTGAGAGTGAACAAGAAAATCAAAACTTATTTCTGACTCCAGGGTTCATATGTACAGTCCTAACAATTAGGCACCAAATTTTTATTTAGTTGCCTAAAACATCAATAATATTCTCTTACGAAATTGGAAAAATTCTAGCGAACATTTACCTTCAAGATACATGTATTAGAAAATATAAAAAATATCGTTATTCACAATATATGACATATATTAATGATATGTTCTCCATCATTTTGATAAAATGTGTATGAATTTAAATTAATTTAGAATTTTATTGCTCACTATTTATTCATCATGAATTTCTTAATTATAACTCAAGGTAAAAACTTTAAATTACTTTAAGAAAAGCTAAAATGTCATTAAATTTCACACAATTGCGATATAAGTCCCATCTAAATAATGAAGAACATATTTATAATCTATAACTCTTTTTAGCTTTGAAAAAAATTGTATATTACTTGCCAGCTGAACCTCAAAAAAGAAAAATTGTATATTGTGGAAGAGATGAATTCATAAAAGGTGAAGCGAGGGTATATAGTTACGAATTAACGTAACTAATATGAACAATACTTAGTTCTGGAATATTTAGTGCTTAAGGCATGTGAACAAGAAACAGTTGAATTTTTTAACATGAAATTCTGAGAATTCTAGTTTCCGGCATGTGAACAAGAAACAATTAGACTTTTAACATAAAATTCTGAGAATTCCAGTTTACTGAGAATTCTGAGAACTTTTACCATAAAATTCTTAAAAACAATTGAAGTTTTTATATTCATCCATAACAACCAGGGCATGCTGTTGCACAGAAGGCTACAGGAACAATACCACACAAGATGGAAGTTTTCTTCCACAATTTGCATATCAAGGCAATTCTTATCTTACATTCCTACATTTCTTCTATTTGTCATGGATTCTCAAACAATTATACATGTTATCTAATTATTGAGCACAAATGCACAATATAAATGGGGCCACACGAGAATCTCAATGGTCACCTACCAATCTACCATTAGAGAAGTCGGCCCATTTGACAATTCAATTTTGATTCTGAGCAATTATGTAATAACCTCACAAGACTCAGAGGAAATTTCTCAGAATTTGAATTCAGTTTTTACGAATATCTGATGGCAGCTGATGCTCAATATGTTTTAGACAAACAGAGAAATTGAAGGAAAATCGTAGAAAAAATATATATAAATATATATGTGTGGGTGTTAATCACTGTGGGTGTGTTTGAATGGTGGAGAATAAGATTTTGGATAAGAATAAGGATCAAATTCTTTATTTTTGTGCAACTCAAACAATACAAGAATAAGAAATTTAGGCCCTTATTCTTATACTCCAAAACCATGGTATAAGAATAAGGAATTTGGACAAATACGTATACCGAAATTTCTTATTCAAGGTTCATCCAAACACACCAACGTCACGGCAACCTGTTCTACTATAGGTTGATTTGTGAGGTAAATAATTTTCCCTGCTTTCAAACTGAAATCCTATATAAATTTATTTTGCCAACACTTCTCGCCATCTATATGACCGTTTCAGCAGTTGGCTAGAAATTGACAATGCAACAATTTATACCTTACGTTCCCTTTCTTTTTTTTTTTTTTTTTTTGGTCTCAGAAAAAAAGGCCACGCAAGTCCCTGCAGGCTACAGGCCTACAGCCCCTTACCCTTTCCCTTGTATATATTAAACAAAGGGAAAATCAGTCATATACCCCTCAAATCATAGCTAATTGGAAATATCCCCCTCTAATCTTTATATTTGGATATATCTCCCTGTAAACGTCATTATTTTAGATATTTACCCTTTTGATGATTTTTTAATTCTGAAAAGTCAATTTTTAAAATAACGGACGAAAATATCTTTGCTCCATCTTCCAACTTGATTCTACGGTGTAATATTGAAAATAAATATACGATATTCATATTCATATTCATCTTTCAAACATTTCCTCTTATATTAAATGATTCACTTGAATTTCACATTGATTTTAACTCGGCATGGGAGATCGATGTAGCTTGTCCGAGTTTCATGCGATACTGTACCGGCACCCGTCGGCCGTGAAGACAGCAAAAGTCGTACCGATATCTCTTTGCTTATCAGTTATTGTCAGTCCAAGATCCATCTAGAAAAACGTTGGAATCGTAACTCATTTTGTTGAATTTTGTTACCGAGAAGTTTTAGTTAGGCTTCTAGAAGGGTATAGGATCTACTGTACCGAGGAATCGAGGACTCTGTATTGTCCCCTTATAGACCTCCAAACAACTCACCTTCCAGATATACCAAAAAATAGTAACAAAGGTAGAGATTTGATATAACGCATTAAGTCATTAATTATTTAAGTTCACAATGTTTGTGGTTAGCTCCAAGAGAAGAAAGAACTTCAAAATGACCAACTATTTTTCGTTGCCAAAAGGTGTCTTTTTGGAGTCCTGTATTTTAAGTGAAGAGACTAGTACGAAAAGATGAATTTCAACTTTGACTTTTCTTTCTCTCTTGCCTTATTCGTATGATTCTTGTTTGGCCAAAATAAAATAGCAGGAAGATCAATCGGCAGGGACAGAGGGCATTTTCGTCCATTATTTTAGAAACTGACTTTTCAGAATTAAAAAATCATCAAAAGGGTAAATATCTAAAATAATGGTGTTTAGAGGGGTATATATCCAAATTTAAAAATTAGAGGGGGATATTTTCAATTAGCTAAGATTTGAGGGGTATACGACTGATTTTCCTTAAACAAATCAAGATGTAATTAATGTTGCTGTAGGAATCAATATAACCCAGTATGATGATAACCCAGCCAGGCACGTGAGTAACCAAAATAAATTAAACACAAACATTTTCGAGAAAGTTTAATATGCATAGGAATTTCTATGCACCGCTGATTTTTTCGGAGTATTTTTGTAAATTTATAAATCTAATTTAACCAATTTAATCTACATATTAAAATCTCATAGAAAACCAAATTTTACAATTTTTTAGATTATTACAATATTCCAAAAATGACATGTTTTAAAAAATTCGAAAAAAATAATAATAAAATCTAAAAGATTATAAAATTTGATTTGTAATGAGATTTCAATATGTACATTATATTGGTTAAATTAAATTTGTCAATTTATAAAAATACTCTTGAAAAAAATCCGTGATACATAGAAAGTCCTATGCACTATGGTGCATATTAAACTTTCTCAACATTTTCAACACTCGGAAAAGTTTTCAGAAACAATCATAAACAAATATAAACTCCCAGAAATAAAAATCCAAATTGAAAAAAAAAGGACATATATAATGAAAGCCACTCCCAATCACAATATAGAAGTATAATTTATTCGTTGACAACCTCTGCACCAGAGTTCCTCACACAAATCCTTTTCAGATGCAACATCCGAGCAATACGAAGCAAATTAGAAATTCAGTAAATATATAGGCGAATGTAGTATAAATTAAGATGCCGCCGTATTTGTAGAGGTAGGATAACAGGATATATATGTCATATTTTCATTCCCCCAATAGCAGTGGACATACTATTGGCCAACATCATCGATGCATACATCTGCATCTGTAAATCTCCATTTGGTTGAGGCTGTCGTGGTTTTTGCGCTGGAGCTGGCGGTTTTTGCAGACCCGAGAAGACCACTTCGAGCTTCTCTGGAGCAAAGCATCCGACATGCCCACCATAGTTACAGGTATCACAGCGATAAAACCATTTTGAGGCATCAACGGTCCCTTCGCAAAGTCCGCATTGATATCGCAGGGTAGGGTCAGGGTTCTTGTAAAAGAGAGCAAGAGGGTGGCTGTCAGATGGATGATTGATTGTTTGAGGGATGGCAGCACAGGGGAGGTGCAGATTATAATCGCACTCTCTGCACGAGAGGGAGAAGCTGGTGCCAGTAACCGAACAGCCATCACACCAAAATTTTCCATTGTCGTAAAAAGGAGTCAGCTCAAACTGCAGGGTGTGAGCTGGGTGCGAGGGGTGGTCGATGTTGGGTCTGGTGGTGGCGCAAGCAACATGAAGAAAGTACCGGCAATCGCTGCAACCGTATAACTTATCGGTAATGACCATATTGCATGCATGGCATGTTACTCGAAATTTAGGAGATAATTCAAAGAATTTTAGGGGATGGAGGTGGCTGATGTGGATCAAAGTTTTTTCTTCATTGTTTATACTCTCCATGTTCTCTTTGTTTTAGATCTCTATTTGTTTCTGTGTATCTTATCTCACTTGTGATGACCTTTACTTATAGAGAAGTCAGTACTAATGTACGATGCGTTATTTAAATTAAAAGTTTAAATACGTACGTAATACAGAAAATGCATGTAACGGTTCCTGTTTTTGACTTAATTAATTAGCGGGTACTATTACTATAGATACGTCAACCAAAATAGATATGCTCTACACTTTAATTATTATCATGCAAAATCAATTGTACATTCTTATATTCATGATCGTGGACCAAAATTCAAAATTGTTTAAATTTCGGGGTTTAAACCCTTTAACTTGCCTGCTGTCTTTTAAAATTAAATCTGAACCTTTGGAATAGTAAAAAAAATATGCAAATTCGTAGGTTACTTCGGGGCGAGTTTGTACAGTTACCCACGTAATATAAATACCGAAGATCGAGTTGTATATGACAGAAATTAGAATATTACTATATATATAATGATGCACCTTGGTGTGAAGGTCCAAATGTAATCCAGCTTTTACTGTTAGAAAATATATATGTCATCATGGCGCACCTCGATGTGAACGTGCAATATATGGTCTTCTCCAGTGGAGTCTTGTATATAATAGTTATAATTTTCTCAGAAAAAAAAAGTTATAATTAATATATATATGTAAAGAACAATGGCCGGGCCGCAGCGTCGAAACAATATGCTGGTAGCCTGGTATGCAAAAAAATATATAGTTAATAAAAAATAAGGTAATGTATGTAGTAGACAACTGGAGAAATTTTTTTATTTTAAAGATAATAATAATTTTCTCAATAATATTAATATATCCTATAAAATAATGGGCTAATATATATGTCACGAAAAGCAGAAAACCATCCTTGCTATCGACCGAAAAGTAGCTCCTTAGCAGGCCGAAAATTTTAAATATAATATTAAAAATCAGTGATTTAAATAGCACCGCTATGAACCACAATAGTCCTGCTATAGCGGTACAATTTGGTAAACCGCTACAGTGCTAAACTAAAAGTGCCGCTATAGCAGTGTTCATTGGTATATAGTAATATTACTTAAATTATATTTATTTTTGTTATTTTATTTCTTATGGTGGCTATAATGGTAAAAATTAGCAAAATATTTATCTTCAAAAAAAAATTAGCAAAATATAGATGCACTATAATGGTATTTAAGAAAAATATAGCGATACAAGTTATGATTTGCTAGTATAGAATCAATATTACAAAAATATCTTTCACATATAAACTTTGATTGAGTTGATATAATATTTAAGTACAATGAGAGAATTGTCTATTGCAATAATGGATTGTAAATTTTATGTGTTAAATTTAACTATCATAACATGCAAATAATGTAATATGATATTTAATTATTAATTAAAATATGTATATGATCATGATGTAATAAATAAGTACATTTGTACATGTCCGTTATGATCCCATAGCGGCTGTTAAATGACCGCTATCCGCTATGACATGAGTTTGTCCGCTACCAACCCTCCATCCGCTATTTATACTTTGTTAAAAATATCATTAAAATTTGATTTAATTACTCAAATAATCAGAATTTTAAGAATAGATTAGTAAAATCGTGTTACCCAAACTTACTCAATATAATAAAATTAATTCTTTTTATTTTGTCAGTTACTTTGCTCCAAATACATTCACAGAGTTATTTGGACTCCAAATACATTATTTTGTTCTTTACGTAGAACTGTCAATATCGTGCCGTTTCGCATGTTTTCTGTTCGGTTCCGTCCTGGTGGAATAGGAACGCAACAGATTTTCATTACGTTTCAGTAAGCGGAACAGCTGGTTTCTGTTTCGGTTTATAACGTTATTCCGTGGCCCATAACTTTCAGCCCATAAGCAAAACAGCTACAACAGCCCACTTCCTTTCTCTCTCTCGAGAGGAGGCTGGGACAAAGGAGAAAACCCACCTCCTCCCTCGCTCTCTCCGCCTGCCTCCACGAACCCCATCGGAACTCTCTTCCTCTCTCTCTCTGAATGTCTCACCTCTCCTCCACTGCTCTGCTCCCCTCTCACTCGAGACCCAACACCCTCACCACTCACCTCTCCTCCACCGCAAGGAAACCCTAGGCCCCTCACCTCTATCCCTCACCGCCACCTCCTATCAGACCCGAGCTAACCTGAGCTCAAACCCACCTCTCTTCCTCTCTCTTTCACTCGCTACCTCTCGCTTATCCTCTCAAAACCGGGATCCTTTGCCCATCTCCTTTACCCTACACACACTCCTCTCTCTCTCTCTCTGTATTCTTTGTGATTGATCAACCATGGAGAAGGCGGCTGACGGCCAAGTAACTGGTGGTGGATTAGCGGTGGTGATGATGGCAACCGACAACAGTTGAAAAATGAGTACTCTCTTTTTATCTCTCTCTCTTGCTTGTGTTGTGGATGAATATTTCTGCTTATTTTGTTTTGCTTTGATTTTTGATATGGTTAAATCTGACGCTATCATTTTCATTTTATTTTATTGGATTTTCAATTCCTTTTCAATCCTTTTCAATTTTTGATATGGTTAAATCTGATGAAAAATTTCTATCTTCTGATTTTGTGATAGGGTTTTTTCATTTTTTATTTTACTGGTAAACACTTGAACACCTACTATTTTTACTGATTTTACTGATTTTGCTGGTTTTAATTTTTTATTGGGTTTTCAATTTCTTTTTTTTTTTACTTCTTTTTTTTAATGGTTTTCTAATTTTACTAGTTTTGCTGGTGGTAAACACTTGAACTTCTGATTTCAACGATAAAAAAAAATGAATGTTACTTACGTTCTTCCGTTTAGATAGAACGGAAAAGAAAATAGAGAAGATTTCATTTCCGTAGTAATTACGGAACATTAAGCGGAAATCACTGCTGTCCCGTGCATTAACGGAACATAAACGTAAATGGGCATTTCCGTACCCGTTGTGCACGTTTGGCAGCCCTTACAAGACTCCAAATGCATTCTCACCCGAAAAAATTAATACTAACTTTACTGTTCATATTAATTTTGATAATAATAGAAAAAAAATCGAAATTTTAATACTAACGTTGCTAGATCGTCATCCCAGTTGACGAAAACCCAATACCCTTGGATCGTCATCCCAGCTGATGATCCAAGCTTGGATCGTCATCCCAGTTGACGACCCAAGCTTGGATCGTCATCTGAAATGACGATCCAACGATCCAACAAAAAAATCACATATTTTATAATATTCTGAAATTTTTTTAATGCAAATTTTGCATTTTGGCCCCCAAAGTTTTTATTATTACAAAATATATAATTTATAATTAAAAATTGAATATAATTAAAACATCTATTATAAAAATATAAGTATATAATTAAATTATTGCATGTTAAATACATAATATTGTATGTGTTTGTAATATTTATTCATACATATATATATAATGAAACATACATTTTATATATTAAATACATATTATTGTATATAATTAAAATATATGATACATATTATTATGTACATATATTTCTATGTATATTTATTTATACATTAAAAAAATTTATATGAAAATATCTACATTTAATGTATATTTTTTTATTTTATTGGACTATTATGTAAAAATAATAATTTTAGGGTCATCGGCGAATAACTTCAACAAAAATATATTCAACTTTTTCGCCGATGACCCTAAAATTATTATTTTTACAATATAGTCGAATAAAAAAAATTTTATACATTAAATGTAGATATTTATATGTATGTAAATGTATATATTTATATGTAGATATTTATAGATATTTACAATACAATAAAAAAAATATGTAATGTATAAATGTATATATTTATATGTATGTAATGTATATATAAACATATTTTTTAAAGTATAATTTTTAATATATTTTATATACATTTATTTTTTTAATATACTTATACATAGAAATATATGGTCATCGTCACCATATATTTTTTAATGTATAATTTTTTAAAAAAATATATACATTAAAAATACATATAAAATATACAACAAAAAATTTTATTGGACTGTAAAAATAATAATTTTAGAGTCATCGGCGAAAGAATTGAATATATTTTTTGTTGAATTTATTCGCCGATGACACTAAAATTATTATTTTTACATAGTAGTCCAATAAAAAAAATTTGTTATACATTAAATGTAGATATTAATATATAATTTTTTTTAATGTATAAAAAAATATACATTAGAAATATATGTACATAATAATATGTATCATATATTTTAATTACATACAATAATATGTATTTAATATATAAAATATACGATACATTATATATATATGTGTGAATAAATATTACAAACACATAAAATATTATGTATTTAACATGCAATAATTTAATTATATACTTATATTCTTATAATAGATACTTTAATTATGTTTAATTTTTAATTATAAATTATATATTTTATAATAATAAAAACATTGGGGGCCAAAATGCAAAATTTGCATTAAAAAAAGATTCTGAAATTTTTTTTGTTTGGATCGTCATCCCAAATGACGATCCAAACAAAAAAAATTCAGAATATTATTAAAATATGTGATTTTTTTGTTGGATCGTTGGATCGTCATTTCGGATGACGATCCAAGCTTGGGTCGTCAACTGGGATGACGATCCAAGCTTGGATCGTCAGCTGGGATGACAATCCAAAGGTATTGGGTTTTCGTCAACAGGGATGACGATCCAAGCTTGGATCGTCAGCTGGGATGACAATCCAAAGGTATTGGGTTTTCGTCAACAGGGATGACGATTCAGCAACGTTAGTATTAAAATTTCGATTTTTTTTTGTTATTATCAAAATTAATATGAACAGTAAAGTTAGTATTAATTTTTTCTGGCATTCTCACTATGTTACCCAATTATCCATTCTGCAGTACATAGGGGTGAGCAAAAAACTCGTAAGTCGTGAGCTAACTCGAACTCGACTCAGAAAAGCTCGATTGCAACTCGAGCCAACTGAACTCGAGTTGGTAGAACTCGAGCTGAACTAACTCGGTTAGTTGACGAGTCGAGTTTGAGTTGAGGTCAACTCAGCTCGCAACTCGTGAGTTGACTCGTGACATAATAAATTTATATTTCAAATATATATTATCAACATAATTTATGAGTATTAAAAATTTATAAATTAATAATAAGAATTTTTTTCTTATATATTTTTATTTTAGATAATATTACATATGATAGATTGAGTTTCAATACATATTTTGTTTCAAATCAATAAAAAAATATAAAATACAATAATTTTATTGTTTACAATATTGTATATGTCAAAAAAATTTAATACAAGAATAACATATGGATTAAATAAATAAAATTTGAAGGATATATGTTTATTCCAAGCTAACTCATGAGCCAATGAGCTAGCTCGAGTTTGGGATGAGTCGAGTTTGAGCTAGCTTAAAAAGCTCGAAAGTATTTCTAACTCAGCTCAACTCAACTCGAGTTACAGCTGAGCTGAGTTTGAGTTGTCCCCAACTCGCTCGAACTCAGCTCATATACAGCCCTAGCAGTACACATGTGATACACGTGGGCGTGGTTGACAGGATGAAATTATTTGAATTTAAACCCACTAATGCTTGGTTGAAGATGACGCGAAGTTAATAGTGTTTTGCAATGATTACAATCTCACAATTGACCTCAGCCGTTGGATCGGAGATCGGATGGTTGATATCGATTGTGGGAACTGAAATGCTGACGTCACCTGCATCAATAACCGCGCCTATGAACAGTGTTATTTTTCATTTTTTCTGTTAAAATTATTTGGTCCGTTCATTTAAGATCATGCGGTTGGATTTGCATCTGGGAGAGGGCGGTGGGTGTAGTTTCTGTATGAACGTGGTGCATAAAATTTATCAAGGGATGTAAACGGTAACGTTTGTGTGGGAATTGCTCAGGCCACTCTCCGATTACTCATTCACTCAAAAAATGATCAAAATGCCCTCCTTTTCAGGGCTAAAGTCAGAAAATCAAGACAGGAGAGGAGGGTATTTTGGTCATTTTTGAAAGTGAGTGAGTAAGAAGGGAGTGTCCTGAGCAATTTCCCGTTCGTGTTTACTGATGTCAGCGTTATTGTATGAGATTATTGGTGACACGAGTCGTGTATGTAAAATCGTGGCAACACATTTTACCACTGTGTTGGACTACCCACTTTCATCCCCACAAAAACAATCACAGGATCAGCCACAGCTGTTTGGGTGCGTCCCATGACAGGAGCTCGGTCCAAATTCGACATCTTCACTCTCCGCTGCACCGATTGACATCCCATTTGTCGAGGGTTTTGCTGTGCCAAATCCGCCGCACGTCGACCCGGCTTTCAAAGGTTATATTATTACAACATCCATTACTACTTCTCTTCTCTCTCTTCCCTCAAAATGCCTCTGGTACGCGCCGAGATTTGATGCCGCCTGTTACCTCAAGTCGACGGATGAATCTCCATCTCGCTATTCTCTCTCGTTTGTGTTTGTACCCACGCTGTGCATTTTTCTTTTTTTATGTGTATATTTTTGGTAGGTTTTGTAAAAAGTTAAAAACTTTGCTCCATGTTGCGGTCTGATCTCTCAACTTTATTGTTATACTTCAATGCCAACTGAATGGTTTTACTGTCTTTTTTAAGGTTCAAATTACCATCAAAAAGGCAAATTTAATATGATCTGCTCAAGTATAATTAATCCAAAATACAAGCTTTTAGAGTTTCAAACAAAAAAATAAAATAATCACAAATCAGTTAGTTTAATATATCAATTATTTAACTTTTTGGCTGTTATTTGATTTAAATGCGTAGACATGTTTGGGATTAAATTGTGAGTTCAGTAAGGGCGAGGGAAAATTTGAGGTGTGAAATTAAAACTTTCAGTATACTTAGATGGCCTCCTAATAATCTGTAGGCCTGGTTTATAAAGAACCCTCATTTTGTTAAAACTATTAAGTTATGAGTTGATAACCATCCAATTATATTGATTTTAAACCAAAAAGGATCAGAATTTTTACATTTTACAATTTACATGACTTTTAAAATTGCACTTTGCTGAAAAGTGAACCCTTTTTCTATTGTGGTGTATGAAATGTAACTTATTTTTTATGATAGGTCAAAGAGGGGGGTGTATAATAGTAGATTCCACAAGGAAATGGAAGAAATTTCCTGATAGTGTGTCTAAGACTATTCCCATTTGGTGTTGTGTTTTGAATTGGGGTATTTACAATCATCTGCAATGAACTTGCGGGGTCCAGGGTCCAGGAGGATGGTCATTCAATGAGTTTTCAATTCTTAGTTCGTTACCTTCAGAATAGTTTGCATGTCCCACTTGAAACTCAGTAGGAGCTGTTCATTGGTATGGAACTGGTACAAACCATGCTAAGTATTTTCTGTAATAATGCCACTCTGTTCTTCTTTTTGTTTGGAATTATTGTGTAAGCATGTTCAGATTTCAAGTACTGTATTACACCAGTACCTTAGTAGTTATTCAATTTACAGGAATGTATGAACAAAATACATCCAAATTGACCTAAATTTTCAAACTTCGTTCTGCTTTGACCCCAAGAGCATATTTTGTTGAACTAAGCCTTGGAATTAGATCAGATCCTGTTGCTTGGGAATGGCATTGACACATACTGTTCACACATTTAGTAGTTATTCCCAATCCTATTAGGGCTCATCTGGTAGCACTCTTATTTTTATATTTGTTGAAGTAAGCTGAATAGCATGATTGTACTGTTATTCAAATTTACTATTCCAACTAGCATTATTCTGGTGCTATCTTCCTAATTCACGAGAAAATTGAATTTAGGTTTCAATGGTCTCTGCTACCACAACAACTTATGGTTGCAAACTCTCAATCTTCCAGAAGGTACTACTTAATTACTTGATTCCATTTTGGTACACATATCAGTTCACAATAGTTAGTTCGTTTGGTATTAAGTTGTTATTTCCTTATTCCTAATCCACAGTGGTAATTAAACCATCTGAAACACGTTATATTGAATTTTTTTTCATTTTTCTATATTAATAATTACAATTAAAGTAAGTCATAGTCATATAGTCATACTCTCCTTTTCCTATTGCCAATGATGCAATAGACAGTTAGATTCTTATAGAGATTGACCTTTTATTTTTCTGAACACTGAAGGCCATTTTTGGAGTATATAGTTTTCAGTTACTAAATTGCGGATTTGAGGTGAGAATCATTGCTACTTAAAGTTTAATGTCTTATAAAATAACCTTATTCAACTGGTCTCTACAATATATTTGATCAATTAGAAGTTCTCATCCATACGGTCACAAAATTGTTGTGTCAGTCTGTTCTTCACTTAAATTGATATGTACTATTTTTTAGAAATTCTATATCAGTCCTTAATTAAAACATTTTTTTATTTTTCCGTTGTATAAGCAGGGATGTTGGAGGTTACAACTTGAAGGTACTAATCATTCTTTTTTATTTTGGTTCACTAATGTTGTTAAGAGCAGCTACAATACATTTGCATTTATACACTAATAACTTAAACATGATAAATGTATATGATAAATGCATGATATGGCATGATAACTTAAATAGATTCTTCACCTACAGCACTGAATTGATTTTGCACTGTTTACATCAGGTACCAGTTGAGTACCTACCTCGATTCCCTACTGATAGAGAGCTGATTTTTAAAGACTTGATTGTTTAATTGAAGTGCTTCTTTATACTGTTAATGAATTTATTTGGCTATTGCACTAACAGGTGAGAATCAAAGTCAAATAGAGGTACAAGGGGAGCAATATGTAGGCAAAGAAGAGGAAAGCATGTGAAGCACGGCCAGGTGTCCTTACAAACTAAGATGTTATATTTCTCAACATTTCTGTTTCATTTCCATTTACTAATTTATTCTTTATTTGGTAGGCCGAGACAACAAGAAGTTAGTCAAGGCAGATTATGCTGAGAGCCTGAGATGCAGAGCTAAAATGATGAAGAGCATGAAGTCCTAGAGCCTCAGTAGGTTCTATGAGTATTGCAGATTTTTGTGGTTTCTTTAAACTTTGAATGATCGTATATACATCAAAACAAATGAGAATAATGCCCATTTATAAGACCTTCCACTGCTTATTTTTCTTATTTTTAACATTCCAAAAATGACATGTTTTAAAAAATTCAAAAAAATAGTAATAAAATCTCAAAAATTATAAAATTTGGTTTTCTATGAGATTTCAATATGTAGTAATGATTGTTTAAATTAAATTAAAATTCCGAAAAAGTCCGCGGTGTATGAAATGCCCTATGCACTATAGTGCAGATTAAACTTTCTCTTAATTCATGATTTGAAAGAGAGCATATGATGAAATAGTGCAATATTAACTAGGCTACCAACTACAAGTTGTTGTCTAACAGTTGTACATGAATTCTTGCTTATGAGATTTTTTATGCTCATTCTACAATTGCAGGTTTACTTTATAAAAATTTGGTTGTATGAGAGATGCATGTGAGGGGTTACTCTATGAGAGATCACTAACGGATATGTTGGTCTTCATTGTTTCTATAGTTGTGCAAATGAGATTGAGATTTATGAGACAACAATTTATATAGTTACATAATGTTTTTTATTGAACTTAATTTAGGATTTATTTTGTGTAGGCTAGCAAATTAATTTATATATTTTTTTCTTAAAAATGGTACCAGTACAGGTAGGACATACGATAATTAAAAAAATATAGTTTCTGATTAATAGAAAATTAGCGGATGCTATTATATTTGTAAAAAAAAAAATTCAAGCGCATACTGCAACATTTGGGAAATTATCAATGATTCAAGTACCAATCGTATATCTTTTTTCAAAAAAAAATTTCTGCTCCAAACTTCATAGCAACCTTTCACGGACATTTTGGTCAAGTTAGGTAAGAATATGGGAAATTGGGTATAGTTTATTAGCTTTTCAGATGGATTAAATTTGATTTGTGGCCAAGTACAAATGTTATTTAAATTATCTTCTATTAATATATTTTAGGTAAGTACAAATGTTGTTTGACTCTTCTATTAATATATTTTGGCTAACTGATTATGCACAGAGATACTTGCCGAGACCATATATTTTGGTGCTTGCCTTTTGCATCTTTACAAACAACGTATTGGTTTAATTCCTATCAGTTTTAGGCGGATTTGCTTTATACCTTTCTAATATTTTCATCTTTAACTGATTTATATTGATTTCTCCTTCTTCTTGCTGGTTCTTCTCTTAGTATAATGTTTTTTTTTTCTCTTCTTCCTTATTTATGTGCTCATTGTTACACTTTTGATTTCTCAGAATAGTTTTGAGATCTTCGTTCTATCTGCATTTGGTGCTGATTAGATGTTAATTTTCTCTTCTTTCATTTATCAAGGTCAGAGCTTCCTCTGAAGCATCAAGGAGGGAGGGTTCCTATCTGTCGATTGTTGTTTCACCTGGTCAGAAGCTGTTTGTTGTGATTAATCATGATAAATTTGTTCGTGGTTCCCTCAGCCTCTTCAATTTCGTACTGATCCTCTATTTTCTCAGTCTCTACCTCTCTTTCGCTCTTCAGCTCTATTTTTCCTCTATTGTAGGGTCACTGGTTGAGAATTCGGAGATTGCTATCAATTCACAATAGATTTAAATAATTTATGAACAAATAGCAAGAGATTAAGTGATAAGAGGTCAAGCTTCTTCTACTGTATTTTCCTGTCTGATTTCTTGCTTTCTTTTTTTGGCTTTTCTACATTCTATTTATTTTTCTTATTACTATTCTGCAATGATGTTGTGTGTGGATGACCATTTGGCCAGGTGAATGGTATTTAGTTGCAAGATGAACAAAAAAGTAGTGGTATTTGGTACATATAATGCAAACATGAACAGCATGTTATTATTATTATTATTATTTTTGCAAAAAAAATATGTAATTTGTTGTTTGATCATGTATATTTGTCTCTATGTAAATGAATTGTGCATAGTGATAGTAGGGGGTCCTGGAAAAGAGAGGGAAAGACGTGACTTCGAGTAAGAAATATGATCAGCACTCAACAAGTTTATACCTGTTAATTGTTTTGTTTATTTGCATGTATTATCCAATTAGACTTTAAAAAAATGCAACGTGATTGTTACCAATTATTAAAAAAAAAAAAATGCAACTTGATAGTTCCATCAATTTAGTATTTACATTTTGCTTGGATAATTTGCAATTGGTCTTCGAACTGCTATCTATTTTGTGTCAAGATTGCATAATTTGAAAAGTTAATTACCTAATTTGGAACTGATATCATTTTTTTTGCATTATTTGTTAACAGTAATCATACAATTGAAATAATTTGACATAATTTGACATATGCTAGTGCAAAACAATTGAATTCTAAATATGCCATCACAACATAACTAATTACAAATATGCCATCCTAAAAATACACAAATTTGATATATACCACTATTTATAATAAAAATATATTAAAATTATTTTTTTATTAATAAAATAAATAAACTTTTCATGTCAAGTTTTTCTAATGTCTAAAATACCCTACCAGTAAACGTGCTTGGGGAAAAAATGAAAAAAAAATGCTTCATGATCGGAGAAAATTCTCGCACGGCTGGAACCGGAAGCGAGGCCCATGTCCGATCAGTTGATCACTGCTGCCTGCTACCAAGATGATCTCTCCTCTTTGGCGGCACTCTGACCGCCCAGTCCCACCCTCTCTTCCTTCTGATCACATCTCTCAAGGCAACCTCCCCCTCGCGATATCCTCCTTCCCTCTCTTCTCACGCTCTGAGCTTTGTCCCCCTTTCTTCCTTTTGTCCTCTATCCTTCACCGCTGCCTCTCCACTTCAACTCTCGATTTAGCGCGCCGGGTGTGAGGTATATCCTCCTTCCTTCTCTTCTCCATCTCACATTTCGCATCTCGCATCTCTTTCTTTCGTCTTGGATGGCAATTTTTCTCATGCCGATAAGTTGTTTGCTAAAATGCCTAGCCCAAGTTTTTATTCTTACAATTTTATGTTCTCTAACTATGCCTTACTTGGTGTCACACACGACTCATTAACCAAATCTAATTACTAACTATTGCCTTTAGTTGGACAAATTTAGTTATTTCTAGTCCTTTGTTGATTCCAAACGCAAGATGGGGCTGTTCCACGATTGCAAAGAAAGTGTTTGATGAAAAGCCAATTACCATGGTTCATAGTTGTGCTAAATGCTAAATTTACAGTCGCAACCAAAATTTTGCTTGGTACAATGCTTCTGAATAAATATATAAACAAGTTTCTATCGAAAAGGGCACTATAGTCATTTTAATAGACCAATGGCACAAAACTAATTTATATTGTTTTGTAGTGGCAAAAAACCAATTTGTTGTTTTACAGTGGCATATCTCGAATTTCAGATTTTTACAGTGGCATAAATCAAAGTATAACATAATGTTTTATTTTACAATTTAACAAAGTATATATGTGACTGTATTTATATCATCTATAACATATCCATACTCATTGGGTGCGTTTGGATAGGTGTGGGAAGAAGTGAAGAAGGGAAGAAGTGAGAAGAAGTATTGGGAAATGTGTAACTTTGTGAAGAGTTTGAATTGTTTATAATTTTTTTTCTTCTTCTTCCTTCTTCTTCTTCTTTCTTCCAACGATCCAAACGCACCCATTAGGAAATCATTTTGCTGCATATTCGAATAGAAATGGATCGCGCAACATGCGAGAATAGAACTAGTCAGAACTAAAGGTAGCATAAATATATGGGTAGATACGAACTAATGCTGGTGTTTCTAAAATTATTCGTGATGTTTGAATTTAGAATTAAAATTAAAGTAACAACATATTAAAATACATGTTGTAAATTTTTAATTGAACGAAGGGAAGACTAAGGCAAAGAAAAAAAATAAAAAAAAGAGGATTTGAATATTTAAAACGAATACCGCCCCGCAATTATTGAACTTAAAATAAACAAAGTCAACACAGTTATAATAGTACCATATTGGGCCCATGTCTGAGGCTTGACTCAGGAGCATTTTCGGATCAAAAGGGAAAACTTAGGATTCGGAGCGATCCCTCTAGAGCCTCGTAGTTTGGGGCTATACCAAACCTTCGGTCTTCCCAATTTCAGAAAAAGAATAATAAAGTATATGGATCAATCCCCGCAATTATTGAACTTAAAAAAAAAAAGTCAACACAGTTATAATAGTACCATTGTTGATGATTTGTTGTAACTTGCAAAGTCCCGCCCTGAGATGGGAGCTGTCTGGCGCAAATCTAGAGGTAGTGCAGTCATGGAGACCACGATCCGCAACGCCATGTGAGGAACATGTATGGAGACGACAACGCGACGTGAGAACGGCGTTTCTTCCTCTTGGAAATTGATAGGACTATAGTGTATTAGTATATACTTGTATTATTTTCTCGCTTATTTTTTTCTGGAAGTATCATACAGTTCATTTTTTATTCATTGATTTCCTCCGCTTTCGGTCAATTTGTTTTGTTTATGCTCCTAATGTGGCCTAGGCAAACCAATATTCATTGCCGCGTGTATTAATCATCGAATTAATGTTCGTTTTACTGTATCATTATATTCCATTCAAAAGAAGAAGAAAACTTCTTAGGTTACAATTATTTGATATAAATATAATTATGATGTGCTGGCCGGCCAGCCCATCCAATAGCAAGTCAACGCTGGTACCATGTCACCGCTGTTATCCCGATAGAATTTCTTGCAAACAGAACGTGTTCACATGGCCTCATTAATTTGGTAATGTGGACAAATTAAAGTACATATTTTTATGTGGGTGCCAACTGCCAACAATAAAATGAGCAACTGACCCTTCTATTCATCTTCGGAATATGCCAATATCAATATGGCAATATATCCTTGCACATACTCAAGCTAACCAACCACCTCCTCTCACATTTGTTCCATATACATCTGAAAACAAATTCGCACGCATGTAACCCTAATTGATTACACCGACGATTGACGCTAAAAGAAAATTATCACTTTCAAAAACCACACAAACATACATACGCAAACAAGAACACACGCACGACAGGAGAGTGAGAAATGGCGGAGGCTATTGTCCATCTTGCTTTGAACAAACTAGTAGAGGCTGCAGTGACCGAAACACTGCGGCTTTATGGGGCAGGAGGCCAGCTGGATTCACTCCAGCACGAGCTACGCTGGATTCAGGCTTTTTTGAAAGACGCAGAGGCAAAGAAACATTTAGATCATAGGGCGAAGACTTGGGTGACTGAAGTGCGGGATGTGGCATACCGAATCGAGGACGTGATCGACACGTTCATGGTAGATGTCGATGACCACAAGAATCGACAAGGCGTGATAAATGCCCTCAAGCAAGTTCTGAGGAACCCCAAGAAACTGCCTATTGTTCGTAAGCTAACAAGTGAGATGGACGCAATTCAAACCCGACTGCGGGAGATAAAGGATTGCACGGAGAAATATGGTATAAATCGGGAGTTGAAGGAGGACCTGAGCAGCAATACGAGTAATCCTTTCAAGGGAGTCATGCTCCCTGACGAAGATGATCCCGATGTGGTTGGTCTGGAGATGGATACAGAGGAAATAGTCAAGCTACTTCTCGATCCAAATACTCCAAGACGTCGTGTGGTGTCGATTGTTGGACAAGGAGGCCTTGGAAAGACAACGCTCGCCAAAAAAGCATACAATAGGTTAATTTCTACCTCTGTCTAAATGAATTTAATTATGCTGATTATAACTTCACAAAAAAGAAGGTATGCTGATTATATTTTTTTCCAAACTAATAATTGGCAAAACAAAAAAAAATTGATAGTAAAATTTTGATATTTTATTATTTTTAAATTAAAAATATATAAATCATGTTAATTAAACGACTTAAACTAATAAGATGTTTTAGTCAGACTGATTGGAGATTGAAATCCTATAAACGAATTTGACGGCACTTTTAAATAGTTTTTATAATTGTGTAGGGATGGTCTCCTTAATTAATTTATCATTAAGTTCGCTATAATTTTCATTCCATACGACTTATGTTTGTTGCTTTTGTAAGCAAATCAAAATTGGAAACCAAATAAATCTATAATTGTTTTAACCAAATACGCGATCCATTTGCGCACCACATGAATTCCGACAAGTTTATAAATCTATGATGAGATTTCGGCCACAGAAAAACATCAATCAAGCGCACAAGTTTATAATTGATCTATGATGATGATGAGATTAAGGCTGAATCCAAACTTCCCATCATCCCATGTGGGCTCAAAACTCAATCGGTTGGATAAGTCGGTATATATAAAGTGGTTAAAACAATTTTAAAAAATATCGTGGGACTAAGGAAACGGCTAACCGGACAGCAAATCAACAATCAATTTACCCATAGCTCTCCTCTCCTTTCCTCATCCTATGGATGTCTTCATTTCATTAATTTCAGAAAAATACATATTACGTTTTCAATTGTTTGAAGGCCTTTTAATAATCATTTGACTATGAAAAATTATATATTTGATCACAGATATATGAAAAATTCATTAATATAAAATTATGTAATTATATACATATAAAATATTTTAGACATATTTTCGAATCTCATAAAATTTAATCTGTATAATAGATTAGTTTTTTAATTGTTTGAAGACCTTTAAAAATTCATTTGGCTATGAAAATTTATGCGCTTAATCACATATATGTGAAAATTTTAGTGATATAAAATTTTATATCATATACTTATAAAAAAATTATTTAATATGATTCAACATATTTAAAATTTTAATATATATAATATATATCGTCGTATCCGTACTGGAGATTTTTAAAAATTTTTGCCGCAGTACCCGTACCGTATCCGTACCCATGCAACATAGAATCTAATCGAAGAAAATTAGAAACCCTCATCTACGGCCTCAATTTAGAATAACCTTCTTCCTTCATTTATCGTAAACAATGTTTCAAAATTTCTAATGGATTAATTATCTCTGATATTATTTCATCCACATATTATTCATTTTCTTTTTTTTTCTAATACTCTTCACAAATAATTAATATGTCGTGAAATAATATAGTTATTTAGTGTAATACAAATTCTTCATTTTTTGGGCAACATATATTTGGAGAGCTAGCACTTAAATGGATAGATTTGATAATATAATATCAGGGGGTCATCTTATTATTTAGAATTTAAAAATATTAGAAGAACAAGGTTAGTTGTCCAAATCAACTCCTATATGGCCGGTCTACCGTGATCTTTTGCGTTAGAGCTCTATTATTAGGAGTTTAGCTACGGTGAGTCGCGACTCATGGACCCTCCGGTGAGTCGCGACCAATACTCCTAGATCTAGATCAAAATGACCGATCCAAACCGTCTAATATGATCTCCCTATTGAAATCTCCATGTAGACCAAATTTTTCATTTTTTCGAAATTTTTAAGTATTTTTTTGAAATTTTAGAAAATCGTTAATCTAATTGGTTCTGGACCATTCAAAAACATCAGTTTTTAAAAATCCGAAAAAAATACTTAAAAATTTCGAAAAAATAAAAAATTTGATTTACACGGAGATTTCAATAGGGAGATCATATTGGACGGTTTGGATCGGTCATTTTGATCTAGATCTAGGAGTATTGGTCGCGACTCACCGGAGGGTCCGTGAGTCGCGACTCACCGTAGCTAAACTCCTATTATTAGTACCCAATTATAAAAAACATGGAATGTGAAACGTTGTAAAAATTCACATATAGAGAGCAAATCAGAAAAAAAGACATCCCCATGTTCAAGGTAGTGCGATCATTTGTAGCAACTCTCATGTTCCTCTATGTAACAAGCGGCATACAACTTATTTTTTGACATGCAATATAAAAAAGCTGTACGAGGATACATACACACAATCTACTAGGATAGGACAAATTAAGAGGCAGCAGGGTTAGTGGGTTACGGTCTTACGGACTTTTTTTTATTTAACCCTCCGTTATTTTACTTCGTACATTTTTTTCTCAATCGCTTTACTTGTATTAGATGATAATTGGTACGACTATTATTTTACTCCGTTATATTTTTTAGATGATAATTGATACGACTATTTTTAATATATTTTAACTAAAAAAATATTTTTAATTATAGAAATAACAGTCAATTATAAGGAAAAAAAACTATTTTAGATTCCAAAAATAGTGCATATTGAATGGATGCTGTAAAAAATAGAATTGCAATAAAAAATAAGAAAAAAATATAACGACTTTATTAATACTATAGATAGATTTATTGCACTAGCAAGAAATTGCTTTCATATGTGGACAAATAAAGAAACAAAATAATATTAGACAAAAAAAAGATATGTTGATATTAGACAAAAAAAATATATGTTGCTCAATCTACCAGCAATAAAGGTCGATATGCTCAATTTTTTTTCCGTATTAAATAAAAAACCAATGCATGTTGTTGCTTCATCTGACGATTGATATTCAACCACAAATTAAATCAATCGAACGGCACAAACACATGTGTACAAACTAGATCTAGCTTATAACATCTTTTGGATTCATGCATTTATAATGAGTAGAGATAGAGATAATAAATAAATTTAAAAAAATTACTTTTTTTTTTTTACATACCTTTCCTAAATTATTTTTAGGATGAAATTTTATGGATGTTCTTAAAAAATAATGGGAAGGAATTGAGTGATATCTATTTTCTTATTTAAGAATTATTTATTTTGTTTTTTAAATAGATATTATATATTTTACATTTTGGGACCCATAGTATTTTATTTCAAACTATGCTTGGAAATTTTTAATATGGCTATTATTTATTATTATTTATTACAATATTATATTTTTTCTATAATTAATTGGTATAAAATACGGAGAATCAAGTAATAAAATTTTTTATGTTTTAGAAATTTTTTTTTTTTGCTTTTGTTTTGTTATCTACAGGTATAGGAATAAAAACGGATAGAATAGTGGTGAAACCATATATATTCGGATACAGATATGGTTCAAATATTAAATGGATACGAATATGGATTAAATATTGTCGGATACAAATACAAATACTGTGACACCCCGTCGCGTTTCGTGATTGGACGGTGCACGACGTCGTTCCTGCGAAAATGATATCCGCATATATATATATTTTTTGTCGGATGTGGATACTAACACAGATATGCTCTGATACGGTTAGGATATTTAGCACATTTTTCAGATTAGAATACGGATCGGAACAGATAAAATCTGCTCTGTTTTGTTCCCTAACTTCAAGCCTTCCCCAAAAAATTTTGGATGAATCTTTATGAATAATCATATAATTCAAATTTCTTTATAATTTTTCAAATTGACATTTATTTATATTTCTAAACTCACATTTTTTTTTACTATTTTTTTTGTCGATATTTTAAAATGGTTGTTATTGTTTAATTAGGTTACAAATTATGTTTTTTGTGATATAGTATATTAATGGGCACGTAAAAAATCATTATGTATTAATTGATCTATTATCTTCTTGTAAATTATTTTTATAATTACTTATGTGGGTACTACTTTTTGTTACGTTGTCTAATGAATAATCATAATAAAAAAATATTAGTCAATGTTCATCTACGAATGTTTACAGTAATAATTTTGTTATAATATATACTTCTTTTATAATAGTTTATCAATTTTAACATCGGATGTCTCTCAAACGTTAGGAATTATATACGCAAATATTAATAATAATATTTTTTCAAATGATTTCTGAAGTCAACTATCAACAAATATGCAAGTACCCATAATAGTAAATATTAAAATAAATAGGATCGAGTGAAGCAAATCTAATAAAATTTCTAGCATGAGTTGATTGCAAATTACAAGTAGGATAAATAGTATCTCTAATTTACAAGTAAATGAAAAAAGTCTGCATACAATTCTACAAATTTTGTTTTCAAAAATAATTTTTCTTTTGTTGTTTCATGTTATGTACTTTAATATTGTAAACCAATTTTCAGTTTGTTAAAAATATTACTGTTGAAAGCGATGAAAATATGTTGAGAGAAGCACAATCATACCCTCAAGTTAGTATTATTGCCGAAATCAAATATTGGTTTTCCGGAAAAAAATAATTGACAATTGGTAAAAATAAATAAAAAATGTTAACAAAATTACTACATTATAAAGTATAAATTTTTTACAATGGGTCAATTTTAAAATTTTAATCGTATTTTTTTGAGAGTCAAATGTATAATTTCTCGAAAAAAAATATCTATAGAACCATAAAAAGTATATGCAAAAGCATTGATGTAAAAATTTTTAGGGGATATATTTCACCCCAATTCCCTCAATTTAATGGATAAGATGATAAGATCTTAAGATTTATTACAAACAGTGCCAATATACACGCAAAAATTGATCGATCAAACAACCAAAGTTGCCGCAATTTGTTCTTTTTATGATAATAGGTTTTTTTTTTATACCTTTAACAGTTTTACTAAAATATTGATTCCTATATTAATTTTTCTGTGCAGTGACAAGGTCAAGAGTGAGTTCAAAATTCGAATGTGGCTTTCGATTTCACAACAATTTCAATTTATTAATGTTTTGAGAACGATGCTAGAGGGCATTCGTCCTCTAAACCAATATGAGAATGATCTTCTCAAAGATCCAAAATCTCAACCAATAGCAGTACAACATTTTGCACAAGAACTGAATAGATTGTTAAAAGAAGAACGGTACCTTATCATTATGGATGATGTTTGGACACCCGATTTATGGGACCAAGTTCATGATGTTCTACCAAACAATAATAAGGGTAGTAGAGTGCTAGTAACTACTAGGATTTCTGAAATTGTTATGAAAGCAGACTCTACTTCTGATCCGTACAATATGCGCTACTTAAGTGAAGAGGAAAGCCAAGAACTTTTACTCAAAAATGCTTTTCCTTTTCAAGATCCCAAAGCCTACCTTGATGGTTTATCTGACCTTCCTAAAAAATTTGCAAGAAAATGTGGTAATTTACCTCTAGCTTTGAAAGTTGCTGGTGGTCGTTTATCTCGAGAACTGCCCACATACAATTCTTGGCATAAGATTTTGCAAAAATTTAGTTGGCATGATGGTGATGGAAAGAACTGCACAAACATCCTAGCCACTAGTTATGAGGATACTCCAGCTTATCTCAAGCCATGTTTCATGTACTTTGCTTTATATCCCGAGGATCATAAAATCAAAGTAAAAGTTTTAATTCGAATGTGGGTGTCAGAGGGGTTTATATCTGAGAAAAATGGTACAACAATGGAAGAAACAGCTGAGGATTATCTAGGAGAACTTGTCCAAAGGTACTTTTTCTTACTTAAAAGTCGCAATCTGTAAATTTTATTTCGATTTTATCATATGGTTTGTTAAATAAATATTCAGCATACTGCACATGTAGTTTATTCGTATCAACCTAGTCATTGAGATTAATTTAATAATAATGGTAGAGGTTTTAGAATAGAATTTTAGTCAGCTATATCAATTTCTTTACATATAGAGGGTCCATATAT
Source organism: Rhynchospora pubera (assembly GCA_028095005.1). Lineage (NCBI taxonomy): Eukaryota > Viridiplantae > Streptophyta > Magnoliopsida > Poales > Cyperaceae > Rhynchospora > Rhynchospora pubera. Next base: position 8,349,802 of record CM051461.1, read on the forward strand.
TCATAGCCCTATGTTATAAATTTTTGCATATCTAGTAGAATTTTTGGATGTATCTTTGTGTTTATCAACAGTTCAATAGAAGTCGATCTGTATATAAACTTTTAATTGGAACTTCAAATTGTCTTTTCCTGAGATTTTACTTTTGAGCATGTGTGGTGAAAGATAATACTACTACTATTAGATACGATTTGTAATAGTTGGAGAGAAATTATAACAAAAGAGATTTGAAGTAACAAAAAATATTGAATAAAATATTTCGGACAAAACATTATGTTGATTTTTTTTTTCAATTTATGCCCCAAGTTACAACTTATAAGTTCTTATATTTTTTCCTTTTAAAAATAATTAATTTCCACTCAAATATTTTTACTCAACTTACAATGTTTATAATCATGCACATTTTTGTCACCCTCATAACTTGTTCTTTCCGATATGCTTACAGAGATATGCAATTTCCATTATTTCTTTGAGATATGCAATGCTATTCATTTATGTCTTATATAAAAATAATAGGGATATCTATAGTATTAATTAAATTTTGTGCATGTCAGGTTTTTTTATGTCTTTCGACACGCCATTAATTACTGTTTTCTTGCCTCTTTGGGTCTATTATTTTTTCAAGATAGAAATTACAGTAATATATAATGTTATTAATCTTCTTTAATGTCTCATTTGATTTATGTCTCTTATATTCTTTCTTAACAAGGGAAAATTACAGAGATTAATTTTCTTTTGTGCATCTTCTTATTCTTGTTTTATTATTTCAAATTTTATCAACATGTACAGTTTTGAGTCGCTTTTGTTTAAAAATATATTATTGTAAATTCAACTTAGATTTTATATATTTTTTATTATTTAAAGTTAAAATTTTTGTTAAAATCGTTGTAAATTCTCATCGAGCAAAACTCGATTTATTACTTTAGTACGTATATCTATTTTAGGAATGTTAAAGGATATGAAAAGTTAAATGCTGGGTAAAATAGCAATGAGTTCGCTGTCAATTAGCTCTAAAAAAAATACAATGAGTTTTTTAAAGAGATTTCTGCATCTGCGGAAGTATTGGAGATGATATAGAAACAAGCCTACAAAAAATATTTATAGAGCAAGATTAAAGTCCAATATGTTTATTTTCGAAATTTGTACTTCGAACGATCGATCTGAACGTTCAATATGTTCTCCATATTGAAATCTAATAGGGAATCATAATTTATGTTTTTCAATTTGTTTACTATTTTTTCACATCTTTAGAAAACCGTGTTTTTAGACCGTTCATAATTTTATAGATTGATGATTTTCTAATAATTTGAAAAATAGTAAAAAAATGAATAAAGTTATGATTTATAGTATTATTAATAACTATCATTATCACTATTAATATTTCACATTTATATATATTTTTTGTTTTTATAGTAATTATAAAATAATTATAAAAATAGCCTTTATTTTAATTATAATAATTTAAGATAATAGTTAATTAATTTTAAATAAATCTTCCATCAATAGAAATTTTATATTTTATAATCCTTATATCTCCCATCTTTCCTACAGAAAATGACTTGAATTTGAAGGAGTAACATGACGAACTACTTAGTCCATGCTGATCCATAGTATAATTACTCTACGAGTTACTCCTCTACCAATTAAACGTAACCTTTAGATTGTCTTTTGTGTGATTAATTATCTCCTCTTTGGGCCACCATAATGATCCTTTTATTAGCAAAGATTTGTTTCCCATAAAAGCTTTGCAAGTAGTTCACATTTTCATATTTTTCAAATTTTTTATTGTTTTATTATAATTAAGAAATTTTGTCATGAATTAATATTGTTTTTATAGTTAAAACCATTTTTATTTCAATATAAGATGTAGACACTTTCACGAAATATAATTTTTGTTTAGTGATGTATTGGTAGCCACCGATTACAAAGAGTCAAAAATTTGAACACTTTATGAAGAATTAAATGTACATGAATGTTATAATTTTTTTAAACTTTTTATGGCTTTTAAAATTGTAACTGGTATATAATCATTAAGTACTATCTTCCATTTATGTAATGTAATTTTCTAATTCCAATTTCCAATTTCGTAGTAGGAGACAGACTAAAAGCCACTATTTTTTTTAATTATTTTTGATAGATTATTTAGAAAACTATTTTTGTTAGACGGAGCGTAATCTTTTTTATCAATTGGTCTACTAAAAGTATTAAAACATAGTATAGAAAGTCTGAAAGGAAGTTATAAGTTTAGTTTCTCGCATAATACCAATAACTATTTGAATCATTTATTTCTCACAAATTAAAATTTCGAAGTGCTGCATAAGTCCGAACAAATTACAAATCTGACAAAAACTAGGAAATAATATTTGTAGGAGCATGATTCAAGTTGTAGAGCGACATCTCAATGGATCCATCAAGTATTGCCGCATACACGATCTCCTACGCGATCTTGCGATTGAGAAAGCCAAGGAGATCAACTTCCTCCAAATAATATCAAATCTAGGCAACAAATGTTGCAACTCTAGTACTACGGTACGTCGTGCGGCTCTCCACGGCGATTGTGAAGATGTTATGCAATACACAGGTCCCAATCTCCGTTCTTTGGTTGTTTTTGGTAATGACACACCAATCATTGATAACTTTAAGAATCTCAAAATTTTAAGTGGAAGTTCCATTTATCTAATCCATCCCACAAAATTTCCGAAGAAATTGACCCAATTAAGATACTGCTGGACCTCTGGGATAATTGAGGTTAAAAGCATAAGTCACATGAGAAACCTACAGACATTCTATTTCGATGACGCTTCTCTCAGAGAAGACTATCATCATAAAGAACTGGACTGCATATGGAATATTAAAACCCTGAGGCATGTAATTTTTTCCGGCTACAATTGCTTTGGGCCCCCACCAAAAACAGACCTTCCAAATTTGCAAACCCTTAAAAAAGTAAGAGTTCGAGAATCATGGTTGGTAGAGGGTTGGCCTAAAATGCCCAACATTCGGGTGCTACAGCTCATATATTTGCCCCCCAATTATAAAGAGTCGTTTTGCAATTTTCTAATGGAGGCTCCGCACCTGACCTCTCTACGCGTGAAATGCAATGATAAACCATATGAAAGGTTGGACATGAGCTCCTTCCCTTGTTACGACCACATGCAGTCTCTGCTTATGAATGGGCAATGGAACAATTATGAGTGCATCATCGGGGGGGTAAAGCAGTACAAGGCCCTTGATATTCGTTTATTTCCAATACACCTTGTAAAGCTCCAGATTATTTATTGTGATTTTCAAGAGGATCCAATGCCGGTCATAGAAAAACTAAAAAACCTTCGAAAACTTGAACTAAATGAGGGTCAACACTATCAAAAACAACTCAGCTGTTCTGCCAGTGGATTTCCTTGCCTGGAATATCTAATACTCAAACAGTTGGAATCTCTAAAGGAGTGGAAGGTTGAGAAAGGCGGGATGCCCTTGCTCAAGGAGATCGACATAACGTATTGTAGGGATTTGGTTGCTATTCCTGAGCTTCAGCACATGACCAGGCTCAACAAATTAACTCTCTGGCGCGTGCATAAAAATCTTCGTGGGAGGTTGGAAGGACCGGAATCATACGAACTCCAACATATTCCAACAGTTTATTTTTAATAAATAGTTTTTCAATTTATTTCGATTTTTTATTTTCTATGCATGGCTTGAAACTTATTTTAACTCTTTGTATAATGATTTGGTCCATTTGGAATGCTTTCTAAATTTTCATTTTTTTCTTTGTTTTTTTATTTTTCTTTTGGTATCCATTGTAATAAATGCTATATTTCACTCTCGTCACTACTCGAAAAGAAGGATTCTGAAACGTTTTTAAAAATAATCTGTAACGTGTATCACCCGTTACAAAAGGTCCCGTTGCAGATTCTTAAAACGCTTTACAAAAGATCAAAGGTTTTGTAACGCGTTTTATAAAAAATGAGTTTCAAAATCCTACCTTTTGAAACGCTTTTTAAACAAACGGCATTACAGAAACCAACAGTTTGTAATGTGTTTTAGATAATAAACGTTTCAGAATATTTCGATTTAAAAATAAATACTTTATTCATAGTGGCCATTTGTAACGTGTTTAACTAAAAACACGCTTCAAAAGGTTAAATTTTTTAAAAAAATTAATTATATTTTATAACGTGTATTATTTAAAAAACGTTACAAAATATTATATATATATTTTTTTATTTGATTGTTTTATGTGGCTAGCCCACTAATGCTAGCCGTACCAATTGGTATATTCTGTGTACCAATTGAATATTAAACATACTTTTCAAATACATATATATACAGAGACATCAAGAACATACACATCATGTACATAATCGATCTCAAATCAAAACTAAATTGAATATAAATAGTAAGTTCCTTGTCTTTCAATTAGCCTGTTGCTAACCAATTAGACTCTTCATTTCAAATGAAGATAAATATGATAATGGGAGTCAAAAATCCCGTGAAAAATCAAGAAATAAGCACATACCACAAATAAGCGCATCACATTTGTTTCTAACTTAGATGTGGTTGTCAGACAAAAATTTAAAAATACGATGCAATTTGTTTCTAATTTTGAATTGTTCCTACCATAATACCTAATTTGCAAATTCAAACACTCGTTCCCGACTTCATCAATCTCTTCTGCCGTAAATGGCTTTCCCACCGGATCGATTTTCTACATTTGATTAAACAAACCGAGAAGTTAGACTTTAAACCCTAATTCTCAGTTGTTGGCATTTTAGACTTTAAACCCTAAAAATAGTACCTTAGGCATCTCTTTACAATTTAATTGATATTGAATAATGCGTTTCATGGCAAGCATAGCAAAATATCCACACTATGTACTGTCTTGTTGTTTCGGGCCCTAAAATCCAAATTTCAAAAGTTAATTATTTTTTTTATGATATCACCAAGAGTAAGACCACCCAAATCTACAAGTTTGGTACCTTTATTTCGATCCATCTTAATGTCTTGCTTGAAACAGCAGTCTGGTACCTTTCAACCAGATAGAGGGTAAATGCCCTGCATGTAATTAATCCATTTATATTGAAAACAATGCATGTAATCTCGATATTATTTTCGAATGTTTTAGAAACATGAAACCTACATGGATAAGATCGGCTTGACCTTAATTTTGGTCGGAACCTTCACGCGGGCCAACGAATCAATGTAGTGAACAGTGAGCTTTTCGACATGAACACAAATAACTGTCCAATGATTCATGTAATACAAATTAATTAGTCTTATGATGTAATAACAAAATCAATTTTTAGAATTAAAAAATATTATAAGAACAGCTAGAAGGGTAAATATCTATAGTAGCTGTAATTAGAGCACTAAATAACTAATTATAAAGATTTCTCAAACAAATAACTATAATTTATATTTAATAGTTTAATTATTCTCACCCCTCATGATATGGAAATATATGGTAAGCATCAGAATTATCGAGGAAAGACTGCTTTATGTAATGCACCGTTTTAGCTTCGTCGTGACTGAAAGTACCTTCGGCAGTCATTTCCGGATCCAATACGAATATGGTTGAAAGATTAAGTTCTGAAAGATGATTCGTCCAATACCTACATATCAAAGCATACATCACTATTTACATATCAAAGCATTTTTTTTCTTACTTTTGCATTTTGAACATAATATTAGTACATGAATTGGTACCTGAACCATTTAACAAGGAAAGAAAATCAATCAACTTGTTTGTTCATTAAAATGGTCCTAGACCCCATTAACTATGCCAGTGTGGCACATATTCTTTCTCTGATATACATCAAGACCCTTGGAACAAACAAAATTCAATCAACTTGTTTGTTCATTATAATGGTCCTAGACCCCATTAACTATGCCAGTGTGGCACATATTCTTTCTCTGATATACATCAAGACCCTTGGCACATATTCTTTCTTTGATATACATCAAGACCCTTGGAACAAGCAAAATTCATGGGTTAATTTAACTTTATTGTGCAATTACCAGACATCACTTTACTAAATTATTAAATTCTTTCTTTGCATTAGCATATACTAGGCTGGTCTAGTTATAGACTTGTAAATGTCAAACTTCCAGGTACATTATTTTTTTACAAAGAGCTCACTACAACAAAAAGGATTATTAGTACCGGCTCATTAGTACCGGTTTTTAAGAAAACCGGTACTAATAATAAATCATGGCAATTTTGTAATTGTCAGATTTATTATTTAGTAAAAAAACCGGTACTAAAAATCGTCTGAAAAATAAAAAAAAAATGTTTTTAATTTAGTATCAGTTTTTTATAAAAAACAAACCGGTACTAGTTAATTGATTTTTAATACTGGTTTTTTTATAAAAAAACCGGTACTAAAGGTTCGAAAGAATAAAAAAACCGTTTCAAATTTAGTGTCAGTTTTTTATAAAAAACCGGTACTAAAAATCAATTAATTAGTACCGATTTTTTATAAAAAACCGGTACTAAAGGTTTGAAGAATAAAAAAACCGTTATATATTTAGTGTCGGTTTTTTATAAAAAACCGGTACTAAAAATCAATTATTTAGTACCGGTTTTTTATAAAAAACCGGTACTAAATTTAAAACGGTTTTTTTATTTTTCAAGCAATTTTTAGTACCGGTTTTTTATAAAAAATCGGTACTAAAAATAGGCAGATATTTTTAGTCAAACTATATTGTCTTCCTTCACTATTCTTTTGCCTCTCAAGGTCATATATTGTTCATGGCTATTTTATCCTCTCTCTAAAACTGAAAATTCTGTTACTCTAAAAAACCATATAAATAAAATAGCAAAAAATTTACAAAAATTCTGAAAAATTAGAAAATCATTGGAGGAAGGTTGTGTTAGCATACAGTGGCGGCCTAGACACTTCAGTAATAGTCAGATGGCTTAGGTATACAACTACTTTTAAAATACAATAACACCAAGAATCGAGAAGTCCTGTTACATAGAATAAATTTGCTGACTTCTTGTATTGTCTACTGTTTGTGAGTAAATTCCTTGTGCATGCTATCCTTTGCCAGCAAATATCATATTACTACATATTATTTTTCTTTATCTTGCCTTTTAGGGAAAATTATGGATGTGAGGTAATTGTATGCTTTACTGCTGATGTGGGACAAGTAAGTGCTCGATTAATTCTTTATAAGATTTTACAGATTAACTTTTTTATTTTATTTTCATATGGGGACCTGTTAGGAATAGTGCTAATTTTAATTTTGTGCTAATTACCATTTAATTAAGCAATTAAAACATCACACACTCGATCTAGTACTCAAGTTCAACAAGACACAAGAGAATAAGGTGGAAATTATACCTCTCTTGATATCGCAATCAAGAGGCTCGATCCTACGGTATGGGAATCGATGGCTTGCTTCTCCTTTATCTCCAAATCGCCTCGAGTCCACCTAGAGTTTAACCAAGCTCTCTAATTGAATTTGAGCTAGCAAATTCAATAAGAACCAAGCTAATCCAAAGATGACACCCTCTTCTAATCCAACAAGTAGATGTAATTTGAGGATGTGTGGCTCAACACATGAGCAATAGAGAGGAGGAGGAGAGGTGGCGCACGGCCAAAGAGGGAGAGGGATAAGGTGGTGGCGGCTAGGAAGAGAGGAGAGAGAAAATAGATCCCTAGGAGTCCTTTTATAGCCAACCAACCCTAGGTGTAAGTTGCCAGAAATTACACCATGTGTCATCCCTACCTACCTCCTCTTGGCTGGCCCTATTATGGGCTTTATGGGCCTTTTACTCCTTCTAAATGAACTTTAATTCATCTAATTAAATCCAATTTTAATTGCTTTATGTTTGGGCTATAAATTTGCTATATACAAATTAGCCCAATAATTCAGTATAACAATTTATATTAAATTAAGTTGAACCAAAATAATTATTAACTATTTAATAATTATTCTTGGATTAGCTTATGCTATTATTTATTTCTATATGACCCGTTTGACTTAATTAATCAGTACGTTCTATAACGGTAAATAATTAATTAATCAATTCGCTATATTATCCGCAATTTTCACTGTTGCGAATAAATAAGTAAATAAAGCACTGTCTTGGTCAGAACTATATTTGTGTGATCCTTTGAGGATTTATGCTATGTTGGACATGGAATTAAATCGTTATTTAATTCCAGTAATCATAAGCGGTATCTAGCAACACGTTATGATTCCCAATTCGCATAAATAGTGTACTGCTACAATATTTTAATCCTGCATAAGAGAAAAATTATGTTTCTCTATTTTGATTCTTATGTCTCACGATATCATCGTATAATCCAAGATAGGAATGTGTCATTCTTGCAGATTATACATTTCTTCATCTAGAGTTGATCGGTTAGTTGCACGCATACGATCCAACTCCATCAAGGAGCCCAAACAGATATCGTCACTCACTAAGTGAATTAATGAGGGACATACGGTTTTCTTGATGATTAGTTTTTCCCCGCACAATTCAAGAAAACATAAATAAAGTCCGTATAGCAGCCCTTATCGGGAATCAGCGGTAGGCAATATTTATTGAACCTATCCTCATGTGGAAAAGATAAACATCTCAAACTTAGAACCAAAATCATAACGAAATAAATAATGACACATAACACAATCCATATATTTATTTCGTTGGGTCAAGTCCTGTACTATGTTCCATAACATACACATATGCAATTAAGCTGGTAACTCTTTACCTATGATTTGTAGAACTTAATCATCGCTTAACTTGCATACTAATCTTATATGATAATTAATGTTCCTTTGTTAATTATCAAGATTATGGACTGTTTAGATTTATTATTTTCATTCTAAAGAATGATCCACAGAGATCTACAATTCAGATCCTCAACCTGAATAATCTGTCAATAATAAACCTAGGAACAGATGATAATATATCATCCATAACATAAACTAATATTTAAGTCATCAATTATTGACTTCTAGGACATAACTCCAACAATCTCCCACTTGGCCTAGTAAAAGTCATTCAGTAGTGACTTCTAGCCAACGAAGAATTAAGAACAATGTCATATATCTACATATATACATGTCTCGAACCTCAAAAAGAAATAATACGCTTAAAGCTAGTTACTCATACGTCCACCACGTATGGATGCATAATTGCATCTCGTATACTGCTCAAGGTAGAGGTCAAGTTAGAGTGTTCACTGTGTTCGCGAACTTGTCCAATTTTGTTTGACCCTATATATATACTACTACTATATATATGTTCTTGATCATCATCATATGATATCAAGTGATATCGTTATAGATCATATTTGAATCTCCAACGTAACATTGGGTTCTTTAGGAGTAAGTTCTGGTTCGAGATGCATAGAACCATAATAACTCGATCGACTAAGAACTCGATCCAAAATAAACTTCTTTTATTGCTTCACAAGTTACTATGTATTTTGCTTTGGTGACGGAAACGGTTGTAATATTCCATTTAGAACACTTTCTAAACTTACAACACCACCTTTAAGCAAAATATGTAGTTCAACTGTGATTATATCAATCTTTCGAAAAATTAGCATTAGTGTAATTAATTTACACGAGCTCTCTTTCATCTTAAGAGACGAAACATTATATCACTTTTTCTCATAAGGTACTCGAGGATATCCTTGACTATCGTCCAAATATGTCTCTCTTGTATCCATTTGACAACTGTTTGTCATATCCTTTGGAAACTACACATTGGGGCATATGCATAAATATGGCGTACAAAAAGAAACTCATAATGAAAGAATGCTTGAACTATTTCATGCACTTTCTTGAATTGAGTTGTAATAGACCGAGTTAAAACACTCAAGTCATGCCATGTGACATACAGTTAGACATCCTTTCTTGGAGTATAACTTTTGTGTTTCTAGAACACTCCGTCAATATATGCATATTTGCTCAAACCTAACATCCATCATAATCTATCTTTATAGATTTAGTTTCCTAGAATTAGGTGATTTCGCCCAAGTTCTCATTTGAGAAAGCATTCTCCAAAGAGATCTTGACAATATTCATTTTCTTAATGTTATTCCCAATTAATAAATTGTTATCTTGAACAATACAAGTAATACAATTGTGCTCCCACTGAATATCTTGTTTATACAAGATACTTTTGACGAAGTTCAACTCCTTGATTTCCTTGTCAAAACTTTTATTCCAATAACCACAACAAATGCTTTAATCCATTAATGGATCCTTGAAGCATGCGTATGTTTTTAGCAATTAAATAAAACATCGATTTGTGTCAAATGCACAACATCTTCCTTCATTCATACGAAGAAGGCGGTTTTATGTGTTTTTCCATATATCAACATATATGAAATACAATTATTGCTAGAATGATCTTTATTGACTTATACATAGCCACAAGCAAGAAGTTGTGCTTTGTACGTAGTCAACTAGCCATTGACTTTGACATAGCTACGAGCAAGAAGCCGTGCTTTGTACATAGTCGATTTGTTATCCATGTCAATCTTTCCTTTTGAAGATCTAAACGTTCTTGATGGATTGCTCCTTCATGAACATCAACCAAGGTCTATACCTTGTTGTTATACATGGAAAAGATCATATGAATTCAAACCATATTATGTGGAATCGGATCCTTCCATCGTTTTTTTGTTTATCAACGGATTCTCATATGCTAAGTTTGAGAATGTTGTGAAGCCAATGCACCAAACGGCTTAGGCAATCAACTCCCGTTGATATTTTGTAGGATTGGTACTTGAGGTTCATGAACTTCTTCCACAATGATTTGTTGAACGAGTTCTTGACTCCTCATATATTCCATGAGTTTCTCGAACATCATCAACTCGAGAGATGATTGAGTCCTCATTAGAAGGAGCGTACTATTAAACTTCTTTCAAAAACAACTTGTGAATGAAGTTCCGCTCAACTCCCACTAAGTACCATGTATGGAGTGACAAGTTTCCCATAAGAGTACTTCTTGTAGTGACGCACAAACTATTTTAATGCTCATTTTACTCCCACTACTTCTTCTTGAGAATTTCAATTAATCAAGACTACATTATGATTAGCAACAACTCCTTTGTTCTTATCATATTTTTTGCAGTTGTGCCTTTTGATATAAAGTATCCTACAAATATTAAGTGTCTTATTTGGGTACAACCTTATCAACGATCTTGAAATAAACTTATCAACACCAAATCTTAAGAAGCATTATACTTAGAGATCAAAATCTCGTAAGATATCTTCTTCAATAGACTTCGATGGAATACCATTCAGTGTAAACAATATTATCCTCAAACATAATTCCCTAATATGAATCGAATAAGTCAATTTGATTTATTACCGATCGAACTATACAAAATATTGTTCGATACCTCCATTCTTGGACATATTATTCCTCATGGAGCGAGTTGTGAAACTACTTTCATACTCTTCAGATAATATTTCAAATCATGTGACTTAACTATTTACCATGATTAATTGTAAGACTTTTTCTTTCTCTTGAACGGTCTTTCAACTTTACACTTGAACTCCTTTGAACTAGTCAAAAGGTTCTACTTATACCTTATCAAATAGATATGTTAATATCTACAATGATCGTTGGTTAAGTAGTAAAGTATCAATAACCTTTCATCACACAAGTACTTATTGGTCTTTATACATCGATATGTAAAAGTCTTAATCAAGTCACTTGTCCTTAAACCATTGTAGGTTAAAGGCGCTTTTGTCATTTAACAAACATGATTCACATATCAATTGATTTGAAATCGAATTGAATTACGAGCTCTACGTTACGGAGACTCTCGTAATGCGATTCTTGTTTATGTATGTGACTAAGTGGTCATATACAACATGAAAGTCAAATACTTTATGTCAAGTCTTACGCATCCTATTTGTCATTCAAAAATTGTTTATCTATTTCAAGCAAATTCTATCAAGATGCATGAAATCATATAAACAACCCATAAACAAAGGAACTTGTCTTTTATAAAACATAATCGTCCATCATCGAATATGAAATGAAGATAATTTTGAGAGGTTAGGATTAAGGTATGCAACCTTCAATTCCTAAACAAACTCTTAATAAAGATAACTCTACGTATTCAATGGTAATGACTTAAACGAAAAAGTCATTTCATATACGGAGTTTAATTTATATTTCTCGAACATTCTCCTATTCTTAATTGCCAACACATTTCATTAAATGTGAGCATATGAACTAGTATCAAGTTATTAGTGTAAATTAGAGATAATGAGATAATTTGAACGACAAATATTTCTTAGGATTAGATCATTACAATCATGGTATTTCGGACGACCTTTCAAATGCCTCCATAAACGGCAAATGAAACATCTCATGTGACACACGGTCACAATTGAGAGTCTCGAAATTTCAACTCATACCTTGGTGAAGTATTTCTTGAATACTTAACCAATTGCCTTTTTTGCAACAACAAGTGTGCGAAGAATGTAACATTATATCCTTTATAATTCCAAAGAGATCGTATGACAATATCAACAATCCTTGATATCGGAGATTAATATCTCTAGTTATCAATTAGCTACTTAAATCTTTCGATTTGTAAGCCAATGAAACATTCATATAAAAGAAGAATCTCTTGGTCAACTCATATTCTTTATACTCGATCATAAATGATGGAGTTAATATCTACTTTCTCCAAGAACACTTTCTTGAGTAAGCGGATGAGAACGTACGAGTTAATTTTAGTCCATACGAATTCGCTAATTCAAAGGTCCAGAAATTTCAAATGAGGATATTAAGCATACGATTTATTGAATAACTTTTCGCCAAAAGTCAATCAATCATCGCGTTGCTATGTTCGGGTAGTTTGAGGAAAGTTTTGGGAATTGACATACTCAAGTTTCTCTTCACTAAGATCGTGTCTTAGGAGTCGGTATTACTTCTTTAAGTAAATACTTTTAGAAACGAGTTTGTTAATTTTCAAAGATTGATCGCAATAAAATTAACAATTTTAACATCTATAATAAAATCAATTTACGGTCATTTAGTTTATGCAATTGTTTTATTTATAACAAATAAAACTCCCACTACATTTATTTAATGTCCCTAATGTAGTAGGTTTTCCAAGATCCCTATTTTTGTTGAGATGGTGCTAGCGTCGGCGTGACACTAAAACAACTAGATAAGGTAGGTTCTCCAACCAATCATTCTATATGATTCTTGGTTTGTGAAATATCACATGTACATCCACAAACTTCGCCCCGATGTCCAATCCGATTGGGGTCCATCGATAAGTAACCTTTTTTTATTTGCTCCTAGTAAATCCGATTTACACCCCGACACGGATGATGGAATACGATGTCCCGCGTCGGCGAGAATGCATCAATGAACGATCATACCACGTAGAAGGGGATAGAGAGAAGGAGGGCGATTTAACTTAATCGAGTTTTGTTTGGGACAATCAATCAAGTGACACTTGTTTGGTGGTCATGTAAGCACACAATGATACCTAGCCTATGACAATTCATAGCAATCACAAGCAATCACATATAAGCATCTCATCCATTGTTGTGGGTTTGTATGGCTCCCGCTTGCATTAGTTTCGCCACATCGTCCATGAAGCAAAACTAATCTAATCCTTGTCCCTCCCACTAAATTCTATAAGGATCTAAATCCTATATAAAATAAAGGAACAAAATACATGTGAAAATATCATATTCCCATCCTAGCCATAGGGGCATGCAAGCCACACAAGTTACATAAAAAATTAATCAACCAATTAATTAACTAATGGCACCAAAGGCCGCATTACAAACATTCACACATGCATTCAATTTACAACCACAAGGCATTAAGCCATGAGCCATACTAAACCCACTTTCCACCTACAAAACAAAGTTAGTACATACAAGTCCACTTTGTTTCCAATTAACGATTTTCAAGCATCTTTGCGTATTGTTCGCCATAAGCAAATTCCCTGTACAAATTCTCAATTTTAAACAACAAAACTTATTTAAATTCATTTAGAAAGTTCTTTCAACATCCCAAAAGGAGATTAAACAAGGAATTTTCTAATTGTTTTCAACTAATTTGAATACTTAGAAAAACAGTAATTTAACAAAAAACGTAACTGATGGAATCCAACAAAATCAATAGTTTTTGGTCTCCAAAAATTCTCAAATAAATTACTTAAACTCCTTATCATAGTTGTGATTACCCGTAAAAATTTCAAGAAGAGATCTTAAACCATCTGGGAGAATCAAAAAAGACAAATCTCTTACAAGTGCACGAAATACCGTTATGAGATTTTCAGCTTATCCTCTCAACCATTTGGTCTGTTAGACCACCTTCTATCCAGTTTTTATATATACAATATACATAGAAAAACTTTTTTAGACTATAGGCTAACTATCCATGAAAAGAAAACAACCAAGTTCAGTTCAATAATATCAAGTTACATGCTAAACAATCAACAAATCCTGTACTGGAACAGACTGTCGATCGAAATGTTTTAACCTAGTTGAAGGTCCAAATTTCCATGAAATATTATGAAATTAATTTTTATGGAATACTAACTCAAAATATAACAACTCCATTTAAACAGAATTTTTAAAGGAGCTCTCAGTTGGTACAGTTTATTAGAAAAATCGATTTGCTCAATAAACTGGATCTGACAAGTTCTTCCTTTTCATACTTGAAAACCCACAAATTAATCCGAGTCATGTAACAATCTACATATTCTCAGAAAGAGTTTCAAGTCCTCTTTAATTCTAGCCATAAAACACTGGTACTTATATTCAAAATATAAATCTTTCAAGCCATTCAAACAGGACAGTGCAAGCAAAAACTGGTTCTGCGCACAGTCGCCGTTTTATTCACAATAAATCCATACAATTTCCGAAAAATGTGAATTTTATGCCAAACGAATCATGATCCACAGATCTACAACTTTCATGTCAACGGCAAAAACTTCCAGAGAACATATCATAGCGAAAAATGCGAAACAACACAGAAAATGCCATTTTCAGACAGCAAACAAACGCATCATCTCTACTAATCTATTAATTAGTCAATTTCTCTTAATTAAATGTCAAATTAACTTAAGTACAACCTGGCTCTGATACCACTGTTAGGAATAGTGCTAATTTTAATTTTGAGCTAATTACCATTTAATTAAGCAATTAAAAAATCACACACTCGATCTAGTACTCAAGTTCAACAAGACACAAGAGAATAAGGTGGAAATTATACCTCTATTGACATCGCAATCAAGAGGCTCGATCCTACGGTATGGGAATCGATGGTGTGCTTCTCCTTCATCTCCAAATCGCCTCGAGTCCACCTAGAGATTAACCAAGCTCTCTAATTGAATTTGTGCTAGAAAATTCAATGAGAACCAAGCTAATCCTAAGATGACACCCTCTTCTAATCCAACAAGTAGATGTAATTTGAGGATGTGTGGCTCAACACATGAGCAATAGAGAGGAGGAGGACAGGTGGCGCACGGCCAAAGAGGGAGAGGGATAAGGTGGTGGCGGCTAGGAAGAGAGAAGAGAGAAAATAGATCCCTAGGAGTCCTTTTATAGCCAACCAACCCTAGGTGTAAGTTGCTAGAAATTACACCATGTGTCATCCCTACCTACCTCCTCTTGGCTGGCCCTATTATGGGCTTTATGGGCCTTTTACTCCTTCTAAATGGACTTTAATTCATCTAATTAAATCCAATTTTAATTGCTTTATGTTTGGGCTATAAATTTGCTATATACAAATTAGCCCAATAATTCAATATAACAATTTATATTAAATTAAGTTGAACCAAAATAATTATTAACTATTTAATAATTATTCTAGGATTAGCTTATGCTATTATTTATTTCTATATGACCCGTTTGACTTAATTAATCAGTACGTTCTATAACGGTACATAATTAATTAATCAATTCGTTATATTATCCGCAATTTTCACTGTTGCGAATAAATAAGTAAATAAAGCACTGTCTTGGTCAAAACTCTATTTGTATGATCCTTTGAGGATTTATGCTATGTTGGACATGGAATTAAATCGTTATTTAATTCCAATAATCATAAGCGGTATCTAGCAACACGTTATGATTCCCAATTCGCATAAATAGTGTACTGCTACAATATTTCAATCCTGCATAAGAGAATAATTATGTTTCTCTATTTTGATTCTTATGTCTCACGATATCATCGTATAATCTAAGATAGGAATGTGTCATTCTTGCAGATTATACATTTCTTGATCTAGAGTTGATCGCTTAGTTGCGCGCATACGATCTAACTCCATCAAGGGGCCCAAACAGATATCGTCACTCACTAAGTGAATTAATGAGGGACATACGGTTTTCTTGATGATTAACTTTTCCCCTACACAATTCAAGAGAACATAAATAAAGTCCGTATAGTAGCCCTTATCGAGAATCACCGGTAGACAATATTTATTGAACATATCCTCATGTGGAAAAGATAAACATCTCAAACTTAGAACCAAAATCATAACGAAATAAATAATGACACATAACACAATTCATATATTTATTTTGTTGGGTCAAGTCCTGTACTATGTTCCATAACATACACATATGCAATTAAGCTGGTAACTCTCACCTATGATTTGTAGAACTTAATCATCGCTTAACTTGCATACTAATGTTATATGATAATTAATGTTCCTTTGTTAATTATCAAGATTATAGACCGTTTAGATTTATTATTGTCATTCTAAAGAATGATCCACAGAGATCTACAATTCAGATCATCAACCTGAATAATCTGTCAATAATAAACCAAGGAACAGATGATAATATATCATCCATAACATAAACTAATATTTAAGTCATCAATTATTGACTTCTAGGACATAACTCCAACACTTGTTGTGTGATAATATTGACTTCTAGGACATAACTTATAAACATACAAAGTGGTTTGGGTGAGATTTCAATTTTGCCTTCCTTTTTTTTGTTTTTGATTTTATTTTTTTTCGTAATGAATAATGTGGACTACTGCAAAATTAGTATATTAAATGTGACAGATTTAGTACCTGATTAATTTTTTTTATTTATTAAAATTAATTTAGTACCGATTTTTAACTTAAAAACTAGTACTAAATTAATTAAGGGTCATGCTATGGTGGATATCAAAATTTTTACAAAACTTTCACCAGTGAATCACAGCCATATAAAATTAAAAGGGTAAAATCGGTATATCATATCGTCCTCCGTCTCTCCGTCTCTGTCCGTCTCTATCCGTTAATCAAAATCGCTAATCAAAATTCATTCTTCCTCCTTTCTTCCTCTCTCTTCCGAACAAAATCTGAAAACCTAGGCGCCTTCTCCTCTCTACCTCCTTGCCACCTGCTCCTTTCTTCCTCCTCGGCGCTTGCTCCTTCAGGCTCGTCCTTCCCTTCCCTCGCCACCTGTCATCTCTTCCTCCTCGAGGTAGATCCAGGGTTTTCGATTAGTCTTTTTTTTTAAATTTAGCGATTTCACTTTTTTGATTTAGCGTTTTCAATTTTTTTTATTTAGTGATTTTCCTTGTTGAAACCAGTATTGTTGCGTCTCTGTGGACTTATGAGTGGTGTGACACAGAATTCAATTTTATTAGTAATACTTATTCTCATCCTCAATCTCATACACCTCCACTTGCAGTAACGCAACTCGTGGTCATTTTTTATTTTTCTTACTATTATATCACTGGCCTATTATATCATATATCACTGTGAGAGGAAGGTAAGTCCTTTATGGGTTTTGCTGCCCTCTCCCCTGTATTATATCATTGGCCTATTATATCATATATCACAAGCGGGGAGTGTGTCGGCTTAGGCGTCGATCTTAATAAGAAGCCTCTGGTTATTTTGTTCTAAGCTGGGATAGGTTGTGTTTCTGTTTGGGCTTAACCAAAATGGGGCTCCTAGTGAGGAAATTTAGGATTTGATTTTTCAAATATGAGATTCGAACTTCTAAGTGTTGGTTCTCTGCATCTTATTTCTTATTTATGTAACAGTTTCTTCTTAATAAAAGCAGCAGACTTATTAGTTCTTGGTATGTCTAAAGTATGCACTTTCTATTTTTTTCATTGCTATAATTGTCCAGATTGCAATTGGTACGTATATGCAAATAGCTTCTTATATATTTTTTGAACAGATTATACCTGTCCAAAATCAATCACCCTAAATTATGGTATATTAAGGAAATTATATAGTATCTTCTTTGTAAGTACAATGGATGCATGCCGGTAAACTCTATAGTATTGCCTTTGTCACTGTTTCACTAATTTGATGAAGTCATGGCAATAGAGAGTGATTAGGTTTGTTTACATTGTGTGTAGGAAAGAGGTACCAACAAGTACACAGAATCACCAGATAAACTCATGGTATGTTTCCTTATTACTTAAGTTATGAATCTATTCTCTATTTTTGTTTCAATTTCATTTGAGTTGAGGAGAAATGATTGATATCTAACTAGATTTTGGTAGGCAACGGATTTTGGTAGAGAGGTTGGTCTGGAAGGTAGCTTAGTCACTCTTTTATTTACAATTTGGGGATTGAATCTTTCTTCTTCTTCTTGTGGTCTGACACATCTACTTGAACATAATTTTAAATTGTTCATGGGTACACGACTGCTGCTTTTCATCCTGATGACCTGATCCTTGGCAGTGGTACATCTCACTCACTAGTCAAAATTTGGGATATTAACTAGAACCCATGTAATGCTCTGTATATTACTAGGTTCTAAATACTGTTCAGTGATCCATAGAGAGGCAGAAGCTTTGATGTATCTAAGAATTAATTAGTTGCATAATATAGTATCAGCTCCATATAGTTTTGGGAAGTAGGGATATAAAACAGAATAAAGGTCTTTATATAGTACAATCTCAGTTTTAAACAATTGAATTGAACTATACATTCAATGAGGCATGGAGTTTTCACTTTTTTTCTTTTTCCTTACAGAACATAGAATCACCATGCCAGGTTTCACATCTTCAGCAAGCTTTTTGTAACTCATGGAGATGGTCAACTCATGAGAAGTGAGAAAATAGGCTTTCTGGAGATGGGAAAAAATAGGCTTTCTGGATATGGCACAAGTACGGATGTGGTACCAGTGCAGTTTGTGTTCAGGTAGACACTTAGTGGATCTGCATTGAATACTGGTGGTTCATGTTAGTTTTGGATTTAGGCAAAATTCTCAAAAGGGTGAATACAATTTATTGCTAATTTTTTAACTATTTGTTGCCTTGATCTTTCTATATCAGTTGTTCTTTTTATAATTATCAAACGCTGCTGCTGAGGGCTTACAGTCGCATAATGCATTGTTGATATGCATGGTGCACTGGATTAGAGTTTTGAGCATGAAATTGTCAATATGTGACCGTTGATATTATTTGTAAACCCAAAAGCACTATATGTGTTTCAAATGTCATCAGATTTCTTTGTGTAATTTTCTCCTCAAAACTACATTCACTATCAGTTGTTGCATACTTAATGTTAAGTTTCTCTCAATTCAGGCAAAGGAACTTAACGGAAGTGGTAAGCTATGCCTACAAAAAAGCATCCGAATTTAAAAGTTAAAAGTTAAAATTGTGGATGGAAGCAGTTTAGCGGCGACCTTGATTATCAAAAGCATTCCTAAAGAATTAGAGCAAGTTCTCCATATAATTAATTACCATCTAAATTATAATTTGTCTTGTATTCAACAATAACTAACAAATTTAATTACCTTCTATATGACAAATATAAGAGATTGGTTTCCAAATTCCCATTGGAACAAAAACACAACAACGAATTGTGTATCCAATTTGTATTAGCAATATGACTATTAATCTGGATCTAATATCCCATATCCAATTTGATTCCAATATCCGTGACACGCATTTGCTATTTTGCATTTGCTATATACATATGACATGCACATTCATATTTCACCAATTTATTTCATATTCCATTTGTCATCTTGATTAATAATTTGACTACCATCCCAAATTATTAAAGTCCAATGAACAAAATTAAATCCGAAAATTTAGAATGTTATAATTTCAAATGAATTTATTATTTTCTTTTTTTAAATAAAAAACGAAAAAAAAAATCATATGGACAGTTCATTTCTTGTTTTTTTTAAACAAAATGACTAGGCAAGTTCAACGTTCATGTTATAAAAGTTTAATGCTTTAATTCAAATAAATTTATTATTTTTTAAATAAAAACAAATAAAATCATATGGACAGTTCATTTCTTGTTTTTTTTAACAAAATGACAAGGCAAGTTCAGCTAGTCTATTCGTTCATGTTATAAAAATGTAATGATTTAATTCAAATGAATTTATTATTATTTTTTAAATAAAAACAAAAAAAATCATATGTATAGTTCATTTCTTGTTTTTTAAACAAAATGACAAAGCGAGTTCAGCTGGTCTGTTCGTTCATATTATGAAAGTTTAATGCTTTAATTCAAATGAATTTATTATTTTTTTTAAATAAAAAATGAAAAAAATCATATGGACAGTTCATTTCTTATTTTTTAACAAAATGACAAAGCGAGTTCAGCTGGTCTGTTCGTTTATGTTATGAAAGTCTAATGCTTTAATTCAAATGAATTTATTATTTTCTTTTTTAAATAAAAAATGAAAAAAAAATCATATGGACAGTACATTTCTTGTTTTTTAACAATATGACAAACCGAGTTCAGCTGGTCTGTTTGTTCATGTTATGATAGTCTAATGTTGTAATTCAAATAAATTTATTATTTTCTTTTTTAAAAAAATAAAAAACGAAAAAATTCATATGAATAGTTATTTCTTGTTCTTTTTAATAATATGACAAAGCGAGTTTAGCTGATCTGTTCGTTTATGTTATCAAAGTCTAATGCTTTAATTCAAATGAATTTATTATTTTCTTTTTTAAATAAAAAATAAAAAAATCATTTGGACAGTTCATTTCTTGTATTTTTTAACAAAATGACAAAGCGAGTTCAGCTGGTCTATTCGTGTTAAGTCAATTTATGTTGTGTTGACATTACGTGTTAGTCGCAAAACATTGTGTTAGCTGTGTCGCGTCCAAACGTATTTAATAGATTAGAAACTCAAAATATACATTGTTGATCTTATTAATTTTCATTTCTTTTTTTTTCCGGACAAAATGACAAAGGAGTTTAGTTGGTCTATTCGTTCATGTTTAAAAGTCTAATGTTTTTTAATTTCAAATGGATTTTCAATTTTCTTTTTTTAAACAGAAAACGAAAAAAAAACATATGGACTGTTCATTTATTTATTTTTTTAAATAAAATGACAAAGCGAGTTCAGCTGCTCTATTCGTTCATGTTTAAAAGTCTAAGGGTTTAATTTCAAATGGACTGTTCATTTTTTAAAAAAAAAACGACAAAGCGAGTTCAATTGATTTGTTCATTCATGTTATAAAAGTCTAATGCTTTAATTTCAAATGACAATTTTATTTTTTTAAAATAAAAAATGAAAATAATACATATGTATTGTTCATAGTCAAGGGGCTATTTGGATCGCTTAGGAATTTGGGGAAATTAGGGTATTTCCTATTCCTAGCATAAATTTATTGGGAAGTGTGTAACTTTATGAAGAGTTTGGATTGTTTATAATAAATTTATGTCTAGGAATTGAAAAATCTCCAAATTCTGGCACCATCCAAACATGCCTCAAATGATTTTTTGAAGGCCTCCAAACAATTTAAAAACGAAACTCTTATGCAAATTAAAATTTTTGTGATTCAAAAATTATTTAAAATATTTAATAAGTCTATATTTGAAAAGATTTATACTACTGAATCTTTCATATTTTTTTAGGACACATATAAATTTTCATAACCAAATTAATTTATAAATGCACCTTAATAATTTAAAAACTAATTTATATTTAATTTGAAATTACTAAATGGAGGTGTCCATTGATTTGTAGAATGGAGATAATTTTGTGTTGCATGACATCAAGAAAAGTTCCCCAATTTATTGATGATGAGAATTTGGTGTTCTGATTCGTTGCCAGAATTGAAAATTTTGCTTGAATATGACATTCCAAATTACGGCATGTCTGATTGTTTAATACTGCTACCAACTATCTTGCTCTTGCAACACCGTACCTACTCATGGTGCTCTGAATTGTATCAAGTCATGTCATGTCGACATGACATGTTAGTTGTATCAAGTAGTGTCGTGTTGACACAATGTGTTAGTCGTATCAAGCCGTTGTGTCAAAAGAAATCAGAGGTAACATTTTCATGCATTCATTTTCTTTATGTCGTGTGTTCATGCATGTAAAAAAAAAGTAACATATTTTCGCGAAAAAACAACCATCTGCTTTTATCCGTTATTTCATACTATGCATGCTAAGTAGTAATAAGTAGTATAAAATATTAAAAAATAATTTCCATATAAAAACGAATCAAAATGATGGCAACATAAATGTGTGATACAATATTCTAACGAATTTTTTTTTGGGTAACAACAAAGGGTTTTAACTAAATGATTTTAGAAAATAATTACGTTGCCTTTTATGCATATACAAAAGCATGTAGACGCCCAACCATCAGATTTGATAGACTTGTAATGCACGTGCAATTATTTTCACACAACGATACTGTACACTGACCATAATTAAGTCAACACAAGTAAATTAAACAAGCTATGAAAAATGTAACTCGAACAAAAGTACAAAATTAAGTCAAGTTAAAATTATGTAAGCCTTGTTTGTTGCGATCTTCCAGGTAGAGAGCAATTTTCCAGTATTGCCCCCTGATACATTGAAGCCCAAATTGTGTTATCTAAAATAACGAGAAGTCAATAGAACATCACAAAATAAAAATGTATATCGACGTGGACCAACTCTTCTGTACCAATGTGGCAGTCGATAGAAGAAACCACACATCTCAAATAGTAGCATACAAATCTCAATTACTGATGAACTAATCACTGGTTAAACCTTCTTGTAGCTTAGTAAAACATCAGCATGTCTATGTCAATTTGTTGAAACCATAAAAGAGACCTGATCTAAAATAAATTTGCAAATTCCTAATGGCAAGAGGTATTGACATGTACCAGTCATACATAGCAAATCTAATTACTGACCACTGACTAATTATGTGTAGGCAATCTCCTTTGACCAGAAAATAAGATCTTTATACCAGAAAATCAGCTGTCATAATTTCTCGTCTTTAGTAGATAGGTTATGGCATGCTTAATTGGAACCATGCCAACAATTGGAAATAAGATACTTGCAAATTTAAACAAGATAACATCACTTTAGCTGAACAGATTTTATAGCAAATTGTAAGATACTTGCATACTGGAGATTTTATTTATGGCCTAACATATTCATATCCGGATCCACTGAAGAAATATGAACCCATCAGAGGAAACAAACTCAAACCCGACAACGCAATAAATTTGCCAAGAGGCCTATGTACTTTGATAATCCCTTTTCTTTCATCACTTTAGCCCCTGTAACGTTTTTTTGACTTTACAACAAACCCCTGGGTTCAAGGCTCATGTCACAAACACCATACTAGTATAAGTTCTTCTGTACCAGAGATCGGTACCATGAACCTATTGGATGTATCCCAGCTATTCCTTTTCTAGCTCTTGTATTCAATACCCATCACCACTCTGCAATTCCCCCATTGTCATCTACTAGCATCTCTCTTGGATTTGAGGCATCATGGCCTTCACTTCCTTCTTCATTGTTTATGCCCATAATCTAGACCAATAAAACAACAAGTTATGAATTTTTTATTAGACTATCAGAAGTCACATATGTGGTATAAGTTTACACAAGAACCAGTAAACGATAACTGACCTGTCCTGACATAGTTGGGTTAAATTTGGAGCTAGAGTATTGACCAGTAGTGGGGTTGACGGGTTGAGATATTGAGATGGATCATCAACCCGTTCCATGACAGATTGGTCACGAGTCACATGCATTGTTACACTTTGCTGATCTGAAGCTGGGTAAATAAATGTGATAGAAGTATGCAATTTGGTCCACTGAACTGTCTTGATAACAATTGCACTGAATTTAAGTATACATGTTCCTTAACTAATTTCAAAATAAGCATCCCCAATCATCAAATTATATGGTTTGCGATATTAATTTCAACTAAACCAAAATGAAAACTGAATTTTAAGGTTGGGAGATGAGAACAAATACCTCAACCCCAAACAAAGTGGTAAACTGGTGCTTTCTGTCCAATTCGATCAAGTTGCACATTAGAAAAAAAAACCCAAAGAAAAGAAACAATTCAGAGTGGACCAGACATCACTCTCAGGATTTTACAATTTTTTTCGTTTTCTTTGCTTTTGAACTTTAGGAGTCCCATAGAAAATCAATCTCCAAAATCAGCAATATCGGCTATGTGAACATCTTTATAGTATTAAATTATGATTTTAATTTAGGTATTGAACACATCTTTTGGAGCACAAACATCAAAAGGAGCTACAAGAAAGAGAATGCAGGTTGAACCAAAAACATAAGTGCAAAAGCAAACAAAGAAAATATTGAAATCAGTAGCAGTGTCGCTGGACATGACATCACTGTCAGGGGTTTTTTCTGAAACTAGATTACTGACCTGGCCATTAAATGATGTCCGTTCTGTAGATAAAGCATGGCCTCCTTCTGGGGCAGTCAGAAATTTGGAGCTTGATAATCGACCTGTCCTGGCATAGTTGGGTTTTGATTTGGAGCTCGAGTATTGACAGCTCTGGAGCGTTAACTTCAGGTCGGACGGCGCTGGAGCAGCCGTAACGACCGGATATGCGGCAGAGGAAGTGGAAGAAGCCGATTTTTGGTTTTCGTCGGATCTCAGCAAGGCACCGAGAATCCGCTCCTCCGGTTCTCCCACAGCATTGAAAGACTCGTCTCTTTTTTCTCTCACTTTCGATCTCTCTCTCTCTCTCTCTCTCTGGCATCGGCTAGGTTTGGAGGAGAAAGAATTTTGGAGCGACCTCAGTAAATGGGAGGAGAGGTGGACCGGAGAGAAGAGGCTTTTACTCTCACCTTCGATCTCTCTCTTTCCCTCTGGCAGCGACTAGGTTTGCAGGAGAATTCAGTAGATGAGACATAAGATCGCCAGCAGTTTTGGAGGAGAGAGGGTTTTTGGAGAGAAGAGGCGGAGGGTGCTACGAAATGAAATAGACGCCAGCTGTTCAACTGGCCAATTTTACCCTTCCGTCAAAACTTTTCAGTTTAATTTAACTGTGACATAGAAGATCGGAATTGATTTACAACCGTCCGTTAGTTAACTGTAGTTTTAAAATCATTACTAGTATCCTCACTGATAGATTGGGTAAAGTGATTAACAATTTTATAGATCCAGTGCAAACAGGCTTTTTACAAAATAGATTTATCCTTGATAATGTGGTAATTGCGCATAAACTCTTACATGACTGCTATGCTTCTAAACTTTCAGGTGTAGTTATTAAAATAGATTTTGAAAAGGCATACGATAGGATTAACTGGGATTACTTACAAAATACTTTAACTAGTAGGGGGTTTGGTATCAAGTGGAGACACTGGATTCATAACTTATGTAGTAGCGCACATACTTGTGTGAATGTCAATGGTCATTTGTCACCATACTTTAACTGTAAGAGAGGTTTGAGACAAGGGGATCCCTTGTCTCCTTTCTTTTTTAATATAGCCGCTGATACTTTATGTAGGATGTTTACCAAAAGTAGAGATTTAGGTATTATTAAAGGGCTAGGACCCCCCTGCATTCAAGGTAAACCTATAACTAATATACACTATGCAGATGACACAATTATTTTTTTGGAAGCAGATGATAGGAACATAGAGTATACTTTGTGGACTATGCTTGGATTTGAAGCTATTTCAGGGATAAAGATGAACCTCAGCAAAACTGAACTGCTCCCTATTAACATCACTGTAGACAGGGGGAGAGACTAGCTGCTCTTTTTGGATGCAAACAAGGTAAGTTCCCTTTACACTATTTAGGAATTCCTATCTCTTATAAAAAACTTCACTCTATTGAATGGGAAGGCTTAATTCAAAAAATAGAAAAGAGAATTCAGTCTTGGAAAGGGACTATGATGTCGATTGGGGGTAGGGTAACAATGATTAATGCTGTCTTGAGTACAATTCCTTTGTATTTTCTTTCTATGTATAGAATTCTAGCAGTAATTAGGAAAGCAATTGATAGGAGTAGAAATAGATTTTTATGGCAAGGTAATAGTGGGCCTAGGAAGAAGTTTTCTCTAGTCAATTGGCAAAAAGTAAGTCTCAAGAAGGAGTTTGGTGGATTAGGAGTAATAGATTTAGATAGTATGAATATAGCTCTTTTAATGAAATGGTGGTGGAAATATACTGACCCTAACTTTCACGGAGTCTGGAAGTCTCTTATTCAAAACAAATATGGTTATGTTAGAGAATATTCACCTTTTAGGTCAGAAATTCTGAAACTACATCACTTAGGAACAATTTCTAGGAAGTTTAGCCCAGGGTCCGGGGAGTTTATAGACTTTTGGACTGACATATGGAAGGGAGAATGTAGTTTAGCTACTAGATTTCCTCAACTTTTTTCTATATGCGATACTCCCAAAGTTTGTCTTCAGGCAGTGATTCTACATAAAGGGTCCAACATTACTTTTTGCAGAGCCCTGTCAGGTATACTCCTCCAAGAGTGGTTGGAGATTAAATCTTCTTATATTCCTTCTTATTATACTGATGAAGTTGATTTAATGACTTTTAGATGGAATAACAATGGGATGTACTCCTCTCATGACATGTATAAGTTTTTAAATTTTAGAGGTAGAAACATTGACTCTCCTTATTTGTGGTGGAATTTGAAGATCCCTTATAAAAATAGCATTTTTATGTGGTTACTGAGTATCAACAAAATTTTAACCAAAGATGTCTTGAGCAAGAGGGGCTGGGTAGGAAATAGAACTTGTTGTTTTTGTGATTTAGAGGAATGTAGGGACCATTTGTTCATCACTTGTCAGTGGATTAGGAAAATTTGGTTTTGGATGGGGAACTGTGAAGAAATCTTTGATAGATGGACAACTTTCCAGAATATTATTTTTTTTGCTGACAAAATGACTTGTAAAGAAAAAGAAATTTTCTTAACCATGGTGAGTGCAGTTTGCTGGTCTGTATGGCTTCACAGAAACAAAATTATTTTCAATAATAAGCATATAATGTCAACTAAAAGTATACTAATTCAAATATGCTCTTTGCTAGATTACTGGTCAGGTCTCATGGATGCAACCAGTCAGAGAATGTTACAACAATGGATACCAAACAGGTGGGAGTTGATACCCCTACAAGAGGAACCTAGCCCAGTACACATCACAGATGTACCACAAGAAAATGCACCTTACCAACAGTGGATGGCCGCAATTTTCTGAGATATGATTGAAAAGAGAAACACAAAGATGTTTAGAAGTCATTTGAGTGTAGTTAGTCTATCGTTTATTTTATTGAGTGGTCAGGTCTACTTGAATTTCTGTTTCATTATGTTTTGGATGATGGAATAATGTTTGGTGGGCTGTAATAACTCAGTGAGTTACAGCTGGTAGGAAACAAAGATGTAGGAGTTTTCAATATAGCTTGGATTTTGAGTGTTTGTGACTGAGAGTAGAGTCACAAGTGTAGTTTTTAACTTTAATAGCAGTGGTCGTGTTTGTATTGTTTTGTTTCGTTTTTTTCAAAATGAAACTGGGTGGCGCTCCCACCTTCTTTCAAAAAAAAAATTTACAACCGTCCGATCTGCTAATAATTGACGGTCAGTATTTTTGGTCTCAACATTAGAATTTCCCATTAATTAATATATTTTTAATTAGTTTAGTACTGGTTTTTAAGCTAAAAACCGATACTAAATGTAATATTTTTAGTACCGGTCTTTAGTTAAAAACCGGTACTAATTGTGTTTGCCGTCACTTTTCACCTCTTTCTAGTACTGGCTTATTAATACCAGTTTTTAATTATTTTTAGTACCTCTTATTATTTATACCGCTTCAAAACCGGTACTAATAACACAAAAAAAACAGGTACTAATTGTTGGAGTTATGTCCTAGAAGTCAATAAATTAATGACTCAAATATTAGTTTATATTATGGATGATATATTATCATCTGTTCCTAAGTTTATTATTGATAGATTATTCAGGTTGAGGATCTGAATTGTAGATCTCTGTGGATCATTCTTTAGAATGACAATAATAAATCTAAACGGTCCATAATCTTGATAATTAACAAGGAACATTAATTATCTTATAAGATTAGCATGCAAGTTAAGTGATGATTAAGTTCTACAAATCATAGGTAAAGAGTTACCAACTTAATTGCATATGTGTATGTTATGGAACATAGCATAGGACTTGACCCATCGAAATAAACATATGGATTGTGTTATGTGTCATTGTTTATTTTGTTATGATTTTGGTTCTAAGTTTGAGATGTTTATCTTTTCCACATGAGGATAGGTTCAATAAATATCGTCTACCGCTGATTCCCGATAAGGGCTGCTATACGGACTTTATTTATGTTCTCTTGAATTGTGCGGGGAGAAGCTAATCATTAAGAAAACCGTATGTCCCTCATTAATTAACTTAGTGAGTGACGATATCTGTTTGGGCCCCTTGATGGAGATAGATTGTTTGCATGCAACTTTATACAATTATCTCTAGATCAAGAAACGTATAATCTACAAGAATGACACATTCCTATCTTGGATTATACGATGATATCGTGTGCATAAGAATCAAAATAGAAAAATTCTTTTATTCTCTTATGCAGGATTTAAATACTGTAGTAGTACACTATTTATGCAAATTGGGAATCATAACGTGTTGCTAGATACCGCTTATGATTATTAGAATTAAATAACGATTTAATTTCATGTCCAACTTAGCATAAATCCTCAAAGGATCACACAAATAGGTTTTGACCATACATGCATTAATTATTTATTTGCAGCAGTTAGTTCTGTGATAATATGATAGTTTGATTAATTAATTATATATGGTTGTGAACCATTATAATTAATTAAATCAAAAGGATCATATAGAAATAAATTAATGCATTCCCTAATCCTAAAATAGTTATCAATGAGTTGATAATTATTTTATGCAAGACACTTTTAATTTAATTATGAAATTAAATTAAAATACTAGGCTATTTAATTAGTAGCCTAGTCAAGCCCAATTTAAAATGGAATTAAAGGAATATTAAATATAAGATTTAATATAGTAAATGAGGCCTAATTAAATGAATTAGATAGCCCATTTAGCCCATAATAGTGGGCCGGCCTAATAGAATGACATACTTGTAATTATGGAAGAGAACAATTAGGTTTTGGCTTCTCTATATAAGGACCACTTATTTGGAGAACAAACCTAAGAATTTTTCTCTCTCCTAAATTCGGTCCGAATTGCTATACATGGAAAGTGTCTTGGCAGCGTTCTGAAGGCGTTTTCTCCATCTGGAAGCCCCCATTTCCGCCCAAAACTAAGGGAAACGTGTCTGACAGCTGCTGGAGAGGATATAGGCGCCTTCCATCTTTGAGAGGGCCATCTTTCATTCCATACTTCACCCTTCTCTCTCCAGCAGATCCAGTTCCATTTTTTGGCTCTTTTCTCTTGGCTTGTGCGACTTGGACTGGGAGTAGGTTCGAGATTTTGCTGTGGCTTGCTTCTCCGACGGATTCCCTACTCTTTAGTGTGCATTTGGCAGTGATTGTGTCTCAAAAACTCGGTTTATTTGTGTATTTCTAGTACTGTTTCTCCATTTTCTGGATTTATGGATTGTTTAGGTTTATATACTATTATTTGCATGATTTCCATTAGCATGTTAGGCTAAAAACTTGTTGCTTTAGGGAACGATGTAGCTTAGAATTTGGTTTTGCTTGATTTACTTATTTTGTTGATGGACGAAGCTAATTACCCTTGGGGATTTTATTGAAATTGCTTGTGTTTGGACCTTTTATTACTTGTATCGCTCGACTTTTGTACGCGGCATTTGTTGGGAACTTTTTTACATTCTATTAATCGAGTCCTGTACGAGTATTTCGAGGTAGGTGATGAAGGAATTTAAATCCTAGTACCAAATAAATTTGTACCTAGACCTAACCTCACTAGTCGTCAAAGTTAAGCTTAGGGTCGAACCCACAGGACGGATTAACGATTACTGGACTTGTTCTTTTTATGAAGCTAGACAATAAAATAAGGGTGAGAGTGTTGTAAATAACAATGCAATTAAGTAGGTTGTTTTTTTTTTTGTTCTAAATAATAATTCAAGTAAGATAAACTAAAGGAGGTAAATTTTGGGGTTTTTCAAGTATAATAAGGCGTCTTAGGGGTCAGGATTCACTTAGGTTTAGCCCTCGATTTGCTACATCGCTCGCTGTCGCGTTAAATAAGAACAAATCTAAGCATAGGTCGTCAGTTCGGTCCGAACACTACTTGTTCGGTCCGAACAGAGGCTGGTATAGCGGGCATTTTTTTCATCTGATATATTTCAAAAACTTAAAGACTTTTTGTATATATTTTGTTTATGTCAACTTTTTTCTCTCAAAAAATTACACTACATGATCTAATAAGAACTTTTATGATCAAATGAAATCATAATTTTGTGTGAAAAGAAATTGGTTGTTCCATACTATGAAGACTTTAAACTTGGAATAGTGTTTCCTATGCAAGGTTTCTCCCATCTTCTTACATTCTTTGCAACTTCAAATTACCAAAGAACAATGTAATACAATGCTTTACCCGATCAACATTCACTACATAATAACATGCCATGAATAAAAATTTGCTAGACAGGTCTACAACTCAACCACCTTTACATTAAAAGCCACCAAATTTAGTACTGCATCTCTAAACAGAACAAAAATTCTAAAACTTTGGAACTTTAAATATAGATATCTGAAGCGTAGTCTCCACCTGGAGCAGGTGGTATGGCAACTCATGGTATATGTGACACCCCGTCGAATACTGTAACTGGACAACACGCGACGGAGTGCCCGCCGCAGATGCCTGCTGCACTCGCAAGGCTTAGAACCACTCATTTTACAAATTACTATTAATTATACACAATTAATATACATGTCAATTATAATTATTTACTTAAACATAAAATAAATCCTACAAAGGTCTGGTACATTTAGGTTACTAATCACAATACCGAATGGCCTGCTACTCGTCTTGCTGTCCAGCACTTGATCTGAAACCTGGAACCCACAACTAATAGTGGAAACATGCCAAAAAGCACATAATGAGATAAAATTTATCTCAGTACGGTATTCAGTTCCAGCCACTTGAGTTTTTAATATCATGTGTTGGAACTAAATACATGACTGAGTCAAATAAATTTCAATTTAAATCCACGTTTATTTTAAATAAACATTTAAATATAAGGTTTCGATCGAACAGTGTAATTGTGAAATAAATTCAATATCTTTCATAAAACATTTAAAATTCAAGTATAACAATTGTCATTTCAATTTCTTGGAAAAGTGATTATTCATATGCAACAACTATCGCGTAAAAACATTCACATCTTGTTCCAACCAGAAATAACAATGTCAAATTAATTAAATCAATGCAGTATGCAATATGAGCTCGGCAATCAATTCCATAACAATTCAAATTCCAAAGTATAACAAATGCCGACTCATTTGGTTGGACAACTTTCTAGTATGCAAGTCTGGTTTCTTTTCTCATTATCAAAGTCAATATGTCGTGAGCACCTTCTACGAGGGGCTACCCCGACCAATTCAATTCATATATCATTCAATCAATTAAATCAACAAATGTACAAGCAAGCTGGGAACACTCACACTCCGGTCCATTCCAGACTAGACCTACTGAGTCCATTACACGGTGCTTGGTAGGACGGGTCATGACTCCACCTCCAAACATTACGAGTGTCTATCTCAACCACACAAGCCGTACTTACCTCAATCAAATCACATTTCAATCGGATACCATTCAATATGTCACTTTCCAACATTTCAATCAGACACCATTCAATATGCCACTTTTCAATCATGCATCAATATACAATTTCACAAAATGATCTCATGAATAAAATTCCAATTATGAATTCAGAATGCATAATGATAATAATAATAGTAATAACAACAACAATCAGAATATATATCACATATAATTAAAACTCAAGTGAAATCCGTACCTGATAACAAAATGAACATCAGCAAGCAAACAAATAATCATATAGACCCTCAGTTGCACCAGCCCTATTCGGCTTGAAAACTTGCCCCGACTCTACATAGACGAATACTAGACTAAGTCCTTACTTTAGCAAGCAAACATTAACAATTCACATTCAACAACTCCGTTGATAAAGTTATGGGTTTGATTAGTCCTTTGATTACCTCATACAATTATAGTACACCTTATTAGTTGTACCAGTAGATGATTTGAAACACTAAACAGTGGTTAACAACTCTAGAAATCAATACACAACGGTAAAACAATAGTGCTGAACAATTTTCTGGCACAACCCGTGAAGGGTATTTTCGACAGTTTACAAAATCCTTTTTATTTCAAGAACGGCTGAACAGAATCAAATGAAAATTTAACTGTGAATGAAAAATAATAGGACTCATCTACTGTAAAAATTTCATGATGTTTGGACATACAGATTAATTATAGTGAATTTTCGAAATCAGACGTAATCAGGTTTCAGAAAGTCTGTTCCAGCAAATCGTGCCAGCAAATACATCTGAAAGTTCCTGCCTTGAAACCCTTCAAATAAATCTCTAAAAATTTTGTAAAATTTACAGAAGCTGCCTCTAGATATCTAGTTTCATACCTTAAAGTTTCAAGTCCTAAATGCAAACAGAGAATAAATGAAAAATGAAAAACCACACTGGGGTCTGTTTGTTCCAGAAACTGATTTTCAAAAGTTGCCCTGGTTTAAAAAATCTTGTAAAAATACCAACCAATCTCAGAAAAATTCACTTTAGATACCAAAATTTTCATCTGGAAGTCTAGTTTCAAACAAAACTATTCTCACATCCAAATTCGAAACAAAATAACAACAGTTACTTAAGGACTGATGCAAGGTCACAACGGTAATAGAAAAACTGCAAATGACTTTATTCAATTTGGCCCTTTGAAATTAATATGAGTAACAAAAGGGTAGAAATCTAATACAACTCAACAAATTTACTTACTCAGTATGTGTAACGAGTTAGAAGTTTGCAAGAAAAATCGAAAGAGACCTTCCCGGATTTGATTTCCGAAAAACTTCCATCGAAAAATACGATGAGAAGAGGCCTCCAATCGATGATCCAAAGGTAGATAATAAGAGAGGGTGGTGAGACGAACGCGAAGTGGTTTTGTCATTAGTTTTGAGAAGCACCCAGAATGAATTTTTCAATCATCCTAACAGTTGACAAAATTCGAAATTTACTCAAAGTTGTGCTTAGATCTTTTGAGAATCAATACCTGGGTCAGCAGCAACAATTCTCCATAGTCGTATGTCAACTATAACATTATTCATTTGAGCTCAATTAAGTTGTTAATCCTGATAGATAAAGACAACTTTCTTCATTAACTGAAAAAGCTCACAGATTAGAAGACAATTCTTACTTAGTAATTTTTATTATTTTTTTAAACCACTGGCCACACCAAATTAAACCTGAAATGCACTTGAGTGGAATATTACTAATCTGCAACTTGGTCTGGCCTCGGCTGGAATCAAACCAACCTCAGAAACCATAATTAAGAGACCTAGTGACTGAACATGGCCGAAACTAAATCCAAAACAAATATCCCTTCACTAAAGCCACGTTTTCTCTAACAATGATGCACATGATAAAATATAGGGAAAATTAGATTTATGCCGCTCCAAAGTTGTAAAATTAGAAATATGCCACTCTAAACTTGACTCTTAGAAAAATGCCACTGTAAATCCATTTTATTTAGATATTTGCCACAAATATACTGGATTTTAAAAATATACTTTTGTATAACTAATTTGCCCTTCTTCTTCCTCCTTTACTCTCTATCGCTTGTCCCTTTGTCTATTCTACGCCATAGATGGAGACCAGTGTGGCGCATGCAAAGAACCCAAACGATCAACTCTAATATTTGTCAGTTTTCATGTCTTTTGTCCAAGTTTTAAAAGTTTTGTTGTTTTTCTCCGTCAAAATTTAGGTGCCTAGATAAATTCCATTTTCTCTATCTTTCTCTTTACTTTTTTGGATTTTTAATGGTACAATTCTTGAGACAAAACTATATGTTTGTTCGACCCATTCAAATAATGTTCTATTAAATTAAATAAGAAATCATTCTTATCCATCAGATGGCTCTACTCTCCCGATGCATTACATTTTTTTAATTTTCTTTCAGGTCTGCACTTTTAAACTACTTTAGACTTAGTTATATAAAATTGTGCATACGGGCTTCAAAGACAAAAGAAACTTAGCCACTAGATAATTTAGCCCAAAAGAAGCGTACAAAATGGACGAAGAGACGAATGACAAAAATGAAAGGAACAGAACATGAAGAAGGGTATATTAGTCAATACAAAAATATATTTTAAAATACTGTATATTTGTGGCAAATATCTGAATAAAATGGATTTAGAGTGGCATTTTTCTAAGTGTCAAGTTTGAAGTGACATTTTTCTAATTTTACAATTTTGGAGTGGCATAAATCTAATTTTCCCTTATTAATGGAAACAGTTAGAAAATAATTTTTAAATCAAACAGTATAAGTAACTCCCATCCACTAATCTTCCTTACTGGCAAGCTAGTTTTAAAATACACAAAGTTACTTAGACTGCACTACAAGTATTAAAGCTTACTTTTATGCCATTTGCAAATCCAGCATAATAAATAAATGAAATTTGCAATATATTCCTTCCTTACTGTAAATAAGATGGGTCTTTTGTACCTTTATTTTATCAGCACATCTTTCACGAGTCCATGAAAAGAGAGCTACTACATCAATAGTATATATTTAAAAATTAAACAAACTTCTAAGAGAGGGAAAAAAAATGGATCTTTTGCAAATATATTTAGGATCAAGCACGTACTGTGGATGAGTAATTAACAAGTGTTATTGCAAGGGTGTGATTGAAGATATAGTTGCTTTCTCTATGCGTCGGCTCTTGATTTCTGCATTGTAAAAGATATAGCTACAATTAAGTTCTCTTCAAGGTCAAAATTCTCAAAATGTAGCAAGAAATTAATTGCTCTATGCCCATTAGAACATTACTTCACATTTATGCATTCTTATGTTCCATCAATTTAAAAAATTTACTGATTTTCTGATGCAAACTGCAAAATTGCTTTTTTTGGCAATATATTAAAAAATATTTTTATTTTGTAAATGGCTAAACACAAATGATTGAAAATTTTACTGAAGATACATGATGGTCATACACGTCTTCTGTAAAATTTTCATAATTTTTTAAAATACAAATTAATTTCAATAATTTTCTGAATTCAGACAGGAGTTAAATTTCAGGAATTTATACCAGTTGACCGTGCCAGTAAAAATATCTTTCCTCACTGATGCTATCAGAAAGCTGCTCGTGTAATAAATGACTAAATCTTAGTAGTGAAATAAAATTATGAGGATTATTGTGCAAACTATTTCATATGTTCAATACTACTATCCCAATATCCAATGGTTTTTCAAAAATGAAAACAAAATTATACTTTGAGAATATATAACAAATTGAGAAGGAAAATTTATATGAATATTGTTTGGAAGAAGAGCTGCATACTTTGAGAGTTTTTTCAGATAATCATCATATTCCATTGAAACATATCCCTCATATAAATCACGATTAGACTCAAGCTAACAAAAGAACAAGAACCAAAATAAGTAAATCATAACATAAATACAATAAAATGAAAAAGCATGATTAAAATCTGACCTGGTTAATAACCTGTTGCCTCACAGATTCGTTATGCTCTGGGCTACCATAGAATTGATCAGATAATGCTCTAACTACAAGTGTTTCAAATACAAGCCTCAAAAACAAAAATCATAAAGCCTCAGACTGCAACATGATTTAGAATGTACCAGATAAGATATAACTGAAATAGACACAATTTTTATTTCTGCAAATTGGAAAATAGGAAAAAAATGACAAAGAATTGTGGTTCAGTATACCGATCGATAAGCAACACTTATTTTCTGAATACTTGTTTTCAAATCGAGAAAATATCATCACTAACTTATATATAGTTGTGTGTTCAAATACTGATTTCTTATATCTCCCAAACTAATCATAAGAATTTATCACATGAGACAAATTCAAAGGAATAGAGGCTCGTATGTTATGAAAGAATCTAATGAGGATTAGAAACTTACAATGAGACAAAAAAAAAATAAATCACTATAGTTGAGATTTGAGATTAATTGAGCGGATATAGAAGGTGAAGAAACTCTTTAGCACAAATAGTTTAAAAGTGCATACCAGAGAGCAAAGTGATTGTTGAGTTGCTAGGGTTCGGATGTTGATGTTCACTGGTGATAGAATCGATGCCTCAGAATCTAACTCGGCAACAATTGGGACACAATGGTTTTTCTTTGTACCAGCACACTATGCATACTTAATCTCAGCTCTAATTGAGGTTCCACAAATGCACATGGAATTAGATAACAAATTCATACTATGAGTTCGTTAATTGCAGATAAGAATTTGTAAGAGAAATTTGATTAGCTCAAACCATACCCAAATTTATACACTGTTTCTCCTGTGTAGAAACAGTAGGTCCTACCTGGGTAGCTTCTTGAAAGATCAGGTCTCATGTTCATGTCACTCATGGGTACATTGGCAAATGATTCAGGTTACCGTGTAACCGGCAATCGGCCATCTGTCACCAAGAATGGTGCCACTGCCACAAAATCAAAACTGAAAAAAATCTAAATAATTATTTGATTTAGTAATTGAAGGAAATAGGGAAAAGTTCTCTGGTTTTCAACAATTAAGTGAGGTGAGGAAGAACCTGTAGTTGAGGGAAAGAGATGAGAGTGTCTAGATTCGCCTGAAACAAAAAGAGACGGAAATCAAACCAAAACTACTCCAAAATCACTCAACTAAGAGAACGAAATGAGACATATAATCAAGGTTCATCCTAAATAGAAATTAAGCTAAGAAAATTAAAGGAGAATAATCAAGAGAAGAGAAGAAACCAAAGGCGCAAAAGCACCGCTTACCTTTATCTAATGATGAAGTGTGAATAAGTACAGTAATTGATCGGAAGTAGTAAGCCTCTTAAACGGAAGGAAACCATCATGAATTGTCTCTCACTGTCGTCCATCGTCACTGGCACGGCCTCTCTTCCTCCCAGCGCTGTAGATCAGTCGCCTCTAAGCCATCAAAGAGAGAGATAGAGAGATGAGAAGAAAGGGGAATCAAGTGAACCGATAGCGGAGAGAGAGATAGAGAGGGAAACACGCACTACCTCTAGCGGACGTGCGTGCGCACGCGGCGCTGACTGTACGTCTGCATGGAGCCAGGGAGAGATCGGCAGCGAAAAAGAGAGAGAAAGCGTCGTGGTTTTGGATGAGATTTACTAACCCTAGCCGCTGCAATTTGATTTGTTGTGGAATGTTCCTTATCTGGCCGCGATGGGAAAGTGAGGAGGGGGCAGCGAAGGTGACACCGGGTTATTTTTCTGAGATCTGTTTCAATATGTGATATGTGCGGACACATATTTGAATTAAAAACAAAAAAAGAAATTAGCGTAAATGCGAACAGGAATCCAACTCGAGTTCTTCGACGAAAGCAGCTGTTGCTTTCATGATAAAAAGTTGATCTTTTAGTCTATATTTGAATCTGATCCGTAAATCATAGTAGATTAACAAAATCAATGATCCATATTTTGATATTAGAGGGGTGTAACTCCCTTTTATCTCGAAGTTTATGCCTGTTCTACTGATGCTTTATAAGTAGTGGAGATGAAGGGCTCAGATCGACTATAGTTACATTACCTAATCCTCAACTGTCGTCTTTTGGACTAGAAATTAGTACAAGTCTCTACTTTGCCCACATAGACCAATTAAACCTAAACTTTCGTGTCGGTATTTTAATTAACATATGTCTTATTTATTTGTTTTCTTAGGGATATCTAAATTGCCTTTCAGCCAACTTAGAAGCTACACCTTTCAGTGCTAGCTAATCTCCTCTTTCGAATCTTCAACTTATCCCAAGTACTTAATTCAATCCTAATTGTTTAACCTAACCTTGTAACTTAACTAAACAGGCCTTTATTTAGAAGTAAATCAGGTCAAAACAAGGAAATTAAACAAGCAATTAAAATACTACTCAATAAATAAATCATAAAGCAAAACAAGTCATATCAAGTCAAAACATCAAACTAAACCTAAACTACATCCATACCCTAAGACAACATAAATTTAGTATAACATAGTATCAAAACAAACAATACAAAGAGAAGAAATCACAAGATACAAGCCCATGGAAATTAGAGATAAAAACATAGGAAGAATGAACCAAGTTGTCTTTCTATGCTCGATCTTCAATCATCAAAGGCAGTGGGGTGTTGCAACGCGTGTCTCCAACCTTCTCCTTGCTGCCGTCGCCTCAAGAATCTGGTTGCTCAATGAAATCGATGGTGAAATCGCTTAAGGAAGGTGAAATTGTGGTATGAAGGGTTGAATTCTTTCCTTCAGGCCTTGGGGCGTATATATAGTGGTCTTCTGGCTTGGAAAAGAGGCTGGGGCGCTATGGCAAGAAAACATACAAAAATATCAAGTTTCCATGTGTGAAAACCCTTCCAAATATGCCATGGCGACTCTCGGTTCGGACTGGACAACTTCTGTTCGGACTGGACAGGGCTAATTCGGGTCAAAACAGCTCAGTTCGGACCAAATAGCCTCAGATCAGACCGAACAGATTCAGTTCGGGTCGAATAGGTTCAGTTCGGATCGAATAGGTTCAGTTCGGACCGAACTGGATCTTGAACTGGAGCACTTCGGGTCGAACTGAGACTCCAGCTTTGAGTATCTGTTGTATTTTGGTCATATCTCCTTCGTCCGGACTCCTATTTAGGTGATTCAAAAGCCGTTGGAAAGCTTAGGTTGAGCTCTACAATGATGTTGACTCTATTTAGCCATTTGCTTTCCTTAGACTCTCATTTTGTTCTGCAATAAACGTGCCTTCGGTCCGAGCGAAACTCCATTCGGTCCGAGTAGTAGCTTTGATGTTGCCTCCAAGTGCTAGGAATGAGTCGTCTAGCGTATGCTAAGTACCAAAAATCCATCTAATATTCGAGAATCCACTAGAAATCGTCAAGAAATCTGAAAATAAGAGAAAAGACGACGGTAGAGCCAATTCCTAGAAAATCATAGCAATTTATCAAATAATTAAATGGTTTGAGTGCTAAGTACGGTCCAAATACCCACAAATAATAACGATATCAAATTCCCCCAAACTTAAACTTTGCTTGTCCTCAAGCAACGTCCTAAGCTTAGAATTTTGGACTGTACATAAAACCTTAAACATTGAGTTGTAACTCAAACCAAGAAATGTCGTGAAACCAATTGCTATGCCTAAAATTTTCACACTTCAATAAGTCAAGCAAAAATTT
This sequence comes from Rhynchospora pubera, assembly GCA_028095005.1. Lineage (NCBI taxonomy): Eukaryota > Viridiplantae > Streptophyta > Magnoliopsida > Poales > Cyperaceae > Rhynchospora > Rhynchospora pubera. Next base: position 8,389,363 of record CM051461.1, read on the forward strand.
AATTTTAAGAACCAAGTTCAGTGTTCTACAAATTAATTCATGCAACTCTTGGTCCTAATGAAATATTCTCTCAAATTTTAAAACTCTAGCTTCTCTTTGTTATTTCAAATACGATCTCAATTTCAATCACCCGTTCCTTTTCATTTTTCACAAAAGTTTGTAAAGTCCTTTATCAAAGTCGGAAATTTTATAATGAACTTCTCTTAAAACAATTTCACTTTTTCCTTTTTCACCAATTTTTTTCTTTGTGCAAGTCGAGTCGTGGGGTTTTACACCCTAGAGGATATAATGCGGTGTCATTGGCCTTGAATTTGCTACTAGCACATGACGCGCTAGGGAGGTTGGACGGGTGTTGCTCGACTATGGCCATGGTACACTTGGGCCATAATACTCAACAACTCCTTTAACAATGCTTTCGCACCGGGTCCGGTAGAAATTAATTACAAGTTACCCAATTATACCTCGAGAGCTTTGAGTTATATTTCCCGACAACTTGTAATTAATCCAATACCCTCCAATTTGTGGTTGAGTTGGAGGAAAAAGGTCTCGGTGCATCCTCGTTTTCACAACTATTTTGATTTTATTGTCCCATTAAGATTGCTTGTTGGTGATTCAAGCGATTAAAAGTATTTTCAACAAGTCCAAGTTCATTTCATAATTTTCGAAGTCGATAAATTTCTTTTTAAACAAAGGTTTGTCAAACACGAATCAGTTCACTCGGTAAAAACTTGCGAGAATCGACTAAAAATGATCTAACAACTCTAAGCATCCAAGATCGAGTTCTATTTTTCTCAAAATATTTTCATTTCGGCCCATTGGTGCAAAAATTAATCATGAGATATCAAAACCTTTTAGGGTCCTTGAAGAAAAAGTTTGTTTGACTTCAAAACAGTTTCCAGTGTGAGTTTCATCATTTAAAATCTAAATCGAGAGAGTTTAGGCAAATCCAATCAATTTCCAAACAAAACTAGGCAAAAATCCAATTTTTATGTCTCTGTTCGGACCGGACAAGACTCTGTTCGGACCGAACAGAAGCTGTGAAATTCAAAATTTATCCAAATTTGCAAAAATTTTGAGCAATTTCAATCAAGAGTTCGAATTTTTCTCCTATTTCCTCCCCCCAAACTTAAATCAAGCATTGTCCTCAATGCATTCGAAGAAAAGTAAATAGGAGGAAAAGAGAACTTAGCCAATTTTTGCTTTCAAACATGTCGTTTTGTTCCTAGTTTATTTTCTCGAGTTCCAAGATGGCTCTATCAACTTTCAAGTCTTTTGATGCAATCCGTATGAGGTCGTTCGAGGTTAGTTGATTCGCGTAACCCATGGTGCTCTAGCACAAACTACATCTTCCTTCATTTGTGCCTCAAGATTTTCCTACAAACAAACAAACACAAACATCAAATTTAATTTTTTTTATCTTCTATTTTTCAAATTTTTATGGATTTTCTATTTTTTTTATATTTTTTTGTATTTTCTATTTTTAATGACAAAATAAATAAAAGAGAGAAGAGTTGAGAAATCCTTGGGTTGCCTCCCAAGAAGCGCTTGTTTTAGGTCCCTAGCTTGACCATTTTTTCATTAAGTCTTGATTGGATCAGACCCGGAGAGCGAGACGGCGAGCGATTTGTCATAGCCCTTGTTGTTGATGCCTCTCATGCGATCCCTTTCCAAGATAGTCTCATCCGTGCGAATCGTGGGATCAATGCCCTTCAAATCATCAAGTGAGTACCCTATTGCTCCATTTTTCACCAATAGTTTCTTCGTTTGACCTGTATCTAGCTTGAAGTCAGCAATAACAAGGTCCGTTTGACTAAGAGGCGCTGGATGATGCTTGATTTTGACTTTGGGGGTCTCAGTTTGGACCGAAGAAGAACAGTTCGGACCGAACAAGGGGCTGTTTGGATCGAACTTGATCCTGTTCGGACCGAACAGAGTGTCTGTGACCTTCGATTCTTCAATATGGACTGTTGTTCGGTCCGAACTAGATGTTGTTCGGTCCGAAGATCTGGCAGTTTGGTCTGAACAGATATTGTTGGGGTTGAGCAGAGCATCATGCGAGTGATCCTGAGAGAATTCTTCGATTTTAGAGACCCATTGGACCATACAACACTTATTAATGGGATCAGGGCATTTCAAAGCATGGTCTATAGAAAAACGGAGCTTCTCTCCTCCCACTCTAACCACAATCGTCCCATCTCGAGCATCCATTTTCACACCGGCGGTTCTAAGAAAGGGGCGTCCCAAAATTATAGGCACCTTCTTATCTTCTTCCATGTCTACCACAACAAAATCCCCCGGTATGACAAACTTATCCACTTGGACGGGCACATCTTTAATAACACCTAAGGGTAACCGCATTGAAGAATCGGCGAGTTTCAATGTCATGCATGTGGGTCTCAACTCGCCAATACCAATTTTGTCAAACATTGTCTTGGGCATAAGACTCACACTAGCACCCATGTCACACAAGACTTGCTTCATTATTACATTTCCAATAGTGCAAGGAAGAGCAAACCTACCCGGATCCTCAAGCTTTGGGGGCATCTGTTAGGAAGTGTGTAATTTTCAATTTTTAGTGCTAATTACAATTTAATTAAGCAATTAAACATCACACACAACAGATCGTGCACAAAAGCCAAATTAACACAAAGAGATAGGTGGAAAATTTGTACCTCCCGCGAAATCGTATTCGCGGGGCTCGATCCTACGGCATAGAAATCGATGGCGTGCTTCTCCTTCATCTCCAAATCGCCTCGAGTCCACCTAGAGATTAACCAAGCTCTCCAATTGATTTGTGCTAGCAAATCAATGAGAACCAAGCTAATCCTAAGATGACACCCTCTTCTTAATCCAACAAGTAAATGTAATTTGAGGATGTGTGGCTCAACACATGAGCAATAGAGAGGAGGAGAGATGGTGGCGCATGGCCAAGAGGGAGAGGGATGGGGTGGTGGCGGCTAGGAAGAGAGGAGAGAGAAATTCAATCCCTAGGGGTCCTTTTATAGCCAACCAACCCTAGGTGTAAGTTGCTAGAATTTACACAATTGCCATCCCACCTACCACATCTATGGCCGGCCCCATTATTGAGCTTTATGGGCCTTTTACTCCTTCTAAATGGACTTTAATTCATCTAATTAAATCCACTTTTAATTGCTCTATGTTTGGGCTATAAATTTGCTATATACAAATTAGCCCAATAATTCAATATAACAATTTATATTAAATTAAGTTGAACCAAAATAATTATTAACTATTTGATAATTATCCTAGGATTAGCCTATGCTATTATTTATTTCTATATGACCCTTTTGACTTAATTAATTAGTACGTTCCATAACGGTACATAATTAATTAATCAATTCGTCATATTATCCGCAATTTTCACTGTTGCGAATAAATAAATAAATAAATAAAGCACTGTCTTGGTCAAAACTCTATTTGTGTGACTCTTTGAGGATTTATGCTATGTTGGACATGAAATTAAATCGCTATTTAATTCCAATAATCATAAACGGTATCTAGCAATACGTTATGATTCCCAATTCGCATAAATAGTGTACTGCTACAATATTTCAATCCTGCATAAGAGAATAATTATGTTTCTCTATTTTGATTCTTATGTCACACGATATCATCATATAATCCAAAATAGGAATGTGTCATTCTTGCAGATTATACGTTTCTTGATCTAGAGATAATTGTATAAAGTTGCATGAAAACAATCTATCTCCATCAAGGGGCCCAAACAGATATCGTCACTCACTAAGTTAATTAATGAGGGACATACGATTTTCTTGATGATTAGCTTTTCCCCGCACAATTCAAGAGAACATAAATAAAGTCCGTATAGCAGCCCTTATCGGGAATCAGCGGTAGACAGTATTTATTGAACCTATCCTCATGTGGAAAAGATAAACATCTCAAACTTAGAACCAAAATCATAACGAAATAAACAATGACACATAACACAATCCATATGTTTATTTCGATGGGTCAAGTCCTGTGCTATGTTCCATAACATACACATATGCAATTAAGTTGGTAACTCTTTACCTATGATTAGTAGAACTTAATCATCACTTAACTTGCATACTAATCTTATATGATAATTAATGTTCCTTGTTAATTATCAAGATTATGAACCGTTTAGATTTATTATTGTAATTCTAAAGAATGATCATCAGAGATCTACTATTCAGATCCTCAACCTGAATAATCTGTCAATAATAAACCTAGGAACAGATGATAAAATATCATCCTACACATAAACTAATAATTAAGTCATTAAATTATTGACTTCTAGGATATAACTCTAACAATCTCCCACTTGACCTAGAGTCAATTATTAGCGACTTCTAGCCAACGAAGAATTGAGAACAATGTCATATATCTACATATATACATGTCTCGGACCTCAAAATAAATAATACGCTTATAGCTAGTTACTCATACGTCCACCACGTATGGATGCATAACTGCATCTCGTATACTGCTCAAGGTAGAGGTCGTGCTAGAGTGTTCGCTGTGTTCGCGAACCTATCCAAAAATTGTTCGACCATATATATATATATATATATATATATATATATATATACTCCTATATATATTCTTGATCACCATCATATGATATCAAGTGATATCGTTATAGATCATATTTGAATCTCCAATGTAACATTGGGTTCTTTAGGAGTAATTTATGGTTCGAGATGCTTAAAACCATAATAACTCAACTAAGAACTCGATCCGAAATAAACTTCTTTTATTGCTTCACAAGTTGCAACGTATTTTGCTTTGGTGACGGAAACAGTTGTAATATTCCATTTAGAACACCTTCTAAATTTACAACACCACCTTTTAGCAAAATAGATAGCTCAACTGTGATTATATCAATCTTTCGAAAAACTAGCATTAGTGTAATTAATTTACACCTCTTTCATCGTAAAAGGTGAAACATCACTCTTTCTCATAAGGTACTCGAGGATATCCTTGACTATCGTCCAAATGTGTCTTTCTTGTATCCATTTGACAACTGTTTGTCATATCCTTTGGGTACTACACATTGGGGCATATGCATAAATATGGCGTACAAAATGAAACTCATAATGAAAGAAAGTTTGAACTATTTCATGTAATTTCTTGAATTTAGTTGTAATAGACCGAGTTAAAACACTCAAGTAATGCCATGTGACGTACAGTTAGACATTCTTTCTTAGAGTATAACTTTTGTGTTTCTAGAACACTCCATCAATATATGCATATTTGCTCAAACCTAACATCCATCATAATCTATCTTTATAGATTTTGTTTCCTAGGATTAGGTGATTTCGCCCAAGTTCTCATTTGAGAAAGCATTCTCTAAAGAGATCTTGACAATACTCATTTTCTTAATGTTATTCCCAATTAATGAATTGTTATCTTGAACAACACAAGTAATACAATTATGCTCCCACTGAATATCTTGTTTATACAAGATACTTTTGACGAATTTCAACTCCTTGACTTCCTTGTCAAAGCTTTTATTCCAATCTCCACAACACTTGCTTTAATCCATTAATGGATCCTTGAAGCATGCGTATGTTTTTAGCAATACATAAAACCTCTATTTGTGTCAAATGCACAACATCATCCTTCATTCATACGAAGAAGGCGGTTTTATGTGTTTTTCCATATATCAACATATATGAAATACAACTATTGCTAGAATGATCTTCATTGACTTATACATAGCCACAAGCGAGAAGTTGTGCTTTGTACGTAGTCAACTAGTCATTGACTTAGACATAGCTACAAGCGAGAAGCCGCGCTTTGTACATAGTGGATTTGTTATCCATGTCGATCTTTCCTTTTGAAGATCTAAACGTTCTTGATGGATTGCTCCTTCATGAACATCAACCAAGGTCTATACCTTGTTGTTATACATGGATTTTATTTAAAGATCATATGAATTCAAACCATATATGTGGAATCGGATCGTTCCATCGTTTTCTTGTTTATCAACGGATTCTCATATGCTAAGTTTGAGAATGCCGTGAAGCCAATGCACCAAATGGCTTAGGCAATCAACTCTCGTTGATCTTTTATAGGATTGGTACTTGAGGTTCATGAACTTCTTCTACAACGATTTGTTGAACGAGTTCTTGACTCCTCATATATTCCATGAGTTTCTCGAACATCATCAACTCGTGAGATGGTTGAGTCCTCATTGGAAGGAGCGTACTATTAAACTTCTTTCAAAACAACTTGTGAATGAAGTTTCTCTCAACTCCCACTAAGTACCATGTATGGAGTGACAAGTTTCCTATAAAAGTACATCTTGTAGTGACGCATAAACTCCTTTAATGCTCACTTTACTCCCACTACTTCTTCGTGAGAATATCATTTTACAAGATTACGTTATGATTAGCAACAACTATTTTGTTCTTATCATATTCGTGGAAGTAGTGCCTTTTAATATAAAGCATCCTACAAATATTAAGTGTCTTATTTGGGTACAAGCTTATCAACGATCTTGAAATAAGCTTATCAACACCAAATCTTGAGAAGCATTATACTCAGAGATCAAAATCTCGTAAGATATCTTCCTCAATAGACTTCAATGGAACACCATTCAGTGTAAACAATATTGTCCTCAAACATAATTCCCTAATACGAGTCGAATAAGTCAATTTGATTTATTATCGATCGAACTATACAAAATATTGTTCGATACCTCCACTCTTGGACATATTATTCCTCATGGAGTGAGTTGTGAAACTACTTTCATACTCTTTAGGCAATATTTCAAATCATGTGACTTAACTATTTATTTACCACGATTAATTGTAAAACTTCCATTTTTCTTGAACGGTCTTTTAAACTTCACTCTTGAACTCCTTTGAACTAGTCAAAAGGTTCATACTTATACCTTATCAAATAGATATGTTAGTATCTACAATGATCGTTGGTTAAGTAGTAAAGTATCAACAACCTTTCATTGCACAAGTACTTATAGGTCTTTATACATCGACATGTATAAGTCCTAATTAATTCATTTGTCCTTAAACCTTCATAGGTTAAAGGCGCTTTTGTCATTTAACAAACATGATTCACATATCAATCGATTTGAAATCGAATTGAATTTCGAGCTTTACGTTACGTAGACTCTCATAATGCGATTCTCGTTTATGTATGTGACTAAGCGGCTATATATAACATGAAAGTCAAATACTTTATGTCAAGTCTTACGCATCCTATTTGTCATTCATAACTTGTTTATCTATTTCAAGCAAATTCAATCAAGATGCATGAAATCATATAAACAAATTCATAATAAAAGAACTTGTCTTTTACTAAACATAGTCATCCATCATCAAATATGAAATGGAGACGTTTTGAGAGGTTAGGATTAAGGTATACAACCTTCAATTCCTAAACAAACTCTTAATAAAGATAACTCTACGTATTCAATGGTAATGACTTAAACGAATAAGTCATCTCCTATACGGAGTTTTCTTTACATCTCTCGAACATTCTCTTATTCTTCATTGCCAACACATTTCGTTAAATGCGAGCATATGAACTAGTATCAAGTTACTAGTATAAATTAGAGATAGTGAGATAATTTGAACGACAAATACACTTTAGGATTAGAATATTTCTAATCGTCACAATCATGGTACTTCGGACAACCTTTCAAATGCCTCCCATAAAACGACAAATGAAACATCTCATGTGACACATGATCATCAATGAGAGTCTCGAAATTTCAACTCATACCTTGGTGAAGTATTTCTTGAATACTTAGCCAATCACCTTTTTGCATCAACAAGCGTGCATAAAGGTAATATTACATCCTTCATAATTCCAAAGAGATCGAATGACAATATCAACAATCCTTGATATCGGAGATTAATATCTCTAGTCATCAATTAGCTACTTAAATCTTTCGATTTGTAAGCCAATGAAACATTCATATAATTTCTTTTAAAAGAAGAATCTCTTGGTCAACTCATATTCTTTATACTCAATCATAAATGATGGAGTTAATATCTACTTTCTCCAAGAACACTTTGTTGAGTAAGTGGATGAGAGCGTATGAGTTAAATTTCTAGTCCATATGAATTCTATAATTCAAAGGTCTAGAAATTTCGGATGAGGATATTAGTCATACGCTTTATTGAATAACTTTTCGCCAAAAGTCAATCAATCATCGCGTTGCTACGTTCGGGTAGTTTGAGGAAAATTTTGGGAATTGACATACTCAAGTTTCTCTTCACTAAGATCGTGTCTTAGGAATCGGTATTACTTCTTTAAGTGAATACTTTTGAAACGAGTTTGATAATTTTCAAAGATTGATCGCAACAAAATTAACAATTCAAACATCTATAACAAAAATCAATTTACGGTCATTTAGTTTATGCAATTGTTTTATTTATAACAAATAAAACTCCCACTACATTTATTTAATGTCCCTAATATAGTAGGTTTTCCAAGATCCCTATTTTTGTTGAGATGGTGCTAGCGTCGGCGTGACACCAAAACAACTAGATAAGGTAGGTTCTCCAACCAATCATTCCATATGATTCTTGGTTTGTGAAATATCACATTTACATCCACAAACTTTTCCCCGATGTCCAATCCGATTAGAAAACATCGTTAAGTAACCTTTCTCTATTTGCTCCTAGTAAATCCGATTTACACCCCGACACGGATGATGGAACACGATGTCCCGCGTCGGCGAGAATGCATCAATGAACGATCATACAACGTTAGAAGGGGATAGAGAGAAGGAGGGCGATTTAACTTAATCATGTTTTGTTTGGGACAATCAATTAAGTGACACTTGTTTGGTGGTCATGTAAGCATACACCCATACCTAGCCTATGACAATTCATAGCAATCACAAGCAATCACACATAAGCATCTCATCCATAGATGTGGGTTTGTATGGCTCCCGCTTGCATTAGTTTCGCCACATCGTCCATGAAGCAAAACTAATCTAATCCTTGTCCCTCCCACTAAATTCTATAAGAATCTAAATCCTATATAAAATAAAGGAACAAAAATACATGTGAAAATATCCTATTCCCATCCTAGCCTTAGGGGCATGCAAGCCTCACAAGTTACATTAAAATTAATCAACAAATTAATTAATTAATGGCACCAAAGGCCGCATTACAAACATTCACACATGCATTCATTTACAACCACAAGACATTGAGTCATGAGCCATACTAAACCCACTATCCACCTACAAAACAAAGTTAGCACATACAAGCACTTTGTTTCCAATTAACGATTTTCAAGCATCTTTTCGTATCGTTTGCTATAAGTAAATTCCGTGTACAAATTCTCAATTTTAAACAACCAAACTTGTTTAAATTCATTTAGAAAGTTCTTTCAACATCCCATAACTGAAAGGAGATCAAACAAGGAGTATTCTAATTGTTTTCAACTAGTTTGAATACTTAGAAAAACAGTAATTTAACAAAAAACGTAACTAATAGAATTCAACAAAATCAATAATTTTTGGCCTCCAAAAATTCTCAAATAAATTACTTAAGCTCCTTATCATAATTGTGATTACCAGTAAAAATTTCAAGAAGAGATCTTAAACCATCTGGGAGAATCAAAAAAGACAAATCTCTTACAAGTGCACGAAACACCGTTATGAGATTTTCAGCTTATCCTCTCAAACATTTGGTCTGTTAGACCACCATCTATCCAGTTTTTATATATACAATATACATCGAAAAACTAGTTTAAACTATAGGCTATCCATCCATGAAAAGAAAATAACCAAGTTCAGTTCAAAAAAATCGAGTTACATACTAAACAATCAACAAATTATGTACTGGAACAGACTGTCGATCGAAATGTTCTAACCTAGTTGAAGGTCCAAACTTCCATGAAAAATTATAAAACTAATTATAAAACTAATTATAGAATAACTCCATTTAAACAGAATTTTCAAAAGAGTTCTCAGTTAGTACAGTTTATTAGAACAATCGATTTGCTCAATAAACTGGATCTGACAAGATCTTCCTTTTCATACTTGAAAACCCACAAATTAATCCGAGTCATGCAACAATCTACACATGCTCAGAAAGAGTTTCAAGTCCTTTTTGATTCTAGCCATAGAACACTAGTACTTATATTCAAAATATAAATCTTTCAAGCCATTCAAACAGGACAGTACGAACAGAAACTGGTTCTGCGCACCGTCGCCGTTTTATTCACAATAAATCCATACTAATTCAGAAAAATGTGAATCTAATGCCAAAAGAATCAAAATCCACAGATCTACAACTTTTATGTAGACGGAAAAAACTAATCCGTTATGTAGCGAAAAATGCGAAACAACATAAAAAATATCATTTCCAGACAGCAAACAAACGCATCATCTCTACTAATCCGTTAATTAGCCAATTTCTCTTAATTAAGTGTCAAAATAGCTTAAGTACGACCATGTGCTCTGATACCACTGTTAGGAAGTGTGTAATTTTCAATTTTTAGTGCTAATTACAATTTAATTAAGCAATTAAACATCACACACAACGGATCGTGCACAAAAGCCAAATTAACACAAAGAGATAGGTGGAAAATTTGTACCTCCCGCGAAATCGTATTCGCGGGGCTCGATCCTACGGCATAGAAATCGATGGCGTGCTTCTCCTTCATCTCCAAATCGCCTTGAGTCCACCTAGAGATTAACCAAGCTCTCCAATTGATTTGTGCTAGCAAATCAATGAGAACCAAGCTAATCCTAAGATGACACCCTCTTCTTAATCCAACAAGTAGATGTAATTTGAGGATGTGTGGCTCAACACATGAGCAATAGAGAGGAGGAGAGATGGTGGCGCATGGCCAAGAGGGAGAGGGATGGGGTGGTGGTGGCTAGGAAGAGAGGAGAGAGAAATTCAATCCCTAGGGGTCCTTTTATAGCCAATCAACCCTAGGTGTAAGTTGTTAGAATTTACACAATTGCCATCCCACCTACCACCTCTATGGCCGGCCCCATTATTGGACTTTATGGCACTACAGGAAACTGCAGTATCTGCATCGGGATTTATGGATTCCCAGTAAAAAATATCTATTGCATCAGCCAAAAAACTTTATTTGCATCCACAATTAACTTTTCAGCATTTTGCATCGACCTATATTTTTCTGCATCAACTTGTTGATGTACATAATTGCTAGTTGTATGAGAAACACTGATGCAACTATTTTTGTTTATCTGTATGGGATTTATTGATGTAACTAATTGAATATTTTCTTCTGTCCAGCAGATGCAGTTAATGTATATGCTCTTGCATCAACTATGACAATGAAATAATAGAACTAATTGCATGAGATAAATTGATGTAACAATTCTCACTCGACTGCATCAATATGACTGATGCAATCAACAATCAAATGCATATGTCTAGCTGATGCAACAAATTTGCAGCTTATGCATCGGCTATATCTATGTAAATAACATAACTAATTGCATGAAAAACACCGATTTAACTAATCCGCACTACTGCATAGAATTCACTGATTTAACTAGATTAATTATTGCATTTGTACAGCGGATGCGAAAAATCTGCAGCTTATGCATTAGCTATGTCGATGTAAATAACATAACTAATTCCATGAAAAATACCGATTTAACTAATCCATGCTACTACATAGGATTCTAACTAGACTAATTATTACATTTGTCTTAACTACCCAAATATAAATATTATAACTAATTTCACAAACTAAACTAATGTAATTATTCTATGCTATTGCATCTGATTTGTTAATGTGACTAACGGATTATTGCATTTGCTCAGCGAATGCAATTGGTCTATAATCAATCAATAATAAAAAAAAAAAATTCTCCTCATTTTATACGAATGCTTCCATAGAAAAGCCATTAACGGAATTAAATATCTAGTAAAAATAAAAACAACTTTGAAAAGGGAAAAAAAGGACAAGACGCCGAAATAAATAAATAATAACAATATAAAGGTGCCAAAATAAAAACAACTTCCATGCGCAATTGTAGTGATAATATTGTTAAAATAATATGTGTTACGTTGCTTTTTTATTTTTTTAATTACATTAATCTTGTTCAATATAAATGTTAGTTGGAGTATATATGACTTAATGTAAATAAATACAATAAATGTGGTATATATGCTCATGCATACGTTAGTCTGATAGAAATTAGCTAAACATCTATTTGAATGTTAGAAATTTATGTAATTATTTTCAAATTAGTAAGTTCATAATGGAAAATTAATCCGATTAATTATTGTGATTCTAGTTTCTATAATAAATCGATGTATTAATTGAGTTTCTACTTAAAAGTTCTATACAAGGGAATTTAATACTACGTAAATCTAATCTTTTTAGAATTAAATTGGCAATAATATAAATTTTCAGGTCTGCATGAAAATAGCAAAAGACAGGTGCGTTTCCTTGTAAAACTTTGTTTTTTAAAAAAATCATGGTAGGACCCACGCACTGCAATTTTTGCAAATCTCTCTAGGAAAATAAAACAAGCTGCAACATTTATTTATGGCTATGAGTCAATTTATGGAGAGTAACTTTAATTATCTGATGTTCATGCCTTCTGCAAAGTTAACAAGCTGGTAACATATAGTTTGGACCACATTTTAAGATTATCAATGAATAGAATTTTTTGTTCTACGTATTAAGTTTAACGAATTTTTATTTTCTCAATATTACCAATATATTATACTTGTAAATAGAGATTAACAATAATTTGTAAATAAATTGCAATTAATAAAATAAAAGTTGATTTAATATTTGTGCGAGTTTGATTTAATATTCGTAATACATATATCTAATACAATTCAATTGAAAATAAAATATTGTATCTTATAATGCTATCTAATCCGTATCATATAAATAGAGTTTGGCTATGGTGAGATGCATAAAAAAAAACCTCATGTGTCGTGATAAAAACACTCAGATTTAATTCAACATGTCCGATCCAAAATGTACAATTTGATCTCCCAATTGAAATCTCCATGCAAACTAAATTTTATATATTTTTTAAAATTTTTAAATATTTTTTTTAATTTAAAAAAATCGCTATTCTAATTACTTCTAAACCATTTAAAAAATTGCTGTAATTAAAAATTAAAAAAAATACTTATAAATTTTGAAAAAAAATATAAAATTTGATATGCGTGGATATTGAGATCATATTGAATGGCTTGAATTGATCATTTAAAACTAGATCTAAGAGTTCTGATCGTAACTCACGGAGGATTTTTTATGATGTATCTCACCGGTCACCATATCCAAACTCCTATATAAATATATTATAAAATATTATATTAAATATTTAGATTTCGTATTGTTAATATAGTACAAGAAAATTATATGTATGTTGGTTAAACAATAAATATTAATTTTTCAAATTACGTTATTATTGTTGGTTATTTAATTTGTCAATGCAATTAATTTAAGAAAATTCTTAGTATATTATAGGCATTACGATTTGAGAAATGCTAATGTCTTACATATATATTATAGGCATTACTATTTGAGAAATGCTAATGTCTTAGATATATAAGATGGATGTGGTCCGTCCACTATGATCGTTCTTGCATTTTAAATTTCAAACAGCTGATCGAAACTGTTAGATTGAATCTTTATATTGAGAACTTTTATGAAACTAAATCGTATACTTTTTTCATTTTTTACTATTTAATTTATATTTTAAAGAAAACTTCTCCTACAAAAATACAAAATTTAATAGTAAAAAAGTTACACAAACATAAAATTTGACTTCATACAATTTCTCAATATAAAAATTCAACAAAAAATTTTAAATCGATCGTTTAAAATTTGAAATGTGCATACAATCATATTGGACGGACCACATTTGTGCTATATGTTGGGGTTTAGCATTTCTCTTGCTTTTTATCTGAAAAGAGCCTATAGTGAAGCAGGTGCAGTCTCTATTATCAAAACTTTGATTAATTAAAATTAAGAATTAAAATTTGAAAGAAAATCTATAGATATAATATATGTTACATAAAATAAAATATCTTATTCTAATTACTTAAAAATATTTCATATTCGTTCACAGCATTAATAATTTGTGGATATGATAATTATTATTAAGTGTAATATTATTTAGATTTATAATATTAAGAAAATAATCGTATTTGCAGTAGAATCATGAAGAATTATAATAGTAAAAATAACTATATTATTGATTACGAAATATTACTTACGCAAATGGAATATATTTGAATAAATAACATTTAATAATTTTGTGGTTGAATATAAAATATTAGAATACAATTAATTAATAGAATTTTTATAATATATTTCATATCAAAATATTACGAAGCAAATATAGAAATATTAAACTTTCCGGTGCCTAAATTTTAGAGCAAATGCCACATTTTATATATTTTATTTCAAAATTTAAAATTTAATCATTAGATCTAAACCGTGAAATCATTTATTTTAAAGATGGATATGTTATCATAAAAATTATAATTTTTATTAATTATTCTGTCATAGCGAACAAAATTAATTCATTTCGACCTTTTGAGCAGGTATCAAAATGAACATAAAAATTAATAAATTTTTTTGAAAACACATCCGTCATTAAAATGAACAAAACCAATTTTTTGAATCGTACAATTAAATTTTAAATTTTATTTACAAAAAAATATATATATAAACCATGGTATTTGTGGCGCTATAAGAGTATGCATATCACTTCAACCTTTCTCACTTTTATTTATAACATGTCATACATATTTAACTACATATTCTTTTATTTTTGCAATAATTTTTTTTATTACGCTGTTGTTTTATTTTTGACTTGAATAGTTGTAATGAATATTTGCTAAATTATTTTTGTAACGATGCACCTAGCACGCCCAATTATTTTTATTGATTTTATCTTATGGGTTTAATAATATTTTCTTTAGATACCAATTAGATATTTTGGATCTCATATATTATCACTCTTAGTCTTACTTTTTAGTATCAATTATCATTCTCTCTTAGCTTATATCGTATTCTAAGTTCAGTTACGTTCTTATTTTGTGGCGTATGTATTATATCACAACTAATTTAGTTAGCCAGATAGAAGAAAAAGGAAAATACGTTCATGGCAAATCTGAATTCTTGATCGTATGCAAATATACTTCCAAAATCTCCACGTTATATTTTCGATGATTGCGCTGTCCCTCTCAATTCAGGTTATTTAAAGTAAAAAAATAATATCTTGAATAAAATTCGAAATTGGGAAACAAGCACTGATTTTTCTCCGTCAATTCCTCGTCTTATATTTGTTATCTCATTAAAACATTGCCATGTTTCGTAAGAATCTATTTGCTGATATTTAATACCTCTTCCTTATCAAATTATATCTCTCTTCTCCTGCTCAAAATTTTTTTTCATCGTTTCAAGTTCAGCTGCTAGGGGGAAGCTCTGGCATCCCATCCATTTGGCCCTGTTTAAATAAATGGAAATTTGATACGGTAACTAACTCCTCTATCTTCTCTTAATATAATTTTGCCATTGGTGTTGTTCAATTTAAGTTACATTAGTTTATTGTGAATAAATGTATAATTTATATAATTATCTAACGTATTATTAATTTCTCTTGGATCTCTTGGACTTTAACTAATCTTGTCATATGGATAGGAATAAGAAGCTGACTGGAAAATTTTTATTACTAGATTAATTAGAATCCAAGAGAAATAACTAATATGTTAAGTAAAACTGATTTATATGAATAGGAAAAGTCCAATTCTTTTTGCATACATATTTATGTTTTTTTTTTCCTTGAAATTAAATAAAGCATCGTTCCAATCGATATGCTAACAAAGATATTCTATAATAGTTCTGTTGTTTCAATTCTTTATATCTTCCCATTCTTTTATTAATTATAATTTAATTTGAATGATATTCAGGTTAATTTGAAGAAAATTGTCTTTTGTATTGGAATTGGATGCTAATCTCAAACAGTTGAAGTCTGGATTCAGTGGATGGGGCTTTAAACAACTTCGAGCCGTATTCATCAGATGGCATTAAACAATTTCGAGCCGTGTACTTAAAAAGTAGTCAAACTTTTGTAATTAAGATGAATAAAAGTTATATATAAAATAATTGAATTTTAGTTGTATTTGAATAGAATCTTTGGTGTAAAAGAGTTGAATGAAATTTGAGTTGTAAATTAATTTTAAATTAATGATCCTTTTATGTTATCGTGATAACTTTATTTTTTATTTAATAATATAATATATGTAACATATTAATCATGAAAAAGAAAATTATTTATATGAGTGATATATGGATGCAATGATAAATTTTCAGCATCCACGAGTCGATGCGATAAACAACCATATGCATTAGAAATTTTCAAGCAAAAAAATTTACGTTGCATCGGTTTCTTAATGTACTTTATTATTTTATCATGCATGAGTCAATAGATTCAAATAATAATGACATGCATCAAGAGCTTTACAAGTTGCATCGACTTGCCGATACAGTTGACTGTTTATCTTGCATGAGTCAACGAAAGCAAATAATAATCACATGCATGAACAAGTTGATGCAACTACAAATCACATGCATCAGGAATTTTCATGCAGAAAAGTATAAGTGCAGAAAAGTATAAGTTGCATTGGCTTATGGATGCAGTTTATTGTTAATTCTGCATGTGGAATCTGATGCTATGGTAATTACATTCATCGGGACTACCAATGCAAGAGGTAAGAAGTTGCATCAACATATTGATGCAATTGATAATTATTCTTCATCCAAACACTGATGCATTTGGGAATTTATTTTTAGCATCAGTTATCTGATGAAACTGAGTGAGTCGATGCATTTGATATTATCACCATCGCCACTTTCTGCATCACCTTTGTTGCATCAGTAAGCCGATGCAGATCACTTCTTTCATCAGTTTTGCAGATGTAGAAAGGCGATGCAGATAGTGTCTTTTCCTGTAGTGTGGGCCTTTTACTCCTTCTAAATGGACTTTAATTCATCTAATTAAATCCACTTTTAATTGCTCTATGTTTGGGCTATAAATTTGCTATATACAAATTAGCCCAATAATTCAATATAACAATTTATATTAAATTAAGTTAAACCAAAATAATTATTAACTATTTAATAATTATCCTAGGATTAGCCTATGCTATTATTTATTTCTATATGACCCTTTTGACTTAATTAATTAGTACGTTCCATAACGGTACATAATTAATTAATCAATTCGTCATATTATCCGCAATTTTCACTGTTGCGAATAAATAAATAAATAAATAATGCACTGTCTTGGTCAAAACTCTATTTGTGTGACCCTTTGAGGATTTATGCTATGTTGGACATGAAATTAAATCGCTATTTAATTCCAATAATCATAAGCGGTATCTAGCAACACGTTATGATTCCCAATTCGCATAAATAGTGTACTGCTACTATATTTCAATCCTGCATAAGAGAATAATTATGTTTCTCTATTTTGATTCTTATGTCACACGATATCATCGTATAATCCAAGATAGGAATGTGTCATTCTTGCAGATTATACGTTTCTTGATCTAGAGATAATTGTATAAAGTTGCATGCAAACAATCTATCTCCATCAAGGGGCCCAAACAGATATCGTCACTCACTAAGTTAATTAATGAGGGACATATGGTTTTCTTGATGATTAGCTTTTCCCCGCACAATTCAAGAGAACATAAATAAAGTCCGTATACCAGCCCTTATCGGGAATCAGCGGTAGACAGTATTTATTGAACCTATCCTCATGTGGAAAAGATAAACATCTCAAACTTAGAACCAAAATCATAACGAAATAAACAATGACACATAACACAATCCATATGTTTATTTCGATGGGTCAAGTCCTGTGCTATGTTCCATAACATACACATATGCAATTAAGTTGGTAACTCTTTACCTATGATTAGTAGAACTTAATCATCACTTAACTTGCATACTAATCTTATATGATAATTAATGTTCCTTGTTAATTATCTAGATTATGGACCGTTTAGATTTATTATTGTCATTCTAAAGAATGAGCAACAGAGATCTACTATTCAGATCCTCAACCTGAATAATCTGTCAATAATAAACCTAGGAACAGATGATAAAATATCATCCTACACATAAACTAATAATTAAGTCATTAAATTATTGACTTCTAGGACATAACTCTAACAGCATCTTGCTTTTGAAAGCCTCGCTAGTCTTGTGTTTTAGGGCCACCGTTTTGAGTTCTTCCATGGACCTCTTGCCTGTGCTCAACTCCTTCAAGAATCTTGCAAAGATCGGCACTTGAGCTATGACATCTGTGAATGGAATGTTGACCTTCAATTGCTTGAGAATCTCCCAAAAGGTCCGAAATTGTTCAGCTTCCTTTTTCTTCAAAAGTCGCTGAGGAAATGGGACTGGGGGTCTATAGGTTGACTCAGGTTGCTGTGCTTTCTTTTTCCCCTTGGCCTGGGCATCTCTTTGGGCATCATTTTCTCTCTGTTCGGACCGAACTGGATCCTGTTCGGACCGAACTGGGAGGTTGTTTCCTTCATTTGGTGGCATGTGTTGTTCGTCGCTTGGGACCAGCTGTTTGGCTTGAACTAGAAGTGGTTCGGTTCGAACTGAGGGTCGAACTGCCTCGTTGGTTGGCACGGGCTGATCCTGGTACTCCTTTCCGCTTCGTAGGACATGTATGGACTTGATCTCTGCACTAGGATTGACCTGAGGCTGGCTTGGAAGCTTGCCGAGTGGTCGGGAGAAGTGTGCTTCCATCATGCGCTCCAAGCGTTGCAAGGTGCTCGTACTTCCTTTAAATTCGTTGACGGTAGCCTTCAATTCGTCGGTGGTGGCCTTCAATTCATTTAACCCTAAAGCCATAGATTTGTTAATCTTTTCTTGCTCACTCATGAATTCTTGAACAACAATTTGAATTTCTTCGCTTTCGAAAAAGGGTTTCTTGTGAAATGATTGGTCTCTATTGTTGTTGTTGAATTGGGCATTCCTATACAAATTTGGCGGGTTTATTTTGGTACTTTGAACCGTAAGGGGGCCCATTGTGTAGGTAGTTCACATGGGCCCCTCCGTTACCAATTTTGGCAAGAGGACAATTGATATATGTATGTCCTTCCTTGCCGCATGCTCCGCATTGGTTTGAATGGAGATGTGTCCCTCGAGCCGATTGGAAAGCGGCAAGTTCAGCTTCTAGTTCCTCGATCCTCGCCTCTTTAGTTGAAATTTGGTGCACTTGTTGCCTCGAACTACTTGAGTGGCGGGAAATGAGTAGAGGGTACCATGTGTAATTTCTTGCACAATGATCAAGTAAATCTCGCCCTCGTGCCGTATCAAGTCTTTTGAATGCCCCACCTGAAAGAGAATCAAGATTGATTTTAATATTGTCATAGAGTCCAGTATAGAATGATTTAAGGAGCATCCATTCTTGAATTCCATGATGTGGGCAAGAATTTTCTAAATCCCTAAATCGTTCCCATGCATCCCTCATTGATTCATTTTGGTTTTGGACAAAATTATTCAATTCACCTCTAATTTTGTCCGCTCTATCCGAAGGAAAATACCTATCTAAGAAGGTTTGTGCCATTTCATCCCAAAACCTAATTGACCCTTTTTTTATTGTTTTATACCATTTTTGTGCTCGGTCCTTAAGGGTAAAATGAAACAATAATAGCCTAATCGCTTGTTGAGAAACCCCATTAATTTTGATTAAACGAGTGCAATCAATAAAATTTTGCAAATGAGCATGAGGGTCCTCTTTGTCATCTCCATAGAATGGATTTTGTTGGACTAGTGCGACATGGTTAGGAGAGATCATCATGTTATTGGCCGCGATGCCCGGAATCAACACTGGTCCATCCACGTCTCTAGCATTTGGGGCTCCGTACTCTCCAAGTGTCATTTCGCGGTCTCGGCCATTCTCATCATCAGTGTTATGGACGCTAGCCTCGTCCTCTTGGGTCCAGCGGCGACGCTCGTCTTCAAATTTCCTTTGTTGCCCTGTGAGAGAATCCCGCTCAGCTGTCAGTCGAGCCTCTCTTTACTCAAGTTGGAGACGGAGGTTCTCCAATTCTTGTGTGCGTTGTGCAATGGCCTCGGGAGTGAGCGCCTCGGCCATTTTTAGGCTTCCTTCTCTCTGTTCAAGGCTCAGTTCGGTCCGAACTGGTTCTGTTCAGTCCGAACAGAGAGTGGGTTGAGGAGCTGGGGGCTGTTCTGGATCTTCCTTCAAGTGCCGGAAGAAGTAGTTTCGAACTTTTGGTGGTGGAGACTTCTTCCTATCTGTCTTTCCTGCCAGTCCTGCAATAAAGAGAGAAAGAAGTGAGTTGAAAAGAAAAATAAAAAGTCTAGTCTCCAAAAACTCAAACAAGTATCCAATATCGACACCGTTCCCGGCAACGGCGCCAATTTGATGAAGGAATTTAAATCCTAGTACCAAATAAATTTGTACCTAGACCTAACCTCACTAGTCGTCAAAGTTATGCTTAGGGTCGAACCCACAGGACGGATTAACGATTACTGGACTTGTTCTTTTTATGAAGCTAGACAATAAAATTAGGGTGAGAGTGTTGTAAATAACAATGCAAATAAGTAGGTTGTTTTTTTTTGTTCTAAATAATAATTCAAGTAAGATAAACTAAAGCAGGTAAATTTTGGGGTTTTTCAAGTATAATAAGGCATCTTAGGGGTCAGGATTCACTTAGGTTTAGCCCTCGATTTGTTGCATCGCTCGCTGTCGCGTTAAATAACAACAACTTGAGTTTTAACTTTATGAAGGGCTCAGATCGGCTATAGCTACATTACCTAATCCTCAACTGTCGTCTTTTGGACTAGAAATTAGTACAGGTCTCTACTTTGCCCACATAGACCAATTAAACCTAAACTTTCGTGTCGGTATTTTAATTAACCTATGTCTTATTTATTTGTTTTCTTAGGGATATCTAAATTGCCTTTCAGCCAACTTAGAAGCTACACCTTTCAGTGCTAGCTAATCTCCTCTTTCGAATCTTCAACTTATCCCAAGTACTTAATTCAATCCTAATTGTTTAACCTAACCTTGTAACTTAACTAAACAGGCCTTTATTTAGAAGTAAATCAGGTCAAAACAAGAGAATTAAACAAGCAATTAAAATACTACTCAATAAATAAATCATAAAGCAAAACATCAAGTCATAGCTTCAAACTAAACCTAAACTACATCCATACCCTAAGACAACATAAATTTAGCCTAACATAGTATCAAAACAAACAATACAAAGAGAAGAAATCACAAGATACAAGCCCATGGAAATTAGAGATAAAAACATAGGAAGAATGAACCAAGTTGTCTTTCTATTCTCGATCTTCAATCATCAAAGGCAGTGGGGTGTTGCAACGCGTGTCTCCAACCTTCTCCTTGCTGTCGTCGCCTCAAGAATCTGGTTGCTCAATGAAATCGATGGTGAAATCGCTTAAGGAAGGTGAAATTGTGGTATGAAGGGTTGAATTCTTTCCTTCAGGCCTTAGGGCGTATATATAGTGGTCTTTTGGCTTGCAAAAGAGGCTGGGGCGCTATGGCAAGAAAACATACCAAAATATCAAGTTTCCATGCGTGAAAACCCTTCCAAATATGCCATCGCGGCTCTCGGTTTGGACTGGACAGGGCTAATTCTGGTCAAAACAGCTCAGTTCGGACCGAACAGATTCAGTTCGGGTCGAATAGGTTCAGTTCGGATCGAATAGGTTCAGTTCGGTCCGAACTGAATCACTTCGGGTTGAACTGGAGCACTTCGGGTCGAACTGAGACTCCAGCTTTGAGTATCTGTTGCATTTTGGTCATATCTCCTTCGTCCGGACTCCGATTTAGGTGATTCAAAAGCCGTTGCATTTTGCTTTCCTTAGACTCTCATTTTGTTCTGCAATAAACGTGCCTTCGGTCCGAGCGAAACTCCATTCGGTCCGAGTAATAGCTTTGATGTTGCCTCCAAGTGCTAGTAATGAGTCGTCTAGCGTATGCCAAGTATCAAAAATCCATCTAATATTCGAGAATCCACTAGAAATCATCAAGAAACCTGAAAATAAGAGAAAAGACGACGGTAGAGCCAATTACTAGAAAATCATAATAATTTATCAAATAATTAAATGGTTTGAGTATGATTTGAGTGCTAAGTACGGTCCAAATACCCACAAATAATAACGATATCAGTAGGTCAATGGCGAAAGTTGAACAATTAATAACCAAAAGTGAACGTTTCTAGTTAGGCGAAAATCTAGCTAGATACCTCGTAGAACACCATTGGTAAACTCGAGTAAGTCCACCGAACAACGAAAGTTGGGGGTGCAATACACTCGAAGAAGGTTATTCAACACTAGATCCCATTCCGAATACCGTACCCAATAGGCGAAAGCGGAGGGTTAGGGAGTTAGGTTTGGCTAGATTGACCTTTGGCTTGAACAAATCAACAAAAGAGTAATTCACAGCATTTACACAGTGGAATTCGGTCCGGAATCCGGACCGAATTAGCAAGTCTGAATACGACAGTGCTAAGGCTTGCGACTCTGTGGCCAAATCTAAGTGAAGTCAAACCCTAAGTCACTTTTACTATCATATTTCACTCCGTTAGAAAACCCCAAAAATATCTATTCATTTTGTCTTGCATAATCTTTATTATTTGCAATTACATTCTTTTATTTCTCTTCGTTTTGTTCTATTTGTGACACCGATCCTTTTTTAAATTTTTATCGTCAAAATTTAACGAAATAATAAAAATAATATTCATATCCATCCCTGTGGGTTCGACACCTTTACTCTACTACAAACGTCTAGTCGAGTATAAGAATTATTTGTTTAACCTTGGTTCTCACCCTCGATAAAATGGCGCCGTTGCCGGGGATGGCGTTATGATATTATTTCTTATTAAAGTAATTAGAGACTAGACTCATTCTTTTATTCTTTTTACTCATTCGATACATTTGTTGTTGTGTCTCTTGTGTGTAGGTTAACGCTGGCTAGAGGGTCAAGAAACACCCAACCCCAAATTCCACACGATTACAACCTCAGGGGGAAGGGAGACAACCTTCACGAAGCCTCTAGCTCGAGCACAACGCAAGCCGTTGCTCGCAAGGGGAAGAAGCAACAACAACCAGTACCGAATCTGGACCGAATTCCGCCCAATCCGGTCCGAATCACAACTCAACAAGTTACAGAGGGTACAATTCGGACCGAATTCCAACCAATTCGGACCGAATTCCTACAGAACCTGCACACGAGCGAAGAAACAAGCGTTCTGATGACTGATCGAACTGATGAAGTTAGGCAACTTGAGGCTCTACGCCTTGAGTTAGAGGCCACACAATAAAGAATTCTCCAAGAACGACTTGCACTTGAGCAAGAGCAACTCAACTTTGAGGAGGAGCGCAATGGGAATTTCAATGACGCCGGTAGCATCCATGGAGCACCGGTGAATCCCGACGAAGCTCAGGAGCCACACAAAACTCTTCGCGAGCACTCTGCTCCTCGAGTCCAAGACGTGGATGGACCAATCGTGATTAGAGGAATCGCCGCCAACAACATGCAAATCAACCCCGCGCATGTCGCGCTCGTGCAACAAAACCAATTCTATGGGGCTGACCAAGAGGAACCATATGGACTTTTACAAGCTTTTCTTGATTGCACCAAATTGTTGAAATTCAACGGGATTTCCCCGGATTCTATTAGACTTCTCTTGCTTCATTTCTCTCTTAGGGATAAGGCCAAGAAATGATACAATACACTGAAAAGAGGGTCAATAGATAGTTGGGAAGCCATGGCTAGAATTTTTCTTGAACGGTATTTTCCAGCAAAAAGAACCTTTGAAATTAGGAGGGAAATCACAAATTTTAAACAAAGGGGCGATGAATCGTATTGGGAAGCTTGGGAACGGTTTAGAGGCCTAGAGAACTCTTGTCCTAACCATGGAATTCAGGATTGGCTGACCATCCATTCATTTTATAACGGTCTTTATGATAGTATTAAAGTGAATGTTGATGCTCTTTCAGGTGGAAGCCTCAGACAACTCGATGCGGAGCAAGCACGTGCAGCCATTGAGAGATGTGCGCTGCACTACAATTGGCCGGCACCTAACCCGTCGAGGAGCAATCCAACTCGACATGAGGTCAAGGACGTCCAAGACACCCGCGACAGGATCGCTTATCTGGAAGCCGAGCTTGCTAAGATGCAATCGATCAGTGGGACGCACTTGCTCTCGAAAGAGTGCGGAGTGTGTGGAGAGGAAGGTCATAAGTCTCCAGATTGCCCTCTCCAGTACGGAGACCCCGCACCGGAGGAAGTCAATTCCTTTGAGGACGTCCGTAATTGGTACCAAGGTGTTATGGGGAACAATGAGACAGGTGGTAATCAAGGCAATTTCCAAAACCGCGGGTTTGTCCCGAGGAAGATATACACCAACCGTCCTGGAAACCCACCTCAACCGAACCAAAATCGAGGCCCCCCACCCAACAACGATCGGGGGAAAATTTTTTTAAAGAAAACCCTATGTCACACTTGAGCTCGAACACTTTGTTGAAGCTCAGAATGCCTTAAATGAGAAGCTCCTTGATGGAATGGCCAAACTCCAAAAAGAAACCGGAGCCGCCTCACGAGTGGAAAAGATGATCGAGGGGTTCTTCGCTTCTCAAAACACTCGCGAACAAGGGAAGCTCCCAAGTCAACCCGAGCCAAACCCTCGCGCAAAGATCAACGCGGTGCACACACTTAGGAGTGGCACCCAATACAAGGACCCACCTATACCCAAAGAAGTTCAGCCAAAACTCGCATCTGCAGCTGAACCTGAAGCGAATTCGGACCGAATTCCTTCGTAGGAAATTCCAGAACCTGTAATTCGGACCGAATTAGAGACAATTCGGACCGAATTAGAGACAATTCGGACCGAATTAGGAGGGCCAAAACGTATATCTGCCCCAAATTCACTGCTGAAGGCTCCCGACCAATGCGTAAGGGCCCCATTTCCTCAAAGATTGGCCAAACCAAAGGTAAACTAGCAGTTTAGGAAGTTCTTAGAGGTAATCAAGGGGTTGAGAATCACCATTCCTTTCACTGATGCAATTACTCAGATTCCCTCCTATGCCAAATTCCTAAAAGACCTGGTTACTCATAAATTTCTTTTAGAAGAATTCAAAAGTGCAGGGATTACAGAGCATTGCAACACGGTGATTCAAAAGAAGATGCCCGTCAAGATGGACGATCCGGGTAGATTCACCATACCTTGCACTATTGGCGGGGCACAGATCAAAAGAGCTTTATGCGACAACGGGGCAAGCGTGAGCTTGATGCCCAAGTCTATGTTTAACCGGATCGGCATTGGGAGATTGAAACCCTCGAATACCACTCTCAAACTCGCGGATTCATCAACCCGACTGCCTATCGGTGAGATCGAGGACATCCCAGTCAAACTCGGTAAATTCTTTGTACCTGGTAAATTTGTGATAATGGACATGGAGGAAGATGAGTATGTTCCCATCATTTTGGGACGCCCCTTCCTTAAAACAGCAGGTATATTGATGGACATCAGGGATGGAACCATTCTGGTGAGAGTTGGAGGTGAACAATGGGAGTATTCAATCGACCAAGCCATGAAATGCTCAAACCAGCTCGAGTCCTGTTATCAAATCAACGTGGGGGAGACTCCGATCGAGGGACGACTCGAAGACCGGTATATCGATGCTCTCAAGACCTACCACAAATTCCTCAGTGAAGTAAAAGAAGCGATAGCGGTGGAGGAATCGTCTGAGGAAGCGACAGAAGGGCCAGAGCCTCAAAACACCATCAATTTGGACCGAATTCCACCTAATTCGGACCGAATTGATGCCTCTAGAATTTCTGCAGTCCTGTCATGTGAGAATTCAGACCGAATTCCACCCAATTCGGACCGAATTCCAGTCTCTGAACAGCCTCCTCAAGTTGAACTAAAGCCGCTGCCTGATACTTTAAGGTATGAGTTCCTTGGACCAAATCAAACATACCCTGTTATTATTAACTCTGCTTTGGATGATGAGCAAACAGGGAGACTTTTGGTGGAACTCAAGGCACATCGAAAGGCTATCGGGTACTCGATTGGGGACTTGAAAGGGATTCACCCATCCTTCTGCACACATCGCATCTTGATGGAGGACGACCACAAACCAACAATCGAGGCTCAAAGAAGGCTTAACCCCAACCTGAAGGAGGTTGTTAAAAAGGAGATTCTGAAGCTCCTCGATGCAGACGTTATCTACCCGATCTCGGACAGCAAGTGGGCCAGCCCAGTTCATGTCGTCCCAAAGAAAGGCGGGACAACCGTGGTGAAAAATGAGAAGAATGAGATGGGTGAAAAATGAGAAGAATGAGATGATCCAGACCCGAGTGGTGACCGGATGGTGCATGTGCATCGACTACCGGAAACTCAATGCTGCCACTCGCAAGGACCATTTTCCCTTGCCATTCATCGACCAACTTCTCGAAAGACTTGCTTCTCACTCTTATTTTTGTTATCTAGATGGTTATTCTAGTTTCTTCCAAATACCCATCCACCCTATGACAAAGAAAAGACCACATTCACTTGTCCATACGGTACATTTGCTTACAGGAGAATGCCTTTCGGGTTGTGCAATGCACCAGCGACTTTCCAACGTGCCATGATGGCCATATTTTTTGATTTGATTGAGAATGTTATGGAGGTATTCATGGACGATTTTTTCGTCTATGGTACTTCGCTTGACGTTTGTTTGACTAACCTCTCTAAGGTTTTGCAGCGTTGTGAAGAAGTCAATCTTGTCTTGAATTAGGAGAAATGTCATTTCATGGTGCAGACGGGAGTCGTGTTGGGACACGTGGTCACAGCAAATGGAATCGAGGTCGACAAAGCGAAAGTTCAAGTGATCGAGAAGCTCGGGATGCCATCCAACGTAAAAGACGTGCGAAGCTTCTTGAGACATGCCGGCTTCTACCGTCGCTTTATCAAAGATTTCTCAAAAATTACTAAATCTCTCACTAATCTTTTGGTAAAAGATATTGATTTTGTTGTCAATGATGATTGTCTACATGCTTTTCAGGAACTAAAGAAAGCTCTTATCAACGCACCGATATTGCAACCTCCGGACTGGTCCTTGCCTTTCGAGCTCATGTGTGACGCTAGTGACTATGCGGTAGGAGCCGTTCTCGGTCAAAGGCGAGACAAGAAACCCATACCTATTTACTACGCGAGCAAGGTGCTTGACCCAGCTCAATTGAACTATACCACCACGGAGAAAGAACTCCTTGCCATTGTCTTTGCCCTCGACAAATTCAGATCCTACCTTGTGGGGTCGAAGGTGATAGTGTTCACTGACCATGCTGCAATTCGCTATCTTTTGGGCAAAAAGGATGCGAAACCGAGGCTAATAAGGTGGATTCTACTCTTTCAAGAATTCGACCTTGAAATAAGGGACAAAAAGGGATCAGAAAACTCGGTGGCCGACCATTTGTCGCAGCTACATGTTGAAAATAGCGAAGGAAAAGAGCTACCGATCAACGAATCATTCCCAGACGAACATCTGATGATGATTACATGCAATTCGGACCGAATTCCACCTAATTCGGACCGAATTGAAGCCTCTGGAATTTCAGAAGTTTTCTCGTGTGAGAATTCGGACCGAATTCCTCCTAATTCGGACCGAATTCGTGCCTCTGGAGCTGTCAACAGAATCTCTCAGCCTAGAATTCGGTCCGAATTCAAGGCACCCTTGTACGCGGACTTGGAAAATTACTTAGCTAGCGGCGCGTTGCCTCTCGAGATGACTTATCAACAAAGAAAGAAGCTCAAATCGGACGCCAAATACTATTTTTGGGAGGAGCCCTACTTGTTCAAGTTGGGCATTGATGATGTCTATCGCCGATGCATTCCCTACGAGGAAGTCCGACCCGTTCTCGCTCACTGCCATTCCTCAGCTTATGGCGGACATGCCTATTTCTCCAAGACAGCCGCTAAGGTATTGCAATCTGTTCTTTACTGGCCCACTTTGTTTAAAGATGCTCGTTCTTTTGTTTTGTCTTGTGATCAGTGTCAATGGACGGGAAACATATCCAAGCGAAGCGAGATGCCTCTCAACCCGATTCAAGAAGTGGAAGTTTTCGATGTTTGGGGCGTCGATTTTATGAGACCTTTCCCATCATCCTATGGGAACGAGTACATTTTGGTGGCAGTCGACTACGTGTCAAAATGGATTGAGGAGATCGCATGCAAGGCAGCCGACTCAAATGCGGTAATCAAACTCTTTTCAAGGATAATTTTTCCTCATTTTGGTGTCCCTAGGGCCGTGATAAGCGATGGAGGCAAGCACTTCATCAACCGTCAATTCGACAACCTTTTAAAGAGACAAGGTGTCACACACAAGGTGGCAACCCCTTACCACCCGTAGACGAGTGGTCAAGTTGAAATATCGAACCGTGAGATCAAGAACATTCTCGAAAAGACGGTGACACGAACACGAAAGGACTGGGCCGTGAAGCTTGACAATGCACTTTGGGCATACAGAACCGCTTTTAAAACTCCGATCGGCATGAGTCCTTTCAAATTGTTGTATGGCAAGCCATGCCACTTACCGGTTGAGATTGAGCACAAGGCGCTTTGGGCAATCCTTACCCTCAACATGGACTTGCATGCGGCAGGTAAAAAGAGAATCCTTGACTTACATGAGCTAGATGAGGTACGTTTTCATTCCTACGAAAATGCAAAATTATATAAAGAAAAAACGAAGTTGTTGCATGATAGGAACATCTCAAGGTGAAAGTTCAAGGAAGGCGATCTAGTTTTGCTATTCAATTCGAGACTCAAGCTCTTCCCGGGAAAGCTCAAATCAAGGTGGTCCGGACCATTCCGAGTTGTGAAGGTTTATCCTTTCGGAGCGGTGGACATATGCGACAAGAATTGTGAACCTTTCAAGGTCAACGGGCAGCGCCTCAAGCACTATATTGCCAATCATGAAATAGGAGAAGCAATGGTCATTTCGCTTCTCGATCCACCCGAAATATGAGTGAACTGAGGGTCAAGCTAATGACCTTAAAGAAGCGCTACTTGGGAGACAACCCAAGATTTTCTCTCACTTTCTCTCTCTTTACTTTAATTTCATTTATTTCAAATTTCTTCGCAATTTAAATCGTTTATTAGATATTTCTGACACTAACGTTTATCTCTTATTTATATTTTTGCTCTAACGATTAATCTTATGCATTTATTTAACTTGGGTTTTCTGCCAAGATATCCGAACCTAATGCCGATTTCATTTTCCAAATTTCAGAAAAGGGGGTGAATTCGGTTCGAATTTGATGGCTAGTTGACTACGTACAAAGCACAACTTCTTGATTGTGGCTATGTATAAGTCAATAAAGATCATTCTAGCAATAGTTGTATTTCATATATGTTGATATATGGAAAAACACATAAAACCGCCTTCTTCTTATGAATGAAGGAAGATGTTGTGCATTTGACACAAATCGAGTTTTTATGTATTGTTAAAAACATACGCATACTTCAAGGATCCATAAATGGATCAAAGCAAGTGTTGTGGAGATTGGAATAAAAGTTTTGACAATGAAGTCAAGGAGTTGAACTTCGTCAAAAGTATCTTGTATAAACAAGATATTCAGTGAGAGCATAATTGTATTACTTGTATTGTTCATGATAACAATTCATTAATTGGGAATAACATTAAGAAAATGAATATTGTCAAGATCTCTTTGGAGAATGCTTTCTCAAATGAGAACTTGGGCGAAATCATCTAATCCTAGGAAACAAAATCTATAAAGATAGATTATGATGGATGTTAGGTTTGAGCAAATATGCATATATTGACGAAGTGTTCTAGAAACACGAAAGTTACACTCCAAGAAAGGATGTCTAACTGTACGTCACATGGCATGAATTTTTTAACTCGGTCTATTGCAACTTAATTCAAGAAAGTGCATGAAATAGTTCAAGCATTCTTTCATGATGAGTTTCATTTTGTACGCCATATTTATGCATATGCCCCAATGTGTGGTATCCAAAGGATATGACAAACAGTTGTCAAATGGATACAAGAGAGACACATTTGGACGATAATCAAGGATATCCTCGAGTACCTTATGAGAAAGAGTGATATAATGTTTCATCTCTTAAGATGAAAGAAATCTCGTGTAAGTAGTTACACTAATAAAAGTTTTTTAAAAGATTGATATAATCACAATTGAGCTTCATATTTTGCTTAAAGGTGGTGTTGTAAGTTTAGAAAGTGTTCTAAATGGAATATTACAACCGTTTCCGTCACCAAAGCAAAATACATAGCAACTTGTGAAGCAATGAAAGAAGTTTATTTCGGATCGAGTTCTTAGTCGAGTTATTATGGTTCTATGCATCTCGAACCATAACTTACTCCTGAAGAACCCAATGTTACATTGGAGATTCAAATATGATCTATGATGATATCACTTGATATCATACGATGATGTCCAAGAACATATATATAGTAGTATATATAGGGTCAAACAAAATTTGGATAGGTTCGCGAACACAGCGAACACTCTAGCATGACCTCTACCGTGAGCAGTATACAAGATGCAGTTATGCATCCATACGTGATGGACGTATGAGTAACTAGCTTTAAGCGTATTATTTCTTTTGAGGTCCGAAACATGTATATATGTAGATATATGACATTGTTCTCAATTCTTCATTGGCTAGAAGTCACTACTGATTGACTCTAGGCCAAGTGGGAGATTGTTGGAGTTATGTCCTAGATGTCAATAATTTAATGACTCAAATATTAGTTTATGTTATGGATGATATATTATCATCTGTTCCTAAGTTTATTATTGATAGATTATTCAGGTTGAGGATCTGAATTGTAAATCTTTGTGGATCATTCTTTAGAATGACAATAATAAATCTAAACGGTCCATAATCTTGATAATTAACAAGGAACATTAATTATCTTATAAGATTAGTATGCAAGTTAAGTGATGATTAAGTTCTACAAATCATAGGTAAAGAGTTACCAACTTAATTGCATATGTGTATGTTATGGAACATAGCACATGACTTGACCCATCGAAATAAACATATGGATTGTGTTATGTGTCATTGTTTATTTCGTTATGATTTTGGTTCTAAGTTTGAGATGTTTATCTTTTCCACATGAGGATAGGTTCAATAAATATCGTCTACCGCTGATTCCCGATAAGGGCTGCTATACGGACTTTATTTATGTTATCTTGAATTGTGCGGGGAAAAGCTAATCATCAAGAAAACCGTATGTCCCTCATTAATTCACTTAGTGAGTGACGATATCTGTTTGGCCCCCTTGATGGAGATAGATTGTTTGCATGCAACTTTATATAATTATCTCTAGATCAAGAAACGTATAATCTGGAAGAATGACACATTCCTATCTTGTATAATACGATGATATCGTGTGACATAAGAATTAAAATAGGGAAATACATATATTCTCTTATGCAGGATTTAAATACTGTAGCAGTACACTATTTATGCGAATCGAGAATCATAACGTGTTGCTAGATACCACTTATGATTATTGGAATTAAATAACGATTTAATTCCATGTCCAACATAGCATAAATTCTCAAAGGGTCACACAAAATAGAGTTTTAACCAAGACAGTACATTATTTTTTTATTCGCAATAGTGCGTATTGCGGAAAATATGATAAGTTGATTAATTAATTATATACAGTTATAATTAATTAAGTCAAATGGATCATATAGTAATAAATTAATGTATTAGCTAATCCTAGAATAATTATTAATTAGTTAATAATTATTTTAGTTCAATTCAATTTAATATAAATAGTTATATTAATTTATTGGGCCAATATATATGCATTAAATATATAATCCGATTAAAGAGCATTTGGAGTAGCTTTTAATTAAATGAATTAGAGGCTTGTTTGAGTGAGTTAAGAGGCCCATTAGAGCCCATTTTGTGGCCGGCCCTAGTGGTAGGTGAGAGTGGCAATCTTGTAAATAGATGGTTGGTGGTAGGTAGGGATCATGCACTATATATAGAGATGTATAGATGCAAATTTGAGGCTTCTCTCTTCCCTAACCCTAGCCGCCACTATTCCCCTCTTTGGCCGCCGGTCTCATCTCTCTCTCCCCTCTATTAGCTCATGAGTTGAGCAATATTCTCTCCACTAATTAAATTGTTAATTAAAGAAGAAGAGAGAATACCTTGGATTAGCTTTGTTCTCTTTGATTCGCTAGCACGAATCAACTAGACCTTCGTTAATCTCTAGGTGGACTCGAGGCGACCGTCAATCATGGTGGAGGCACATGGAGAGCACGCCACCGTCATCAATGCCATGGTTCAAGCCATCCAATTACGATATTGGATGAGGTATCGAATTCCTTCCTATTATCTTGTGTCAATTAACTTAACACTAGATCCTTATGTGCATATGGTGTTTTGGATGGTTAATTAGGTGTAATTAACATAAATTTTCAAAATTATGCACTTTTCTAACAGTTCTGGCATCACACCTTCCAGACCTACCGCCTACCGACCCTCGAGTTCCTCGCCTCACTGAGGCTAAAGTATGAAGAGACGGAGAAATGCAATTACATCAAATTCAGGCTCTCAAATGAAACCCACCGCATTTTCTCCGATGAATTGGACGCCATCATGGGATTCGATACCGACTCCGTGGACGAGGCGTCTCTCTACCGAAACGAATGGCCTCACGGCAAGTTAGATTTGTGGAAGGCAATCACCGGGCAGCAGCTACCGTTGCGATACAATCTTTGCACGAGGTGAGTCCTCAAACCAATTTAATGATGACGAGGGTCGTTTTATTGACCATATGTTGAGGATGAATCCCGTCAAGCCATATCTCTCCATGATAATGGTCATGCATTGGGCGAATGTAAGAGAAAAGGGAAGAACTGGGGGGAGCATTTCAATTGGGGCATATGTCACTTTGATTGCAAAGGAAAAGGGGATCAAAATAAACACCACTGAGATGTGTTCTGGCCCCCGTCTCATGAATTTGAAATGGTTCTCGGATGTCCATTTCATAAGAATAGTGAGGGAGGGCGAGCATATTTCTTACAAGTTGCAAATGAAAGGTCGCCCCGACCTTGACTTGCCCTATGGTGCGCTGGTTGATTACCGGCCTGAAACTTGGCTCCTCCCATCTCACCAAACACCGGCAGCTCAAGCCGAAGCACAAGGACCCGTGCCCATGGAAGAGGAACTACAGGCCGCGCGACAAATGCCCCAGCCACAGGGAGTGCCTCAAGATCAACCGGCTAGGTTTGCTCAATTCCTCAACCTCTCTATCTCCACTAGAGAGGATGCACGCGAGGCAAGGAGACTGGCAGCAGAGAATGCAGAGGGAATCGCTCGTCTCAACGAGCGAGTCGATGTCATAAAGAACAACCAAAACGAATGGAACTACCGCTACGAGCACAGCTACTGGCAGGACAACGCCCCGCAGCCGTACTATCCAGAGTAAGACATCAACCCCTACGATATCATCACCAACCCCCCTCGCTACTCGAATGATGAGCCTGCACGTACCTCAGGCGGGCACGATTTCTCCTTCTTCTGATCCGGTTAGTTTTCTTTTTCCCTCCTATTTTTGTTTTTCTCCGTGTTGCATTGAGGACAACGCCTCGTTTAAGTTTGGGGGGGAAGAAAAAGCGAAACAAGCACTTATCTTCTTGAAAAATTTCGTCAAATCGCTTGTTTTCTGAAAAATTTTGCAAAACAGAACCCTTAATTCGGACTGAATTCATCTGAATTTGGACCGAATTCCTGCATCTGTTGAGAACTAGGTTGGACAGAACCTTGAATTCGGTCCGAATTCAGTTTAATTCGGTCCGAATTTGATCGGAGGTAAAACCTAGGTCAAATTAAAACTCAAATCTAATCTAATGCAGTATAGCTTGAGGGTCGAATCTATAGGGACGGTTATTCTAAACTATTAACCTTAAGTAACTTAGTTTGATTGATCTAAGGGTAAACAAGTCAAAGATTGATTAAAGGATTGAAAGGATTGAATTTAAACTAAAGAAATTAATTCTAAACTCTAATTAATCTCTAAATTACTCTAAAAATTAAGGTAAAGATCTAAACTCGAATTAAGGACTGAAACTAGGATCAATTGATCGGGTTCCACTTCCAGGCACTTTCTTGGCGGGTCGACAGGATTCCTGGCGGGACGACAGAATTCCTGGCGGGTCGCCAGAACAGTACGACAATTCAGTTTAATTAGTTTCTAAGATCTCTAAGTTCAGGTTTTTGGCTTAAACTTTGGTCCAAATACTAACTCTCGTTCTTGATTTGGTATTACTAAGTTTTAACCTTTAAACCTCCCTAAAAACCTAAGTTTCAACTCTCGTTTCTTGCTTAAGTTTAAGGGTTTGCTTTAACTATTCGGTAGGATATCCTAAATCTCTCGATTTTAGGAGAGAACAAACCTCTCGGCTAAGTTCCGGTTTCACCTTTTGGGTATACTAACTATCCTATGGTATGAGAACACAAATTGTTTTGAGATTAGGGTTCTATTTGCTTATCTACGAGGTCAGGCCTAACCAAGTGAGCAAACCTTCAAATCAATTCAATTCAATTCACAATTTCAGCAAATAAAATCAAGTAAAGCAAAACAACTTAGAAAAATTAGAAAACTAAATCAAACTTCATTAATCTACGAAGTCATGGTTCCCTACAATTGCCTCTAAACCAAACTACTCACTACAAGTCATACTAAACATAAAGATAATAGGTTTCAGCAAACTAAACATCAAAAGACAGAAAATAGAGAAAGTTTACATCAAGAAACTACAGCAAACAACTCTCAGCGTGTCTTCTGGCGGGTCGACAAAGATCCTGGCGGGTCGATAGGAGGCAGCTGGGTGGAATTTCTGCTATCTTCTCTCGATTCCTTTCTCTCTAAACTGACTTGTAAAACTTACTTCCTCCCGAATCTGGTGCTCTCCCTATGTTTAAATAACTCTCAAAGGCGGTTTCCATAGGTGGAGATCATGCCTGGCTCGTCCAAGAATAGAGAAAGTGCTCTGCCAGAAATATCTCTCCAAATTGGGCAGGTCGGTTTATGTCTGGCGGGGTCTACAGGAATCCTGGCGGGTCGACAGGAGGTCTGGCGGGTCACCAGAACAGGGAACTTGTCTGGTTTGACCCTGTTCCTTTGCTCCAGTTTCTTGGACCCTGATTTGCTCCGCTTGAACACTACCTTGGGCCCAATTTTGCACCAAATCATCACTGAATCTGAAATTAGACAAGGACAAATAGCAGTACCATATTTCTAACCTAAATTGCATTAAATCTAACTAAAACACAAACATTTAATTGAAATTAAGGCCTAAAAGGATTGAATATTTCGATGTGAAACCCGCCTATAAAATCTCCCCAAACTTAAACTTGCTTGTCCCTAAGCAACAATTCAAACTTAGAAAGATAGTTTAGGACTTAATTGCAATTCAATGGTTGGTTTCATAAGCCTAAGAAGGGTCCTTAGCATAATTAACATTAAAACTTGAGCAACTTCAAAATTGAGCATGTCAAAACAATTTTTCAAAATCCAATTTCGAACCATTTTAGTTCAGTGACCATGACTTCACACAACAAATTCTCAAAACAATTGACCATCATTGATTATGACTTTCCCCGTTTTTCTTTAATCTCAATTGGTTTTCAAGTTCCTAAAATTTACATTAACAATCAAGATACGGGATCATACCCTCCCATCACAAACGTTAGCCCAACAAATTCAATCAAGCAAGAGTTAAGACAATTCACCTTTACAAATTAAATTTAAAGATACATTTTGCTCCTGGGGCAAGGAGATTTTTCCCGAGGCGGAGAAGTCAGCCAGATAAAAGCGGATTTAACTTTAGAGGATTTTTCCTCTTTATCTCTCTTTTTTTTATACCATGAATCTCTTTCTGTTTCTTACCCATGGTTTTTGGAGTTCTTTTAATCCGCTAGTACCTATAGCTTCCTACAGTGTCCATGGCACTGCACCACTTTTTAGTTCCTCTTTTTATTTTGTTTTTCGATTTTTCTGATTTTTTTTAACACTTAATTAAACTTAAAAACAATGTGACATTTCATTAACTCTTGCCATGATTTCTTTTGTTGAATCTCGATTTTGTGTTGCAAGAATCGATCTAAGGGCATTTCGGGTATTCAATTTTAAGTGTGGATGCCAAATAAACCGAAATCTAGAATTTCAATGCAAACTTTAAAATCTTAAAACTCAATTGAACTTGAAGAACTACGAAACAAGTCATGCTCAATGCTTTTCAATTGTTTTTAATCCTTGAGTGTATTAAGTTAGGTCAAATTCAAATCCAGATTTTTCAATTTTCAAATTCAAGTCATACTCATTTCTTAATCTGCTGAAATTTCAATCCTAATCATTGCTAATTATCTCCTTAAACTATCTAAATGCAAATTATATGAATTAACCATGCAATATGTACAAATCTACATGAAAACGCTCGAAACAAGTCTTCTGGCGACCCCGCCAGAATCCTGGCGAGTCCGCTTGAATTAGTCCCGAGAGCAGTGCAAAAGGGCTCAATCTCTAGCGAGCCCACCAGAAACTTGGCGGCTCCGCCTGAAATTGTCCCGAGAGTTAACAATCCTACATGCAATGATGCATTTTCCTAGATACATGTGCATTTCCTTCAAATTTCCAAATTCCCCTCCCCAATCATATATCTCGTTCATCCGTTCATGAACCACCTCATTCTCCTTTTCATCTCGCTTGATTGCCTCGCACTTGTCATTGATGCGCTTTCCTAACTCGTTGAATTCGTTTGAGAGGCGAGCTAAATTGTTCAAGCTAGCGCATAAACAGAATTTAAAAGAGGAAAATAAAGGAAAAGTGAAGGAAACTCACAAATTGTCGTGCCGACCCGATCGGTCACTAAAACTCACTGAGGCGGTGGAGGCAGTGGCTGTCCATAGATCGGGAAGAACCAATCATATATCTCGTTCATCCGTTCATGAACCACCTCATTCTCCTTTTCATCTCGCTTGATTGCCTCGCACTTGTCACTGATGCGCTTTCCTAACTCGTTGAATTCGTTTGAGAGGCGAGCTAAATTGTTCAAGCTAGCGCATAGGGATGCGTAGCTGAACTCTTCATGTGGCGGGGTGCTCGAAGATGAACCATCCGTATCAAATCCTCCACCTTGAAACGGTTGCATGCTAAAAGGCGGCATTTGGTACGGCGGCATCCCGTACTGGCCAAACGGCTGCGACCCTTGGTATTCTTCCTGCATTGAATCTTGTGGGGGTTGTTGCATAGGAGCATCAGGTATGGCCGCTCCTTGGTTGGCTTCAGGCAGTTTTGTATGAACGGGGCTGGTTTCCTGGCGGGTCGCCAAAAACTATCCTGAGAATATCCACTTCTCCTTTTTCCTCTGGTTCTTCCTCCAAACTCGCCACATAAGCATCCCATTCTTCTTGGTTGTTGATGGGGTAGGTGTAGGCTTTTGTCTCCTCCGAATTGAACTCTTCTTGAACTATTTCATCAAGCATATCCACCATGCAACAAGTGTCAACTTGGTTAGGCAGCTTCAATGCTTTATCAACTTCAAATTCGGCTGTTTCGTCTCCCACCTTCACGAGCATCTTTCCATTCCTACAATTGATAAAGACACCAGCAGTTGCTAGAAATGGTCTACCAAGAATAATGGGTACCTCGGGATCTTCTTCCATGTCTACAATCACGAAATCGCATGGCACCACAATATCTCCAACTTGAATTGGCACATCTTCAACTATTCCCAAGGGCAAACAAGTCGATCGGTCCGCGAGTTGCAATGTCATTCGGGTTGTCCTTAATTATCCCACTCCGAGCTTGTTGAAAATGGATTCGGGCATGAGACTCACACTTGCTCCCAAGTCCAACAAAGCTCGCTTGATGTTTGCCTCCCCAAACTTGCATGGAATCGTGAATTTTCCTGGATCTTTCAACTTCGGGGGAAGTCTCTTGGTTGACACGGATTTGCTCTCATGAGTTACAGCAATACAAACATCCTCCAGCTTCTTTTTGTTTGTCAGAATATCTTTTAGGAACTTAGCATAGGAGGGCATTTTGGTCAACATGTCGGTGAAGGGTATGGAGATTTGGATTTGTTTCATTATCTCCATGAACTTTCCATACTTCTTCTCTTCCTTTGCCTTGGTTAGCCTCTCGGAAAATGGAACTTCTGGCGCATAACGGGTCTGAATCGGATCCTTGGTCTTGTCTTTCTGAGCTTCAGGATCTTTTCTGGCGGGTCGACAAAAATCCTGGCGGGTCGCCAGAAATTGTCCTGAGAGCTCTGCATTTTGAGCATCATCCTGGTTGGTCGCCAGAATTCGTCCTGACAGCCATGTTTTTCTGCCTTTTCTTCTGGCGGGTCGCCTGAGCTTCTGGCGGGTCCGCCTGGACTTGTCCTTGGGACCGATTCGTCTGGATTTTTGGGACCAACGTTTTCCGTTCCACTCCTTAGTCGATGCGTAACACTCTTGACTTCTCCACTGGGGTTCACTTCAGGTTGGTTTGGAAACATCCCGGCCTTCGTTAGAGCTCCTAGGTTTTGAGGGATTGCTAATTTGCTTTGTTGAATGAGTAATTGCAAGGACTCACGAACTTGCTTCATCTTATCAAAAACTGAATGATTCCACTCCGTTTGATCTGCCATGAACTTGTCCATCAAATTCCTATGTTGCTGATAGTAATTAACTTGATTGTTATTACCTGCAGCGTTGTTGTTAGGCTTGTTTTGAGGTGGTGTTTGAGCTTGCCCCGGATTCGCGCACCCGCTTGGATTGCCATAAGATAGCCCAGAATGGTTTCTCTTGTCTCGGTACACGTAATTCTGGGGCGCGTAGGGCGGAGGTGCCATGATTGCATTAACATCGGCTACGAGCTCGTCTCTTGCTACCAAGTGACATGCCTTAGCCGTATGACCTTGTTCCTCACAGAATTGACATTTCTGGACCGCCTCCACGGGTTTGGTTTTCATTTCTTTCACCATTGTGGTTAAGGCGTCCAGTTGGGCTTGCAAATGGGTTGATTTGTCTACTTCTATCATCCCTCCTTTGGAATTCTTCTCTCTCACCGACCAATTGGTTTGAGAGCTCGCCATGCTTTCGATTAGTGCCTTTGCATCCCTACACCCTAGGTCGAGAAGAGACCCACCTGCGGTTGAGTTAACACTTTGACGAGTTTGATGGTTCAAACCGTCATAGAAACTACAAATTAGTCTATCTTGGCCTATGTCATGATGAGGACACATTCTCAACAAATCTTTAAAGCTCTCCCAAGCTTCAAACAAATTTTCATCACTTTCCTGTTTAAACCCAATTATCTCCCTCACAATCGATGTGGTCTTGATTCTAGGGTAGAACCTTTCCAAGAAGGCCTTGGCTAAATCATCCCAACAAGTAAACGGGTTACTATTAAAACTATTCAACCAATCCTCTGCTTGGTCTCTAAGAGAAAAAGGGAAAAGAGTTAACCGGATTATATCGGGAGTGACCTCCTCGAGGTTGAGAGTGATGCAATTCCGTAGGAATCGCTGCAAGTGCTTGTTCGCATCTTCCGTTGGAATCCCACTAAATTGGTTCTGCTGGATAAGGGCAATGAGAGATGGGTTGAAGAATAGATCACGAGTCCTTCGAGCTTGGGGAGGGTTGACTCCGAGTCGGACATTGTTTGCGGTTGGGGCTCCGATTTCCTTCAAAGGTCGGTTATCTGCCGCAATCCTTCTCCTTCTGGACCAATAGGTGGGTTTCCGTTCAGATCTGCCATTGGTTTCGCGTCGTCGAGGTCCTTCAAACCTTCCTCGGGATGGTTTCTGGCGTGTCCGCTTGGATCCTGGCGAGTCGCCTGAAATCGTCTTGGCGGTTGGTTCGTGAATTGAGCTGATGGATTTCGCCTTCCTCATTGGTAAACCAGCAAGGAAGTCGAAATAGGTGATGAAGTCGAAGTTGTGGCCTCCTTGGCTTCTACTTGTTCTCCCGGAAAATGAACGGTTTGGGAAACAAATGAAGCGGAAGGTCGGGGTGTCTCGTCGCTCTTTGCTTGGCTCCTCGTATTGAAAGGATTGAATTTAAACTAAAAAAATTAATTCTAAACTCTAATTAATCTCTAAATTACTCTAAAAATTAAGGTAAAGATCTAAACTCGAATTAAGGACTTAAACTAGGATCAATTGATCGGGTTCCACTTCCAGGCACTTTCCTGACGGGTCGATAGAATTCCTGGCGGGTCGCCAGAACAGTACGACAATTCAATTTAATTAGTTTCTAAGATCTCTAAGTTCAGGTTTTTGGCTTAAACTCTGGTCCAAATACTAACTCTCGTTCTTGATTTGGTATTACTAAGTTTTAACCTCTAAACCTCCCTAAAAACCTAAGTTTCAACTCTCGTTTCTTGGCTTAAGTTTAAGGGTTTGCTTTAACTATTCGGTAGGATATCCTAAATCTCTCGATTTTAGGAGGGAATAAACCTCTCGGCTAAGTTCCGGTTTTAACTTTTGGGTATACTAACTATCCTATGGTATGAGAACACAAATTGTTTTGAGATTAGAGTTCTATTTGCTTATCTACGAGGTCAGGCCTAACCAAGTGAGCAAACCTTCAAATCAATTCAATTCAATTCACAATTTCAGCAAATAAACTCAAGTAAAGCAAAGCAACTTAGAAAAATTAGAAAACTAAATCAAACTTCATTAATCTACGAAGTCATGGTTCCCTACAATTGCCCCTAAACCAAACTACTCACTACAAGTCATACTAAACATAAAGATAATAGGTTTCAGCAAACTAAACATCAAAAGACAGAAAATAGAGAAAGTTTACAACAAGAAACAACAGCAAACAACTCTCAGCGTGTCTACTGGTGGGTCGACAGAGATCCTGGCGGGTCGACACGAGGCAACTGGTTGGAATTTCTGCTATCTTCTCTCGATTCCTTTCTCTCTAAACTGACTTGTAAAACTTACTTCCTCCCGAATCTGGTGCTCTCCCTACATTTAAATAACTCTCAAAGGTGGTTTCCATAGGTGGAGATCATGCATGGCTCGTCCAAGAATAGAGAAAGTGCTCTGCCAGAAATATCTCTCCAAATTGGGCAGGTCGGTTTATATCTGGCGGGGTCTACAGGAATCCTGGCGGGTCGCCAGAACAGGGGACTTGTCTGGTTTGACTCTGTTCCTTTGCTCCAGTTTCTTGGACCCTGATTTGCTCCGCTTGAACAATACCTTGGGCCCAAGTTTGCACCAAATCATCACTGAATCTGAAATTAGACAAGGGCAAATAGCAGTACCATATTTCTAACCTAAATTGCATTAAATCTAACTAAAACACAAACATTTAATTGAAATTAAGGCCTAAAAGGGTTGAATATTTCGATGTGAAATCCGCCTATCAGAATTGCTTGCCAGACTTTTGACAGAACGTCTGATTCCGTCTGAATTCATCTGAATTCGGTCTGAATTCTTCCTTGTTTCTTCTGAATTGAGTCACGATTGTTTTTAAACTGATTTTGAGGGTTGGGAACTTGATTTTAAGCATAGTTAAGCTCTTCTTGATACTGATTTATTGCAAAAACTATATGTTTAACTTCTTTTCTAAAATCTTAACTTGGATTTCGAAAACTCCCGTTGTTGAGACGTTTTGGATTTGTTCAAGTACCAATGGGCCGAGGAATTTCAAAACTAAGGGTATTTGAGTCTAAAACTTGGTCGCTTAAAAATCGTTTGAACACGAGTTAGTCAAAACTGAAATCTATCGCCGAGTGAACGAACTTGTGAAACCGCTTGTTTTTGAAAAAGACTTTGTTATCCTTGGAAATTGTAAAGTGAACCCTGTCTTGTGTACGAAATTGTTTTAAAGCTTGAATCACCAACGAGCAACCTCAATTTGGACAAACTTAAATAGTTGTGAAAACGAGGAGCGTTGAGAATTCTTTCCACCAACTTAACCACAAACTCTGGGGGCAGAGCTAGTAGCAAAAATTGTGTAAAAACCGAACCGACCTCCCTGGCGCGACATGTGCCAGTAGCAAAGCTTGGAGGGTGGGGCTAGTTGCGGGCTGTCAGGAATCGATACCTCAAAGCTCTCGAGGACGATTGGAAAATCCCTGCTAGTCCCATAGTGGACCGTAACAAATAAATTGCAAAAGAAACTAGACCAAACCCACTGATGCGACATATGCCAGCAGCTCACTCGAAGTCAATGATTCGCGCTTAATCCTCTTGGGTGCAAAGCCCCACGACTCGACTTGCAGAATAAAAAATTGGTGAAAATTCAAAAATTGTTTTGAGAAGGGGTCACTATAAGATTTCTAATTTGAACAAAAATTCTTTGGCAAAACCTTTCGGGTCATAGGAATGAACGGGTGAATAAGCTCAGGTTTGCTTTGTGGTTAAATGAATAGAAGCTAGGACCCTTAGCCCTCGGTCAAGGTTTTCTTAGGACCAAGAGTTGCCTGAACAGAATCAAAACAAACTTAACCCTAGTTTGAGAACCCCAATTGTGCATTTCTCGAAAAGCGTGAATCGAATTCAAACAGAACTGTGCACTAAATCAACTTCCAAACTCCAAATTTCAATTTCGATCGTAAGCCTGAGTCTTGTCTTTTCTTCGAAGTTTGGGGAAATTTGATATCTTATATTTATATTGCTATTTTGACCAGACTTTACATCGAAATCGTGACTAAAACTTTGGTTTATTGTTGTTTTTGCCTTTCTTTGCCAGATTTGGCACTGCATTTTGCACTTTGTTCTTATTTGTAGGAATCCAAGAAAATCAGGAAGGAAAACAGCAATTCAGGTGCTAGATGACTCATGCCTAGTCTATACCAAGCTCCGACTCAGCCCAATGAAGCAAGACGTTTCGCGAACCAGACCCTTCAATTCGGACCGAATTCCCCTGAATTCGGACCGATTCGGACCGAATTCCCCTGAATTCGGACCGAATTCTTGCGCAGGCCTCTCTCTTGAAAATCCAGTGCCATCAATTCGGTCCGAATTCCCCTGAATTCGGTCCGAATTGCTATACATGGAAAGTGTTCTGGCAGCGTTCTGGAGGCGTTTTCTCCATCTGGAAGCCCCCATTTCCGCCCA
This sequence comes from Rhynchospora pubera, assembly GCA_028095005.1. Taxonomy (NCBI): domain Eukaryota; kingdom Viridiplantae; phylum Streptophyta; class Magnoliopsida; order Poales; family Cyperaceae; genus Rhynchospora; species Rhynchospora pubera. The sequence continues at coordinate 8,432,522 of CM051461.1, forward strand.
AAATTAAGGGAAACATGTCTGACAGCTGCTGGAGAGGATATAGGTGCCTTCCATCTTTGGAGAGGGCCATCTTTCATTCCATACTTCACCCTTCTCTCTCCAGCAGATCCAGATCCAGTTTTTGGCTCTTTTCTCTTGGCTTGTGCAACTTGGACTGGGGGTAGGCTCGAGATTTTGCTGTGGCTTGCTGCTCCGACGGATTACCTACTCTTTAGTGTGCATTTGGCAGTGATTGTGTCTCAAAAACTCGGTTTATTTGTGTATTTCTAGTACTGTTTCTCCATTTTCTGGATTTATGGATTGTTTAGGTTTATATACTGTTATTTGCATGATTTTCATTAGCATGTTAGGCTAAAAAGTTGTTGCTTTAGGGAACGATGTAGCTTAGAATTTGGTTTTGCTTGATTTACTTGTTTTGTTGATGGACGAAGCTAATTACCCTTGGGGATTTTATTGAAATTGCTTGTGTTTGGACCTTTTATTACTTGTATCGCTCGACTTTTGTATGCGGCATTTGTTGGGAACTTCTTTACATTCTATTAATCGAGTCCTGTACGAGTATTTCGAGGTAGGTCAATGGCAAAAGTCGACCAATTAATAACCAAAAGTGAACATTTCTAGTTAGGCGAAAATCTAGCTAGATACCTCGTAGAAAACCTTTGGTAAACTCGAGTAAGTCCACCGAACAACGAAAGTTGGGGATGCAATACACTCGAAGAAGGTTATTCAACACTAGATCCCATTCCAAATACCGTACCGAATAGGCGAAAGCGGAGGGTTAGGGAGTTAGGTTTGGCTAGATGGACCTTTGGCTTGAACAAATCAACAAAAGAGTAACTCACAGCATTTACACAATGGAATTCGGTCCGGAATCCGGACCGAATTAGCAAGTCTGAATACGACAGTGCTAAGTCTTGCGACTCTGTGGCCAAATCTAAGTGAAGTCAAACCCTAAGGCACTTTTACTATCATATTTCACTCCGCTAGAAAACCCCAAAAATATCTATTCATTTTGTCCTGCATAATCTTTATTACTTGCAATTACATTCTTTTATTTCTCTTCGTTTTGTTCTATTTGTGACACCGATCTTTTTCTAAATTTTTATCGTCTAGATTTAACGAAATAATAAAAATAATATTCATATCCATCCCTGTGGGTTCGACACCTTTACTCTACTACAAACGTCTAGTCGAGTATAAGGATTATTTGTTTGACCTTGGTTCACACCCTCGATCAACGACCACCAAACAAGTGTCATATGATTGTTAGTCCCAACTAAACTTGATTAAGTTAAATCGCCCTCCTTCTCTCTATCCCCTTCACGTCGATTGCCAACACACGGCGCGGTCCGCCCAAGCGGACGTCATGTTTTGTCAATTCGGTAGTCGGGGTGCAAATAGCTAAGATTTGCAAGGAGCAAATAGTGAGAGGTTACTTTTCGATGGACCTAACTAGAGTTTGGATATCGGGGCGAAATTTGTAAATATATTTAGATATTCACAAACCAAGAATCATATGGAATGATATGATTGGTTGGAGAACCTACCTTGTCTAATTAAGTAGGGTGACGTGTCATAGCAGGCTCTACTTGATAAAAACCGGAAGCTTGGAAAACCTACTACATTTCGGACATTAAATAAATGTAGTGGGAGTTTTTTGTTTATTATTAAACAAAACATTGCATAAACTAAATAACCTTAAATTGTTTTTTTTATAGATGTTAAAATTGTTAATTTTGTTGCGATCAATCTTTGAAAATGAACAAACTCGTTTCTAAAAGTATTTACTTAAAGAAGTAATACCGATTCCTAAGACACGATCTTAGTGAAGAGAAACTTGAGTATGTCAATTCCCAAAACTTTTCTCAAACTACCCGAACGTAGCAATGCGATGATTGATTGACTTTTGGCGAAAAGTTATTCAATAAAGCTTATGGCTAATATCCTCATTCGAAATTTCTAGACCTTTGAATTATAGAATTCATACGGACTAGAATTTAACTTGTACGCTCTCATCCGCTTACTCAAAAAGGTGTTCTTGGAGAAAATAGATATGAACTCCATCATTTATGATCGAATATAAAGAGTATGAGTTGACAAAGAGATTCTTCTTTTATAAAAGGATATATACATGATCGAATATAGATATGAACTCCATCCATTTTTGGCTTTAAGATTGAACAGTTTGAAAACAGCATTAAGTTTTGAAAATTCACAACCAGGATATAAAGCTATTTTATCTTCTTCACGTAACATACCAAAAATTTCAACATTATCAACAAAATTATCATCCACATTGTTCACAATTTCATCTAAATCAGCATTAAATTCTGAGTTATCTACATTTCTATCATCATCTACATTCTCATCATCAAATACATTGACATCATCAATTTCATCATCCAATGATACATTTTCTTCCTCATACACACAATCCAATACATTTGTGATATTACAACCATCCCCCCTATTCTCTCCATGGAGTGTCCACCGACCATAATCCGGTTGAAATCCATTTATAATCAAATGAGCTTTCACTTCTTCAAAATTAGACCACTTCAACAAATTCTGACAAACACGACAAGGACAATACATTTTATCATCTTCTTTCATTTTCAAATTCTCTTTAGCACAAACCATTAATTCTTCAAGTCCTCTCAAAAATGTAGACGAGCATCGATTACTTAAGTACATCCACGTCCGATCCATCTGAACAACAAAATTTATGCAAATTATTAGGGTTTCGGACCAATTTGTCATATTAGGTTTTCGGACCGGTCACCATCCTAGCCCGCTCTTTGGATACTCTGTCTCATTAGCAAGCGTACGTTAGATGCAATGTGCTATCTGAGAAAAATTCGGCAGCATTTCCCCTTATGTTCCCTGAATACGCCAACACACGATTGCTCATGCGTACGTATCCGTGGGAACACAAGTGAAATGCCGCCGAATTTTTCTCAGACAACACATTGCATCTAACGTACAACTCGCTGTCCTAAATGAGACAGATCGTATCCAAAGAGCAGTACTCCCGACCGGGAGTACTATCCGAGATTAATCCCTAATGGATTAATCTCGGACGGGCAATGACCTAAATTCAGTTGAGTTCCGGTATTTGGTTCCTATATGACAATACGAAATTCATGCCTATATATATATATATATGCAAATTATTAACGAAATGCAAATAATTTAAAAAAAAAGAAGTTCATGAAAATATACTTTCAATTGTGTGCCTTCCGATCCGTTGAATCGTGCGACTTATCCGGCCGATGTAAGATTTTCTCCTATTCAATGATATCTTAAAATATATAAAAAAACAAAAATAACCATAAATTAATGAAAAAATTGAAATAAATAAGAAAAAAATGTAAAAAAAAATACGGTTCAAATTTTATTTTTTTTACCTTAAATTTGCTCTCCTTCTTATTTTCTTTCTAAATATTATTTTTTCAGAATTTTTAGAAATTTTTGGCTATTTTTTTGGAGTGAAGTCACCACCACAAATCGCAATAAATGAGAAGATCAGAAAAGAGTTAAGTAATGCGGCGCTAGCGGTGAGTTTGTTGGGATGGGGAAGAAGACCTAAATACAGAACTATTCTGTAACGGTTATTAAAAAATAACCGTTACAGAATCATAAAAAAATATAAAAAAAAGCCGTTACAGAATCAAAAAGTTAATAAAATTCGTCCCATATCAGTAACGGTTATTAGTAAATAACCGTAACAGAAACATTAAAAAATAAAAAAAACGTTAACCTACTGTAACGGTTATTTACTAATAACCGTTACAGAAGATGGTTGATATTATATATTTCTTTTTTCTTTTCTGTAACGGTTGTTGGATAATAAACGTTACAGAATATAGGAAATCTGCAACGGTTATTATCCAACAACCGTTACAGAAGGTTGATGCATTTTTTTCCCTGACCATGACGGAAATGTTATTACGGTTGTTTCATAATAACCGTTACAGATTTGTGGCGCCAATTTTCCCGCCTAATGCCTCACTATTATGTAACGGTTATTTCAAAAACCGTTACAAAAGTGCCATTACAGAAGGTCCTTTTTTCCGTAGTGGACACGGCAACTTGTTCTATAGTATAGGTTGATTTGTGAGGTAAATAATTTTCCCTGCTTTCAAACTGAAATCCTATATAAATTTATTTTGCCAACACTTCTCGCCATCTAACAATTTATACCTTCCGTTCCCTTTTTTTTTTTTTTTTTTTTTTTTTTGGTCTCGGAAAAAAAGGCCACGCAAGTCCCTACAAGCTACCGCCTACAGCCCCTTACCCTTTCCCTTGTATATATTAAACAAATCAAGATGTAATTAATGTTGCTGTAGTAATCAATATAACCCAGTATGAATGTATGATGATAACCCAGCCAGGCACGTGACGTGAGTAACCAAAATAAATTAAACACAAATATTTTCGAAAAAGTTTAATATGCATCATAGTGCATAGGACTTTTCAGGCACCGCTGATTTTTTCGGAAGTATTTTTGTAAATTTATAAATCTAATTTAACCAATTTAATCTACAAATTAAAATCTCATAGCCTCCGTTTGGATGCGTTGAGAAGAAGTAGAAAGAAGGAAGAAGGGAAGAAAAAAAAATTATAAACAATCTAAACTCTTCACAAAGTTACACACTTCTCAATACTTCTTCCCACTTCTTTCCTTCTTTCCTTCTTCCCACACCTATCCAAACGGAGCCATAGAAAACCAAATTTTACAATTTTTGAGATTATTACAACATTTCAAAAATGACATGTTTTAAAAAATTCGAAAAAAATAGTAATAAAATCTCAAAAATTGTAAAATTTAGTTTGCTATGAGATTTCAATATGTACATTATATTGGTTAAATTAGATTTGTAAATTTATAAAAATACCCTCGAAAAAATCCGTGATACATAAAAAGCCCTATGCACTATGATGCATATTAAATTTTCTCAACATTTTCAACACTTAGAAAAGATTTCAGAAACAATCATAAACAAATATAAAGTCCCAGAAATAAAAATCCAAATTGAAAAAAAATGACATATATAATGAAAGCCACGCCCAATCACAATATAGAAGTATAATTCATTCGTTGACAACCTCTGCACCAGACTTCCTCACACAAATTCTTTTCAGATGCAACATCCGAGCAATACGAAGCAAATTAGAAATTCAGTAAATATATAGGCGAATGTAGTATAAATTAAGATGCGGCCGTATTTGTAGAAGTAGGATACAAGGATATATATATGTCATATTTTCATTCCCCCAATAGCAGTGGACATACTATTGGCCAACATCATCGATGCATACATCTGCATCTGTAAATCTCCATTTGGTTGAGGCTGTCGTGGCTTTTGCGCTGGAGCTGGCGGTTTCTGCAGACCCGAGAAGACCACTTCGAGCTTCTCTGGAGCAAAGCATCCGACATGCCCACCATAGTTACAGGTATCACAGCGATAAAACCATTTTGAGGCATCAACGGTCCCTTCGCAAAGTCCGCAGTGATATCGCAGGGTAGGGTCAGGGTTCTTGTAAAAGAGAGCAAGAGGGTGACTGTCAGATGGATGATTGATTGTTTGAGGGATGGCAGCACGAGAGGGAGAAGCTCGTGCCAGTAACCGAACAGCCGTTACACCAAAATTTTCCATTGTCGTAAAAAGGAGTCAGCTCAAACTGCAGGGTGCATGTGAGCTGGGTGCGAGGGGTGGTCGATGTTGGGTCTGGTGGTGGCGCAAGCAACATGAAGAAAGTACCGGCAATCGCTGCAACCGTATAACTTATCGGTAATGACCATATTGCATGCATGGCATGTTACTCGAAATTTAGGAGATAATTCAAAGAATTTTAAGGGATGGAGGTGGCTGATGTGGATCAAAGTTTTTTCTTCATTGTTTATACTCTCCATGTTCTCTTTGTTTTAGATCTCTATTTGTTTCTGTGTATCTTATCTCACTTGTGAAGACCTCTACTTATAGAGAAGTCAGTACTAATGTACGATGCGTTTTTTAAATTAAAAGTATAAATACGTAATTATAATACAGAAAATATAACGGTTCCTGTTTTTGACTTAATTAATTAGCGGGTACTATTACTATAGATACGTCAACCAAAATAGATATGCTCTACACTTTAATTATTATCATGCAAAATCAATTGTACATTCTTATATTCATGATCGTGGACCAAAATTCAAAATTGTTTAAATTTCGGGGTTTAAACCCTTCAACTTGCCTGCTGTCTTTTAAAATTGAATCTGAACCTTTGGAATAGTCAAAAAAAAAAAAATGCAAATTCGTAGGTTACTTCGGGACAAGAGTTTGTACAGAATATAAATACCGAAGATCGAGTTGTATAAGGCAGAAATTAGAATATTACTATATATATAATGATGCACCTTAGTGTGAAGGTCCAAATGTAATCCAGCTTTTACTGTTAGAAAATATATATATCATCGTGGCGCACCTTGATGTGAACGTCCAATATATGGTCTTCTCCAGTGGAGTCTTGTATATAATAGTTATATTTTTCTCAGGAAAAAAAAAGTTATAATTAATATATATATGTAAACAACAATGGCCGGGCCGCAGCGTCGAAACAATATGCTGGTAGCCTGGTATGCAAAAAAATATATAGTTAATAAAAAATAAGGTATGCAGTAGACAACTGGAGAAATTTTTTTATGATAAAGATAATAATAATTTACTCAATAATATTAATATATCCTATAAAATAATGGGCTAATATATATGTCACGAAAAGCAGAAAACAATCTTGCTATCGACCGAAAAGTAGCAGCTTAGCAGCCCGCAAATTTTCCTATAAAATAATCGGGGCTGATAACCATCATCTCCGATTCCTATCATCTCTATCATTCTCAAAACACGTTTTTCATTTTTAGAAAACTAGTATTTATCATCTCCTGGAATCATCCTCTCTTTTCCTCTTTATTTTGCTAATTTTTCCTCATCTCCCGATTCGCTACTATCCAGAGCTCATCTCTCTCCCTCCTCTGTTATATATGATTTATAACTAGAACAATCATATATATAACCAGAACAATTATATATTTAACCAGAACTATTATATATTTAACCAGAACCATTATATATTTAACCAGAACCGTTATATATTTAACCAGAACCTTTGTGTCGCTCCCTCTGCTCCATGTCGCTCGTCCCTCCCTCCTATCTGATTCGCTCATCCTCCCCCTTCATCCCCTCATTCAAAAAAAAATAATGGGCTAATATATATGTCACGAAAAGCAGAAAACCATACTTGCTATCGACCGAAAAGTAGCTCCTTAGCAGCCCGAAAATTAAAAAAATCATATTAAAAAATAAAAATATTATTAAAATTTGATTTAATTACTCAAATAATCAGAATTTTAAGAATATATTAGTAACATCGTGTTACCCAAGACTTACTCATGCAACATAGATCTAGTACTTTAAGCAACCAACACAAAAGAGAAAGGTTAAGGTTGTACACCTCCTAATATTGTAATTAGGAGGCTTGAACCACGACGTAGGAGTCGGTGGCGTGCTCTCCTTGCGCCTCCACCAAAGTTGACGGCCACCTCGAGTCCACCTAGAGGATTAACCAATCTCTTCAACCAGTGTGCTAGCAAGAGGAAAAAAATACCTAATCTCAAGATTTTTCCTCTTCTAATTAATTAACACTTAATTGAGGAGAGAAAATTTGTGCTCAACACATGAGCTAGAGGTGGAAGAGGAGAGAAAGAGAGAAAAATTTAAAAAAAATTTCTTCTCTTGAGGTGGTTTCGGCCAAGAGGTGGAGGAAAAGAGATAGTGTAAAGGAGGCTAGGGTTTCTCCTTTAAAGACCTCATGACTTAGCTCTCATCCAAATTTGCATAGACCAAATTACCCCTCCTTGGCTGAAATTTTCATGGGCTCATGTGGGCTACACCACATGACATAAGAGCCCATTAGTTCAATCCACTAATTACCTCTTCGATTAACCTCTAATTGGACTTTTAAATAACTATTTAAATAGAAGCTCAAATAGCTCATATTAATTAAAATATGTTGAACATAATTAATTATTAACTTATTAATAATTAATTTGGGATTAGCAAATGCATTAATTTATTTCTATATGATCTCTTTGACTTAATTAATTATAATGGTCTGTAACGTTATACAATTAATTAATCAACTCATCATATTTTCACAATACGCACTGTTGCGAATAAATAAATAATGCACTGTTTGGTTAAAACTCTATTTCTATGACCCTTTGAGGATTTATACTAAGTTGGACATGAAAATAAATTACCATTTATTTTCAATAATCATAAGCGGTATCTAGCAACACGTTATGATTCCCAATTCGTATAAATAATGTACTGCTACATTATTTTAAATCCTGCATAAGAAAATAATAAGTATTTCCCTATTTTGATTCTTATGTCACACGATATCATTGTATAATCCAAGATAGGAATGTGTCATTCTTGCAAATTATACGTTTCTTGATCTAGAGATAATTATATTAGTTGCTAGCAAACAATCTACCTCCATAAAGAGGTCCAAATAATCATAATATCATCAATTACATAAATCATAGAAGTAGCCAGATATAATTGGATTCTAGAACATATCTCTAACAATGAGAGGAGGCATACTCGAGACTCGAGAGAGATGCTGGAGCCAATCGAAACAATCTGAGGCAGCAACACAAAGCTCATTTTCAGGAACCCTAGATGCAAGAAAGGCGGAGCAAAATGCTGCCATGGTGAGCGATTTAGGCAAAGAGACGAGAAGGGATGGGGTGAGTTAGATCTGTCCTCTCTCTATCGAATATGAGAGATAGTTGGTGATGAACTTGGGAGATCTCATCCGACTCCCTCATCCATGAAAATTTGTTTGATTTTTTTTTTTTTTGTATTTGACTTTCAGCAATTCATTTTCGAAGTTCATTTTTTCTTCTTCCTTATTTTTTTTTTCTTTTTCAGGGAGAGGATTTCTTCATGAAACCAAGTTAGAATTTCAAATTGATTTTCCACTGGACCCATTAGCACACATAAATGTTAAACCGTTTGTACTGTTTAGCTAAACGAAACTATTAACATATTTGATTTTTATGAAGTTTAATTAACGATTTGGTTAACAGCAAATGAACCTATTTTATTTAATTAAACAAAACGATAACGATAACAACTATTATCGTGATCGTTAACCACGTTTAACAGCCCTAATCTCCACAAACGCCCTATGATGACTTCAAATGAGGGCTGCATTATTATTCTGACAATTTGTTCAATTTCTTCTGAACCCATCAGAAAGACAGAGGAAGTGATATCACTCCTCTGCAGTACCTAGATGTAGAGCTTCAGTTCAAAGTATATTATGCACATATTAACCATAGAAAGGAACTTAAAAAAGACAGCTGTTACGAGCTTTGATTGGGAATATAATACAGAAAAAGAAGAAGAGAGAGAGATAAAGAGAAGACTATTTGTTATTGATTTCTGCTTAAGAATCCTCATACAATACTAATACTCATTATACAGAGTATTTTCTAATACGGTAATAACTAGAAATATAACAACTATTGTAAACTAAGGAAAGATGTATAAAAATAAGGAAAGATACATAATATCAAATAATATCTAATAAATCTGATTTTAATGGAAACTAGAATCTAAATTATATAATTTATTATATTATTTCCTTGGCTGATAACAACAGCACTGATACAGAGCCTAACCTGAGCCACTGTTAGCAATTTCTGCTGAAAACGGGCTGATCCGAGGTATGTTTAAGATAAATTCAAACAGTTTTGTGTAATGCAGTTAACAATTTGGCATTGTTGCAAACCATAAATTTTAATTGTAGTTCCAGGAACAAATAGAAAATTGAGTAACTTAAATGTTACAATATGAGTTCAATAACAACCAAGGACAAGCCATAATTTGCTGTGTTTCTCTTTCTAAGACTTCGCAGTACTGTGTCCAACAAGAAGTGATTTTACCATTTAATTACTGTCCCAAAGAAACCTACACAGACCTAGTTCTTTCATGGCACAATTAACAGCAAGCAATGACTTTCACTGTCTCAAGTACGCACATATAACCACACATAGAACAATTTGAAAATGAGAGTTCCCAATGTGTTGTTCTAACAAAGTTTAGCACTCTATTCCTCTATTTTTCGGACTGTCCTTACCTCTTCTCTAAACTTTTTTCTGTACTCTCAACACAATTATGGAGAACGTTCCCTTACCCACCTATCCTTTCCTACAGCACCGCATCCGCCGTAACCGCATCTGTTTCGACGAATATGATCTGACTAACACAATCCCAGCCGAGATGTCCCAAGCCATCTTAGCCACAACTACAAACCCTCATATTCACTGGACTGACAGTCGAATCAAGAGATTTATTGGAGATATGGTGAACCGTCCTATCACAGAAATTCAATGTTTTCGCTGGTCTCCATATCAAGTTCTTATTCAACTACCAAATACAGTAAGTGCTTTTCGACTAATAAGGGACTTCATGGATGACGCAGCAGATAATGGCCTTGCCTTATCGTTGTTCAGAGACCCAGATTTGCATTTTCCATACTTTACATATGTGGTCCGTATAAGCATTTACAAATTCCCTATGCGAATATGGGATGACCATTGCATTCGAAAATCTATTTCGAATTTTGGTAAAGCTATATCAATTGTATACCCGGCATCTCTAAGCCAACGGGACAGATCAGTTCTAAGACTTTGGATCAATTGTCGAGACCCATTAGCAATCCCAGAGGAGATGCTATATGATTATGAAAACAGGTGGACCATTTGCCCAATCACAATTGATGATTGGAGCCCTAATGGTTGGATAATACCGCCAGAAGACTATGACACATTTGAAGGTGATAAAACCCCAGAAGAACAACTTTTTGCCATTCATCAACGCAACCTTATGCGTTGTTCTGGTGAAAACGCTGGCCCTCAGCCACAAAATCAAGTCGGAGGGCCGCCGGGTTCACAACCTTCCGATGATCCAGGCGGACCAGACTCAACCTCACAATCGGTTCACAGCATCCAGGGTACACCTAGTCTACAAAACAATTCACATGACACACAAACAGGTGCAACAGGAAGCACCCCTTCAGGTTCGCACCTTTTCATTTCTAATAACTTAGTACCTAATAATCCTACCCCACCCCTTTTACTAACACCCCTTCGTCACACCCCCAGAAAATTACCACACACTCTGCCTATACAAGTAGAACTTCAACAAAAAAATTCCTCAAAAACTATTATCTTAAACCTTTCTAAAAAAACAATAATTCGTCAACCCACTGTTCACCCTCATATTCCTATTTCTAAAGAACATTCTAAACCAAAATCATCTATCCTAGGTCCCATACCGGCCTTTACAACCATGTCTACAATGCCTCACCCAAATGAACTGATCAACAAATTTGCAGATCTATCATCCACTGGTTCTAGACGGGGCCCGACCATACAACTGACCAGGGCAGACACTAAATCGCCAGACGCCCCTTCAAGCCTTATTACGAGTGGTTTCTGATAGGCTTGTAGATACAAATAGGCTACGCAACTCCATGATTGAAGCATGGAGAGCCAACAAATCCACTACCTTGACAGAAACTACTATACGTAATATCTTTGTGGTCAAATTTTGCAATCAAGAAGATCTCTCAAGAGCACTCGAAAGAGGAATCCTAAACCACAGAGGAGATCCGATCATTATTCGACGATTCCTCAATGAACAAGACAGTCATAATCGTCAAGTGAACTTCATGGAAGCTTGGGTTCAGTTCCACAATATACCACACGATTTTCTGACTGAAAAAGGTATTCAATCTCTAACTTTTGCTATTGGTACACCCCTGTCGGATCCCAAGGCCACCATAAATTCAGGCCAAACCTATTATCGTCAGAAACTTCGCATTAAAATTGACAAGCCTTTATATGAAGAAATACCATTATCTCACCCAGACCTGGGCGACATTATGGTCAGCATCACTTATGAAAGAATTGACAAAATTTGCAAACATTGTGGCTTTCTTGGCCATGATCTTTTTAATTGTCCAACAAGATTACATCAATTTCGAGAGGCAAATGATTTATTTGAATCAACAAACTCTTGTTCCTCAGGCAAACAAGATGACCAAACTCCTCACATGACTACCGAACTTGGAGAACAGGAACTGCTGACAACAACCTCCACCAATCAAAACTTTCGTTTTGAAGGTAATACAAGCAAAGACCGCAAGGGTAAGGCGATTGTGGAGGAGCCTAGCCCTAACCCTAAAACACGAGCAGTCAGACCTAAGACTAGGAACTTGTTTGTAAGTCCATCTCTTCCTACAAAAAAACTACAGACTTCACAAAAGCGAGGACCATATAGTAAGACCCTTCTAATTGAATCTTCCTCTTCTAAGGAATAAATCTCGGGTTCACCGGGTCCTAAAAGGATGAAGGAGGCGCACCCGGATGCGCCTCCTCCACCTATATAAATATCATAGGGTGGAACTGCCGCGGTATTGGAGGGCCGCGGAAACATCAGTTCATTAGAGATCTCCTCCTATCGACCCAGGCGGACATTATCTTTCTATCAGAGACCAAAGCCTCAACTGAACGAATCACCAAAATTCTACCCACCTTACCTCTCAAGAACAACACTTTTTACCCTTCTAAGGGTTTATCGGGTGGAATTGCAATTTGTTGGTCTGACTTAATCAACCTAAAAGTCTTAGAGGTGACTCAAAATCACATTTGGGCAAAAATTATTCAACCTCACAAACCACCTTGGTACTTAATCGGTGTTTATGGAGACCCTTCTAGAAAACAAAACAAAAATTTCTGGAACTATATACAACAAATCCTTCTCCTTAACACGCCTACCTGTATCACTGGAGATTTTAATGCTATCAGTTCTTCGAGAGATAAACACGGTGGTTCTTCCAAGCTTAGAATAGATGACCACTATTTTAAAAATTTTATATCTAATTCTGGCTTGCTAGATCTTGACTTTTCAGGTCCTGCTTACACCTGGGTCGGAAGGCAACACACATCAACACCTATCTTTGAGAGATTAGATAGATTCCTAGTTACATCTTCCTGGTTAAGCCTACATCCATCTACTATGGTAAAACATCTACCTAGAATAAAAAGTGATCATTGCCCTATTGTCCTCAAAACAGATGGTTTTAAAACAATTTTCAAGCCTTTTCGTATTGAACATGCTTGGTTCCATGACAAGGATTTTTCTTTTATATGTGAGAATTCCTGGAACAAATCCAAAAACTCAAATTGGGATATTAAACTACATTCCTTGACTGCAACTATCAAAACATGGTCACAGCAAAAACCATCACCTCCTAAACTTTTGAGATATATTGATAAACAAATCTCTGATTTTCAATCCTTGCATCCACTTCAGCAGGATCCACGAATTGAAAGACAACTACTTAGAGACAGATGGGAGGCTGAAACACTCAACAACGAATACTGGCGACAGAGATCGAGAATTAAATGGGCAGAGGAAGGGGACCGCAACACTCGATTTTTTCATACAATGGCTACGGTGCGACGAAGGCGCAACAACATAGCAGAACTACAAACAGACATGGGTCAAACTATCACAAAGGACTCAGAAATAACAGGTGCATTTATTAGATATTATAAAGAACTTTACTCTGAAAATTCTAATCTAATCTCCTCACCTGTTACTCTCGAGCATTTCTTTGAAACCTTACAAAGCCTACCAGGAACAAAATTCTCAAATGAAACACAACAAAACCTATCCTCCTTGCCTACCAAAATCGAAATTTTTGACACCCTCTTCTCGATGTCACCTCACAGTGCACCTGGTCCCGATGGAATTACAACAAAATTTTTACAAAACCTTTGGCCCATTGTAGGTGACACCTTGACAGAGGCTATCATTGAATGTTTTAAAACAAAAATCGTCCCTCCTAATTGGCTAAAAGGTAGAATGGTCCTCATAAAGAAAACCGAAGATGCAAAAACAACCTCTGAATATAGACCTATTAGTGTTGGAAATATTACCTACCGTTTACTCATGAAAATAATTTCATCCAGATTAAAACTATACATTTCAGAGGTCATCTCTGACACTCAAACAGCTTTCATAAAAGGTCGTAATATAACTGACAGCATCCACCTAGTGAAAGAGGTTATGCATTCATTTACCTCCTCACAGTACCAAGAAGAAGGCTTTCTCCTTAAAGCTGACATAACGAAAGCATTTGATACTGTTCGGTGGGCCTACTTAGAAAAGATACTTGAATACCTAAATTTTCCAAAAGACCTTTGGCTATTAATACTTCATTGTCTAACAAATAGTACCATTACAATAGAAATTAATGGTTCGAGTAATAAAGGAAGCTTTATCAGACCTACGAGAGGTCTCCGACAAGGCTGTCCATTATCACCTCTCCTATTTGTTCTGGCTATGGAGGGACTCTCAAGACTTATCTACCTACGAGAGACTCAAACTTGTATAACAGGTATCAAACTTTCAACCAACTGTCCCCCCATCACTCACGTAATTTACGCTGACGATGTCCTTATCTTTGGAAACTGTACTAACTTGAATGTCCAAAATTGGCTAATTACACTAACATATTTTTCTACAGTCTCTGGACTTCATATCAACCCTCACAAGTCTAAGATTTGGTTTAGTAACAAATGTCCAGCGGAGTTACAAACCACGACCCTGTCAATCTTGAAAGCAAAAAGAGGAGAGGAATTGGATTCATACCTCGGAGTTTCCCTGGCCCAGCCCCCCTCATACAATACATACACTTCACAATTAATTTTACAAAAATTACATCAAAAACTTGGGGGTTGGAAACGGGACCTCCTTTCTCATGCCGGAAGGCTGACCCTGATCAAGTCGACTCTCTGCTCCCTGCCGGTCCACCTCTTCTCCATTTCCTTATGGAACAAAGGTATGATCAATTCAATTAATAAAGTTCTGCGACAATTTTTTTGGGGTAAATCGCAAAACCAGTTCATAAACCCAATTTCTTGGACTCAAGCTACATTACCAATTGAACTGGGGGGTTTGGGCATTAAAGACCTCACCCTTTTTAATCAATCCTTAATGTTAAAAAATGTTTGGAATCTGGCCTCAAACAAACCTATCAAATGGGTTGAACAAGTCAAAGGTAAGTATTGCTGGGATAAAGGGCTTTGGGGAACAAACAATCTTAAAGGCAGTAGTAAACTTTGGAAAGATATACAAGCTCTCAAATCCTTTTTTCTTGACAACATCCATTGGGATATCCAATCCGGCTTAACAGTTCCAGCACAAAATCAACCTTGGTTTAAAAATTGGAACAAAAGAACCATTACCTTCAAATCCCAAGAAATATCCATATCCTCTCTCTACTGTCACCGTGAAGCCAAGTGGAACTC
The DNA here is from genome assembly GCA_028095005.1 of Rhynchospora pubera. Classification (NCBI taxonomy): domain Eukaryota; kingdom Viridiplantae; phylum Streptophyta; class Magnoliopsida; order Poales; family Cyperaceae; genus Rhynchospora; species Rhynchospora pubera. The sequence continues at coordinate 8,447,967 of CM051461.1, forward strand.
CCAAATGTTAACCCTCCTCTTCAATACCAATCAGAAGAGATCCATTATAAGGAATGCACCTATACCAAAACAAATTTCATTAGTACCAGATAGATTGATTTGGGATTTATCCAAAACCGGTAACTACACAACAAAAGAAGGGTACAAAGTTTTACAGATGCAAATATCTGATCAACCTACAATCCAAATTAATTGGAAAAAAATCTGGAAATGTAACTACTTAATTCCGAGAGTCAAAGTTTTTATTTGGAGAGCCTACCATAATGGACTCTTAACCGGACACAGACTAAAAAAATATTCCCTAACATAGTCAACCAATGCTTCATTTGTGGTCATTATGAGGATAACACTTCACACATCCTTTTGCATTGCCCTTTCTCAAGATCTATCTGGTACCAAAGTTCTTTATCCCTCAAAACAGATGCACTTCCTTTCCATTTCAAAGATACCCTACTTTTTTTGCTAGTCAACTTACCAACTACAGACTTTGCATTGGCATGCAATATCCTTTGGTGTATATGGAAATCCAGGAACAATTACCTATTTAGGTCCTCACAATTACAACCCAATAATCTATTAGGTCTGGCTGAAAACCTTCTAATTAAAAGACATAATACTTCAAACTCCTCTAAAAAGCTTAATTTGAATGACAAGGTTTTGTTACCGTACTCTCATTTTATTATCCTTGTAGATGCTTCCTGGACTACTAACAAAACAACTGGAATGGCTGCCATTTGCTATGACACCCGCAATCGATTGATCTGGACTGAAACCATGACAACAAAGACTCACTGCCCTTTCCATGCTGAATCTGAGGCCATCCTTATGACTTTAAACTGCCTGAAATATAAAGACTCACAAGGTGAGGTTTCATACACTATTCTGACAGATTGCAAGATCCTTGCCCAATTTATCCAAACCAATGATTTTAACATTATACCTAACTGGAGAAGTCTTGAAACCATTGTCCAGATTGTGACCACAATTAAACATTTACCTTATAATATTAACATAGCATTCTGCCCCAGAACAAAATTAAAACCAGCAGACTTCTTAGCCAAAACTGGAAGGAAACTACAGTGTGCTAGCCATAACATAATTAATATTTCCCCTTACATTGATAAAGAGGTACCAGGATATTTGCAGGAGGAAGACTTTGAAAGACAACATCCTCACTGCACTGTTCAGAACCGGTAAGCTTTCTTTCCTTTCTGAAATTTACATTCAACAAAAATTAATTAATTAATATTAATTAATTTTTTTAAATTAAATGTTGAACTTTTATTTTTAAAAAAAAATATTAAAAAAAAAAATTAATTAAAAATTATAAACAAAAACAAAAAATATTTCTTATAAGTAGTTGTTACTGAACCTTTTTAACTAATCTTTTTCTATTTTTTCCCCTCTGGAAAAATTCTTAACTTTAGTTGAGTTCTTTACCTTGGACAGATAACGCTTGCAAAATTATGAGTCAGCAAGCTCTCTACAAGAACTTCACACTCCACCATCTGCCCGAAACTGAAGTTGACTTCAGAAGAATCGACTCTGAAGCTGGCAAAATTTAATCTAGTTTTCAGAATCAGATGCAAAACAACTAGATCTATTGACTCAAAATTGGAAAGAAGACAGAGGACAGTACCTATTCAGTTACAGAAATGAAGACCTGCCACGACAATGCAAATCGGAGCAAGGAAATGGGCTTATCTGCAGGTTTCTCTCTTGCAATAACAGTTTCTTTTACTGAAGATTTCCAGATCAAGTCTCACTTCTTTACATCTTCGAAGATCGATTAGAGCAGCTAGGAGGAATACAACTTTTCCAAATGGCGATAGCTCGAAATGGACTCGAGCTGTTTTAAGCAGTGCGGCGCTGGGATTTTTAGAAAGTTTTTATTTCTAGGGTTAGCCCTATCTCAGTTCAAGCTCATTAGGCCAAGAGCCTTTTATCTTTTTTTTTTTTTTCTTTTCCTTTTCTCATTTGGGTGTGTATCTTAGTGGGCCCAAACTTTATTTTATTTCGGCCATGTAAAATACTAAAACTTTATTTTATTTATAATAAATACTCTGCCCACGGGCTTCATCATCAAAAAAAAAAAAAAACAAAGTTTAGCAATTACAAAAGCTGATTTACACCACCAAACAAACAATGAGAAAAAAAAAAAGGAAAAAAAAGACTGAACAATAATGAATCAGTCACATTAACTCCCAGGGGCATATATATTATAATAAAAAATCACAAATACTCTCACGAAGAACTCAATTTTCTGGAGAAGTCATCCCAGGAGCTTGCCAGAAAACACTTTTCTTCAAATAACAGCCAGCACCTTAGAAAAGCACAGCAGAAATGCCATACATTTACACCAGAAAACTAGAAATATCATAAACCAGACCCTGAACTGCTAAAAATTACCATAATTGTAACTTCCCAGTGCACGAGTGTACTGACAAGTACTAGACTCAAGAAGTCCAAATTCCATTTCAAACTTGTTAGATCAAAATCATTACTTCTTAAAGCTGGTATAATCTTTTTCTCAATCGAGTTATCAAAATTTGCATCTCAACCAAATTTTTTTAGTAACCAATCACAACAACAATGATATGGATTAACTGCCTCCTTCAATAAATTCTACCTAATTATGCAATACATCATTCTGCTTCGCTAAAATTGCAATTTGGAATCAGTTCGCAATTTATCACCATCTCAGATTCTCAGCATTTGCTGATGCAAATGACCCCATATTATCCAAGTCTCAATCTTCATCTACGCATGACTGCATGAGACAGGAGGAGCATATTCATGTTAACTTTCTTGCTATACAGCATTATGCTAATATAATTCCCACTTTCAATCAAGATTATTGAACATGCCATGAGTTGATCTCCACTAAGCTTTACCAAAAACCCTTTCCTTCTTTCCTCACTATTGTATTGTTCGAGTGAGTTTACAATTTACGATGAACAGTGTAGTGGTATAATTAAGGCTATAAAGTTTCAGCAATTCAGCTGCCTTTCGCTTCATTTTGGGCCCATGACTGCTTTGCATTACCTGCGACAGCTTGGCTGCCAATCCAGCCTCCACAGCTGATCCAGCACACTCGGGGGCCATCTCACATATTGCCCACTGCACATTCATTGAATACCTTGTGCATGGCTTGAAAATTCGCATTATTACCCATACCAAATTTGGTACCGCATTTATGCATTCCTTTATGGCGACACACCCATCCAAAGTTGACAAAATTTCATATATTATTTGCAAAGTTGAATATAATAAGTCCGGTTGTGACAAGTTTGGCTTAGCTGAGATAATATTTGCCAAACTGGACACCAGCCCAAGTCCAAGTAGCTTTCTAGCAATACCATTGTTTCAGGTCGCTTTGTGCATATTGTGGACGAGAGGACCTCGGATCCGAGTTTTCCATCTTGGTAACTCGGTCCGAAATGGAAAAGATTATGTCCAAATTGGACAGATCTTTAGTGATTGCAATTAGTTTTGTTTCCTTCTATTGAATATTTAGCATATGGAAATAATTATCATGCCTATGTTCTATAAAGGCAGCGATTATCTACCTATTAATTAATCATTATCTTCTTCCTCTCTATCTCCTTCTAATGTACTAAAACCTCCATTAAAAAGAAATAAAAAAGTGTGGTGTGTGTGAGTCGTGGATGTAGGTACACGTTGCACCGAACCACGTAAAATTCTCATGTTCCTTTCTGTTTTTACTTTCTTTACATGGTATCAGAGCGGTAGGTCTTGAAACCTACGTGTCTTACCCTTGTGCGAATTACTGCACAGCTGTTGCCTTTTTTCTGTGCGAATTACTGCACAGATCTTGCCGAAACCTCAACCATAACCAACTTTTCGGACCGAAATCACTCTATTTCATACCGAAATCTCTCTATCAGATCTCACCGAGTTACTGTGTGAGTTTATTCTCTGCGCGAGTTACTGCGCAGTTGATCCTCCGTCTCTACACAAGGAGTTTGTGTAGTTGGCTCTTCTTCTCGACCTTCGATCCCCGACCAAAACCTAAATTTCAGACCAAAGTCGTGTAATTTCGGACCGAAATTATTCCAATATTTAACCTAGACCTTGAATTCTAATATTAAAACTGACCTAAAATCTACAGCAACAAAGGTACAAGAAACCATGACTCATATCCAAAGTCTAAACAACTGTTGGATTATAGATTCAGGCGCAACCGATCATATGACTTACAACAAGGACGACTTGATAAGAGAATCCCATCCAAGAAAGACTGAGATAGTCAACGCAAATGGGGAAATTTATCCAGTCACAGGGGCTGGAGATGTTAAATTTTCTTCTTCTCTAACTCTTTCAAACGCCTTATTGGTTCCTTCTCTTTCATCAAGATTGTTGTCTGTAGGTCAATTGTGTGAAGAACTTAGTTGTGTTGTACTGATGTATCCTAGATTTTGCCTCTTCCAGGACCTCATGACAAAGGAGATTATTGGTCGTGGTACTAAGAAGGGAGAACTGTATCAGTTGGAAGACATAACTACTGGAAGAGCTCACTTATCTGCTGGGTCGAGCTCAAGTAGGAAGTCTTCAATTTGGATGTGGCACAGGTGTTTAGGTCATCCTTCATTCGGGTACCTCAGGAAACTTTATCCAAGTTTGTTTTCTGGATTTGAGAATGAATCTTTTGATTGTGAGATATGTATTAAATCTAAGAGTCATCGAGTTCATTTTGCTAAGAATTTGGATAATGACAAAACCACTCCTTTTGATCTGGTTCACTCTGATGTGTGGGGGCCTTCCCCAGTTGAATCACTAGGTGGTAACAGATGGTTTGTTTTATTTGTTGACAATTGTACCAGAATGACATGGATTAATTTGGTAAAGCATAAAAGTGAGGTACCACTTGCCATCAAATCTTTTATTGCGATGGTAAAGAACCAGTTTGATAAAAATGTTAAAATTTTTAGAAGTGATAATGGAAGAGAATTTGTCAACAAAACAATAGGAGAATTTTTTAACACCAATGGGATTATACATGAAACAAGTTGTGTGGGTACTCCTTAACAAAATGGCATAGCAGAACGAAAGAATAGGCAAATTCTAGAAATGACCAGGGCAATAATGCTAGAAAATAATGTACCTCATTCTTATTGGGATAATGGAGTTACATCAGCAGTTTACTTGATGAATAGGTTACCTTCTGTGGTACTTGATTTTCAAACACCCTTGCAAGTACTTTCAAAATATTGCTCAATTCCTTCAATTCTTACAATTCCACCAAAGGTATTTGGGTGTATTGTCTATGTTCATATACAAAAACATCAAAGGTCAAAGTTGGATCCTTGTGCTGAAAAGTATGTGTTCATAGGATATGGTCCACGTCAAAAGGGATATAGGTGTATGAACCCGGTCTCAAGAAAAATTTACACTACAATAGATGTGACCTTTATTGAAAATGAGGGGTATTTTTGTAAAGCCCAGACTCATTCTCAGGGGGACAGTATGATAGAAAATGAGTCCTGGTTCGATGCAGTCCAATCCGGTCCGAATTCTGGTCAATTCGGGCCGAATTCTAGTCACTGTCCAGAAGAACATGCCCAATTCGGTCCGAATTCCGGACCGAATTCTGGTCACTGTCCAGAAGAACATGCCCAATTCAGTCCGAATTCTGGTCACTGCCCAGAGAAACATGCCCAATTTGGTCCAAATTCAGAGGATGAGTTTGAGAAATCTGGTTCAGAAGTGGACCCACATTGTTAGAGATATGTCCTAGGAGCCAATCTTATTTAGGCCACTTCTATAGTTTATGTTATTGGTGATTTCAGATCATTTGTTCTTTGATTTAATCGTTGACAGTTCATTCAGGTTGAGGATCTGAATTATAGATCACTGTTATTCATTTAGTAGTAAATGACAACGATAAATCTAAAAGTCCATAATCTTGATAATTAACAGAGAACATTAATTATCAATAAGATTAGTATGCAGATTAAGTGATGATTAAGTTCTATAAATCATAGGTTAGGAGTAACCAACTTAATTGCATATGTATATGTTATAGAACATAGTACAGGACTGGACCCCACGAAATAAATATATGGATTGTGTTACGTGTCATTATTTATTTCGTTATGATTTTGGTTCTAAGTTTGAGATGATTATCTTTTCCACATGAGGATAGATGCTATAAATCATGTCTACCGCTGATTTCTGATAAAGGCTGCTATACGGACTTGATTTAAGTATTCTTGAATTGTGCGGGGAAAAGCTAATTATCAAGAAAACCGTATGTCCCTCATTAATTCACTTAGTGAGTGACGATATCTGTTTGGGCCCCTTGATGGAGATAGATTGTTTGCTAGCAACTGATACAATTATCTCTAGATCAAGAAACGTATAATCTGCAAGAATGACACGTTCCTATCTTGGATTATACGATGATATCGTGTGACATAAGAATCAAAATAGAGAAACATAATCGTTCTCTTATGCAGGATTGAAATTTTGTAGCTGTACACTATTTATGCGAATTGGGAATCATAACGTGTTGCTAGATACCGCTTATGATTATTGGAATTAAATAGCGATTTAATTCCATGGCCAACATAGCATAAATCCTCAAAGGGTCACACATAATAAGGTGTTTAACCACATGTGCATTAATTGTTTATTTGCAACAATTGGTTTTTGCAAAATATGATAAGTTGATTAATTAATCGTATACCGTTATGGACCGTTATGATTAATTAAGTCAAATAGATCATATCGAAATAATTAAATGCATTGTCTAATTCCATATTAATTATTAAATAGTTAATAATTAATAATAATCAACACATTTAATAAATTGAGCAAATTGGGCCTTAAATTAATTAGTTGATTTAATGCCAAATGGAAGGTGTAATAAAATGGAAGGTTATTGGGCTCAACTTGACTTGAGGCCCAACCCACATGGGAGGTAGGTAGGTGCGGCTAGGGAGGGGTATTTTGGTCCTCCAAAATTTGGATGAGAGCTAGGGTATGAGGTCTATATAAAGGGGTGTTCTTTGGGAGCAAACCCTAGCCTCCACACACCTCTCTCTCTCCTTCTCTCTTTGGCCGCACCTCACACCAAGGGAAGAAAAATTTCAGAATTTTTCATTCCCTTTCTCTCTTCCACACACCACCTAGCTCATGTGTTGAGCAAGCTTTTCCACTAAATTAATTGGAGAATTAACTAGAAAGGGAAAGCTTTGGAATTAGGCACAATTCTCTCAATTACTAGCATAATTGATTAGAGAAGGTGGTTAATTCCTTAGTGGACTCGAGGAGCACGGCGTGGAGGTTCTTGGAGAGCACGCCACCGACACCAACGCATTGGAACGAGCCTCTTGGTTGCGATACCAAGAGAGGTATACTTCCAATCCTTTTTCTCGTGTGTTTAAATAGCTTGTGTACTAGATCTTGTGTGTGCTTTGTTTGCTTGGTTAATTAATTGGTAATTAGCATAAAATTAAATTTAGCACACTTTCTAACAGTGGTATCAGAGCCTTGGTCGTACTTAAGCTATTTTTAACACTTAATTAAGAGAAATTGGCTAATTAATGGATTAGTAGAGATGATGCGTTTGTTTGCTGTCTGGAAATGGTATTTTCTGTGTTGTTTCGCATTTTTCTCTGTGATATGTCCTCTGGAAGATCTTTCCATCTACATGAAAGTTGTAGATCTGTGGATTGTGATTCGTTTGGCATTGGATTCACATTTTTCTGAATTAGTATAGATTTACTGTGAATAAAATGGCGACAGTGCGCAGAACCAGTTTCTGCTTGCACTGTCCTGTTTGAATGGCTTGAAAGATTTATATTTTGAATATAAGTACCAGTGTTCTATGGCTAGAAATAAAGAGGACTTGAAGCTCTTTCTGAGCATGTACAAATTGTTGCATGACTCGGATTAATTTGTGGGTTTTCAAGTATGAAAAGGAAGATCTTGTCAGATCCAGTTTATTGAGCAAATCGATTGTTCTAATAAACTGTACCAACTGTGAACTCCTTTAAAAATTCTGTTTAAATGGAGTTGTTCTATTTTGAGTTAGGATTCCAGGAAAATTAATTTCATAATTTTTCGTGGATTTTTGGACCTTCAACTAGGTTAAAACCTTTCGATTGACAGTCTATTCCAGTACAGAATTTGTTGATTGTTTAGGCTGTAACTTAATATTATTGAACTGAACTTGGTTGTTTTCTTTTCATGAATGGATAGCCTGTAGTCTAAGCAAGTTTTTCTATGTATATTGTATATATAAAAACTGGATAGAAGGTGGTCTAACAGACCAAATGGTTGAGAGGATAAGCTGAAAATATCATAACGGTGTTTCGTGCACTTGTAAGAGATTTGTCTTTTTTGATTCTCCCAGATGGTTTAAGATCTCTTCTAGAAATTTTTACTGGTAGTCACAACTATGATAAGGAGCTTAAGTAATTTATTTGAGAATTTTTGGAGACCGAAAACTGTTGTTTTTGTTGGATTCCATTAGTTACGTTTTTGGTAAATTACTGTTTTTCTAAGTATTCAAACTAGTTGAAATTAATTAGAAAACTCCTTGTTTGATCTCCTTTCTGTTATGGGATGTTGAAAGAACTTTCTAAATGAATTTAAACAAGTTTGGTTGTTTAAAATTGAGGATTTATACACGGAATTTACTTATAGCAAACGATACGCAAAGATGCTTGAAAATCGTTAATTGGAAACAAAGTTCTTGTATGTGCTAACTTTGTTTTGTAGGTGGATAGTGGGTTTAGTATGGCTCAAGACTCAATGCCTTGTGGTTGTAAATGAATGCATGTGTGAATGTTTGTAATGCGGCCTTTGGTGCCATTAATTAATTTTGATTAATTTTTGATGTAACTTGTGAGGCTTGCATGCCCCTAAGGATAGGAAGGGAATAGGATGTTTTCACATGTATTTTGCACCTTTATTTTATATAGGATTTAGATCCTTATAGAATTTAGTGGGAGGGCATGGATTAGATTAGTTTTGCTCCATGGACGATGTGGCGAAACTAATGCAAGCGGGAGCCATACAAACCCACAACTATGAGATGCTTGTATGATTGCTTGTGATAGGTTAGGTATGGGTGTATGTTTACACGACCACCAAACAAGCGTCATGATTGTTATTCATCCCAAATAAAAAGAATTAAGTCTAATCAAAATTCACTCTCCTTCTTTCTATCCCCTTCTTACGTAGTATGATCGGTCATTGATGTATTCTCGCCGACGCGGGACATCGTGATCCATCATCCGTGTCGGGGTGTAAATCGGATTTACTAGGAGCAAATAGAAAGAAGTGACTTAACAATGATTCAAATCGGATTGGTCATTGGAGTGAAGTTCGTTAATCGAACCAAGAGTCATAGGAACGTATGATTGGTTGGAGAACCTATTTCACATTTGTTGGTGCAATGTTCTGCCGACGCCGTCGTTGCATTAACAAGTTGTGGGAATCTTGGAAATTCACTACATTTAGGGACATGATATAATGTAGTGGAAGTTTTACTTAGTTAAAACAAATTTTAAAGCATAAACTAATTGACCTTAAAACTTATGTATTGTTGTAGATGTCTTCCTCATCTTTTACGCTACGTTCTCTTGTTGAGAGAGAGAAGCTCGATTTTAACGGTGCCAATTTCTTGGATTGGCATCGCAACCTAAGGCTTGCCTTTAGGTATGAGAAAAGAGAGTATCTCCTCACCACTCCCATGCCATCGGCTCCAAAGGCAACCGCTTCCCAAGAGGAAAAGGATGCCTTTGCGAAGCATGAAAACGAGGACATGGAGATGTCCGTCGTGATGGTGGCAACCATGGAAGCGGAACTCCAAAAGGAGTTCATGGATAGTGGCTATGGAGTGTTCGCCATGATCACTCGCCTATCCAACATGTTCCAAACAAAGGCCCGCACCGAAAGGGCCCGTCTCATCAAGGCCGTCACCAACACTCGCTTGGCCGAAGGTCATGATGTCGGGCCACACGTCATGAAGATGGCGGGGTTGTTTCGGCAGCTTGAGAAGCTTGATACGCCCTTCCCTTCGGGGGCGATTCAAGACTTCATTCTCAATTCTCTCCCTCCAAGCTTCACCGGTTTCGTTGTGAACTACCGGATGAACGGCATGGACAAGAGCATGGATGACATCCAAAACATGCTCATTGAGACGGAGGAGAGTCTTAAGAAAGAGAAGGGTCCCAAGGATGTTCTTGCGGTGAGTGGGAAAAGCAAGAAGATAAGAAAGCGTGGCCGCAAAGGCAAAGGCAAAGGCCCGGTGACGCCCCAAGGTCCGGCCAAGGGTGCTCCCGTGGGTTCTAAGAAGAAGAAGAACCCGGCCTCTTCCGAGACCGTTTGCTACTACTGTAGCAACAAGGGCCATTGGAAGAGAAACTGCCCAAGGTACCTAGCTGACAAGAAGGCGGGAACTGTCCAACCTTCTACCTCAGGTATATTTGTCATCGAAACCCTTCTCGCTACTTCTCACACAGATTGGGTATTTGATACTGGTTCGTGTGCTCACATTTGTCGAAATGTGCAGGTACTAAAGAATAGAAGACGGCTCGAGAAAGGCGAAGTTCAACTCCGCGTCGGTAACGGCACGTGCGTCTCCGCTATGGCCGTTGGGAGCGTGGAACTAACTTTGCCTAATGGTTTTGTGTTGGAACTCAAGGATGTTTTTGTAGTTCCATGTATCACTCGAAACATTGTATCCGTTTCTTGTTTGGATTTGGATGGTTATGATGTTGTAATAAAGAACAAGTGCTTGACTTTGTTTCGTAATGAAGTTCGTTTTTGTGATGCACATTTATTGAATGGTCTTTATGTGCTCGATTCGAATGGATTTGTTTTGAGTGTTGAAAATGACAAAAGGAAACGTAAGGTTTCACATGAGAATGCAACTTTAATGTGGCATTGCCGCTTAGGTCATATCAACGAGAAACGCATCAAGAGACTACAATCCGTTGGTCTCTTGGATCAATTCGCTTTCGAGCCAATTGACACTTGCGAATCTTGTTTGATGGGAAAAATGACCAAAGCACCTTTCCCCAACAAAGGGATAAGGGCAAATGGATTGTTAGATCTCATACATACCGATGTATGTGGACCTATGAGCATTTGTGCACGTGGAGGTTTCTCATACTTCGTCACGTTCACTGACGATTATAGTAGATACGGGTATATCTACTTGATGCGTCATAAATCTGAAACCTTTGACAAGTTCAAAGAGTTTAAGAGTGAAGTTGAGAACCAACTTGATCGAAAGATCAAGGCCTTACGATCCGATAGAGGTGGTGAGTACTTGAGCCATGAATTTGGCGATTATCTAAAGGAGTGTGGAATCGTTCCACAACTCACTCCACCAGGAACACCACAATGGAATGGTGTGTCCGAAAGGAGGAATCGAACTTTGCTAGACATGGTTCGATCGATGATGAGCCAAACTGATTTGCCTATGTCTTTTTGGGGTTATGCAATTGAAACCGCAGCTTTTACTTTGAACCGTGTTCCATCAAAGTCCGTTGAGAAAACACCCTATGAGCTATGGTTTGGTTCGAAACCTAGCATGATGTTTCTCAAGATTTGGAGTTGTGAAGCTTATGTGAAAAGGCTAGTGAGCGATAAGCTTGGACCCAAATCGGAAAAATGTCATTTCGTAGGATACCCTAAGGAAACGAAGGGTTACTACTTCTATAACCGTGTCGAGAACAAGATAGTTGTTGCACGACATGCGAAATTCTTGGAAAAGGAGTTTATCTCAAGAAGAAGTAGTGGGAGCAACGTGGTTATTGAAGAAATTCAAGAACCACAAAACATACCTCAAGTAGGTAATGTAGTTGTTCCAAATATAGTGCCAAATGAGGTTGCACCGAACGAGATTGTAGTCGAACCCATTCCTCAAGTTGTTGTGGAAGAAGAGGTTCAAGAACAAGCTCCCTCAAATGAATACTCAAACATATCGCGTGTCGATAGTGTTGAGGACGCACCTATACTTGAAGTTCGAGAACAAAGCCCACAAACCGTTGTGGAGCAAGTTCAAGAACCTCAAGCATCTACCCTACGAAGATCGGCAAGGCCAAGTCGTCCACCTATAAGATATTTAGGTTTGCACGACGTTCTCGTCATGGAGAACGATGAGCCTTTGACCATTGATGACATGAAAAGAAAACCAGACTCCAAGGAATGGCTTAAGGCCATGGAATCCGAAATGCAATCCATGTATGACAACAAGGTATGGACCTTGGTTGATCTTCCCAACGGAGTAAAACCCGTTGAGAACAAATGGATCTTTAAAAGAAAGGTCGACATGGATGGCAACTTGACCATTTACAAAGCACGACTCGTAGCGAAAGGTTACAAACAAGTTCATGGTATTGACTATGAAGAAACCTTATCGCCCGTCGTTATGTTCAAGTCAATTCAGATCATGTTAGCAATTGCCGCATTTTATGATTATGAAATATGGCAAATGGATGTCAAAACCGCCTTCCTAAATGGAAATTTGGAAGAGGATGTGTATATGACACAACCCGAGTGTTTTGTGGATCCAAAGAATGCTAACAAGGTATGCAAACTTCAAAGGTCCATTTATGGATTGAAGCAAGCATCGAGGAGTTGGAACAAACGTTTTGATGAAGAAGTCAAGAAATTGAACTTCGTTCAAAGCGAAAAGGAACCTTGTGTTTACAAGAGGATCAGTGGGAGCGTGGTTGTGTTTCTTGTTCTATATGTTGATGATATCCTCTTGATCGGGAATGATATCCCCGAGTTGAATGCAGTTAAGGATTCATTGAAGAAGGTGTTCTCAATGAAAGATTTGGGCGAAGCCGCCTATATCCTAGGAATCAAGATCTATAGAGATAGATCGAGAAGGATGTTAGGCTTGAGCCAAGATGCATATATTGACAAAGTGTTGAACAAACACAACATGGCAAATTCCAAAAAGGGATTCTTGCCTATGTCACATGGCATTTTCTTGAGCAAGTCTCAAAGTCCGACCAATGATACAGATCGTGAATACATGAAGAAATTCCAGTATCCATCTGTGGTCGGATCGATTATGTATGCCATGCTATGCACTCGTCCTGATGTGGCACATCCGATTAGCGTGACTAGTCGATTCCAAGCCAATCCTGGCATGGCACATTGGACTGCAGTCAAGAATATCCTCAAATATCTCAAGAGAACAAAGGATAGCATTCTCGTATATGGTGGAGACCAAGAGCTCGTTGTAAGTGGTTACACCGATGCCAGTTTCCAAACCGATCGAGATGACTCAAAATCACAGTCCGGCTTCGTATTTCTGCTCAATGGTGGTGCCGTAAGTTGGAAGAGTTCCAAGCAAGATACTACGGCCGATTCCGTCACCGAAGTAGAATACTTAGCGGCTGGTGAAGCAGCGAAAGAAGGTGTATGGATCAAGGAGTTCTTGACCGAGCTAGAGGTGGTTCCAAGCATCTCAGGTCCAGTGGATATTTACTGCGACAACACGGGAGCCATAGCTCAGTCCAAGGAGCCTAGGTCTCACCAAAAGACTAGGCACATTCTACGACGATTCCATCTCATCCGTCAGTTGATCAATGATGGATGGGTCAAGGTCAAGAAGGTGGACGGTGCCGCGAACACAGCGGACCCTCTGACAAAGCCTTTATCTCGAGCCGCACATGAGTTGCATGTTGCATCCATGGGGATTAGGCGTATGCCTGAGTGGCTTTGAGTTGTATCTTTTATTACTAGGCTTTAGTATGAGACATGTATATTTTGGATATTACATTGAGTACTATGCACTTGCTAGAAGTCACCATTGATTGACTCTAGGCCAAGTGGGAGATTGTTAGAGATATGTCCTAGGAGCCAATCTTATTTAGGCCACTTCTATAGTTTATGTTATTGGTGATTTCAGATCATTTGTTCTTTGATTTAATCGTTGACAGTTCATTCAGGTTGAGGATCTGAATTATAGATCACTGTTATTCATTTAGTAGTAAATGACAACGATAAATCTAAAAGTCCATAATCTTGATAATTAACAGAGAACATTAATTATCAATAAGATTAGTATGCAGATTAAGTGATGATTAAGTTCTATAAATCATAGGTTAGGAGTAACCAACTTAATTGCATATGTATATGTTATAGAACATAGTACAGGACTGGACCCCACGAAATAAATATATGGATTGTGTTACGTGTCATTATTTATTTCGTTATGATTTTGGTTCTAAGTTTGAGATGATTATCTTTTCCACATGAGGATAGATGCTATAAATCATGTCTACCGCTGATTCCTGATAAAGGCTGCTATACGGACTTGATTTAAGTATTCTTGAATTGTGCGGGGAAAAGCTAATTATCAAGAAAACCGTATGTCCCTCATTAATTCACTTAGTGAGTGACGATATCTGTTTGGGCCCCTTGATGGAGATAGATTGTTTGCTAGCAACTGATACAATTATCTCTAGATCAAGAAACGTATAATCTGCAAGAATGACACGTTCCTATCTTGGATTATACGATGATATCGTGTGACATAAGAATCAAAATAGAGAAACATAATCGTTCTCTTATGCAGGATTGAAATTTTGTAGCTGTACACTATTTATGCGAATTGGGAATCATAACGTGTTGCTAGATACCGCTTATGATTATTGGAATTAAATAGCGATTTAATTCCATGGCCAACATAGCATAAATCCTCAAAGGGTCACACATAATAAGGTGTTTAACCACATGTGCATTAATTGTTTATTTGCAACAATTGGTTTTTGCAAAATATGATAAGTTGATTAATTAATCGTATACCGTTATGGACCGTTATGATTAATTAAGTCAAATAGATCATATCGAAATAATTAAATGCATTGTCTAATTCCATATTAATTATTAAATAGTTAATAATTAATAATAATCAACACATTTAATAAATTGAGCAAATTGGGCCTTAAATTAATTAGTTGATTTAATGCCAAATGGAAGGTGTAATAAAATGGAAGGTTATTGGGCTCAACTTGACTTGAGGCCCAACCCACATGGGAGGTAGGTAGGTGCGGCTAGGGAGGGGTATTTTGGTCCTCCAAAATTTGGATGAGAGCTAGGGTATGAGGTCTATATAAAGGGGTGTTCTTTGGGAGCAAACCCTAGCCTCCACACACCTCTCTCTCTCCTTCTCTCTTTGGCCGCACCTCACACCAAGGGAAGAAAAATTTCAGAATTTTTCATTCCCTTTCTCTCTTCCACACACCACCTAGCTCATGTGTTGAGCAAGCTTTTCCACTAAATTAATTGGAGAATTAACTAGAAAGGGAAAGCTTTGGAATTAGGCACAATTCTCTCAATTACTAGCATAATTGATTAGAGAAGGTGGTTAATTCCTTAGTGGACTCGAGGAGCACGGCGTGGAGGTTCTTGGAGAGCACGCCACCGACACCAACGCATTGGAACGAGCCTCTTGGTTGCGATACCAAGAGAGGTATACTTCCAATCCTTTTTCTCGTGTGTTTAAATAGCTTGTGTACTAGATCTTGTGTGTGCTTTGTTTGCTTGGTTAATTAATTGGTAATTAGCATAAAATTAAATTTAGCACACTTTCTAACACACATAACTCGGGTCCATCTGAAGGAAATTTGGAAGATGAAGATGAAGAAATGATACAGTCTCCTCTATTACCACATGACTAGACTCCGGAGTCAGAGGTAAGTAATTCTGAATCTGATATTACTAATCCGGGTTATCAGTTACCTTTCAAGATTAACAGAGGTAGACCACCTAAGAGATACAGACCAGATGAGAATAGTGAGGGGCAGATATGCAATGGAGAACTTCATGACTATGTCTCACATGCCAGAACCTATGAAGGAATTTGACAGAACTCTTGCATCAGTTCACATTCCAAGCAATCTAAATGAAGCCTTGAGTGATCCAAAGTGGGTCGATGCAATGAAGACAGAAATGGATGCACTTGAGAAGAACAACACCTGGGAACTGGTGAGTAGGCCAAGTGATAGAAAGACGGTAGGTTGTAAATGGATATTTACAGTTAAATATGGGCCCAGTGGAGCAATTGATCGGTATAAAGCTAGGCTAGTTGCAAAGGGATACTCCCAGACATATGGGGTAGATTATCAGGAGACATTCTCACCTGTAGCCAAGCTTAATACTGTTAGAATACTGTTGTCCATTGCAGCGAATAAAGACTGGCCACTCCATCAGTTTGATGTGAAAAATGCATTCCTACATGGTGACATAGATGAAGAAATCTACATGGACATTCCACCAGGATATGGTCATTCAAGTGAACAACCTCTTGTGTGCAGATTGAAGAAAGCATTGTATGGTCTAAAACAGTCGCCAAGGGTTTGGTTTGGATGATTTTGCAATGCCATGAAAGGATATGGATATACCCAGAGTGATACAGATCATACTTTGTTCTTTTCTAAGAATCAAGGAAAAATTGTGATATTGATAATCTATGTTGATGACATGATAATCACAGGTGATGACTCCAAAGGAATCCAAGATCTAGAGGGAGAACTATCCAAGGAATTTGAAATGAAAAACCTAGGTGGCTTGAAGTACTTTCTAGGAATTGAAGTCACACGCAGCAAAGAAGGTATATCTTTATCACAGAGAAAATATATACTAGATTTGCTTGCTGAAACAGGAATGTTGGATTGCAAACCTGTTGATACACCCAACAAACATAACAACAAACTAGGAATATTTCCTGATCAGGTACCAACAAACAAGGAACAATACCAGAGATTGGTAGGAAGGCTCATTTACTTATTACACACTCGACCTGACATTGCCTATGCCGTGTCTGTGGTGAGTCAGTTCATGCATGCTCCTAGTGAACAACACATGGAAGCTGTCATGTGGATCCTAAGATATCTCAAAGGATCTCCTGGACGAGGTATTTTTTCAAGAGAAATGGACATCTTCAAGTTGAAGGTTATACAGACTCTGACTGGGCAGGAGATGTGACTGATAGGAAGTCTACATCTGGATACTTCACTTTTGTTGGTGGAAATTTGGTCACATGGAGGAGCAAGAAGGAGAAGGTAGTGGCCTTATCAAGTGCTGAAGCTGAATTCAGAGGAATTGCTAAAGGACTGCAGGAATTGTTGTGGATAAAAAGAGTACTCAAAGACCTTGGTTTCTATAGTTGTGAAGAAATAAGGTTGTTTTGTGACAACAAGGCTGCCATTACTATCTCTCAGAATCCAGTACAACGTGATAGGACCAAGCACATTGAGGTAGATCGACATTTTATTCGACAGAATCTTGAAGAAAAGGTTATTAGTATTCCTCATGTGAAGACAGAAGAACAACTTGCAGACATTCTGACAAAAGGGGTGTCCAGCACCAGTTTTTAGGAAGCAATTTGCAAGTTGGGCATGCGAAATATCTACTTGCCAACTTGAGGGGGAGTGTGGACGAGAGGACCTCGGATCCGAGTTTTCCATCTTGGTAACTCGGTCCGAAATGGAAAAGATTATGTCCAAATTGGACAGATCTTTGGTGATTGCAATTAGTTTTGTTTTCTTCTATTGAATATTTAGCATATGGAAATAATTATCATGCCTATGTTCTATAAAGGCAGCGATTATCTACCTATTAATTAATCATTATCTTCTTCCTCTCTATCTCCTTCTAATGTACTAAAACCTCCATTAAAAAGAAATAAAAAAGTGTGGTGTGTGTGAGTCGTGGATGTAGGTATATATTGTACCGAACCACGTAAAATTTTTGTGTTCCTTTCTGTTTTTACTTTCTTTACACGATTTGAGTAATGCTAGTTCAGAGAAAACACCATGCAAGTGTCGTTATCTCTAATTAATTACAATCCAACCAGCAAACTGGGGCTCGATACAATTACGGAGCAAGTGTATCACAAATTACTGCATATGTTGTGAATTTACAGTTCAGATAAAGGGTTAGGATTTTTTTTTATTGCTTCCTTAATTTTATCGATTAGTCTAGTTTACACAAAAGAAAATTTGCAAACTTTCATGGCACATGACCGTGACAGATCCATCACACTGTTTTTGCTTAATTCAATTTGGAATGAAATATCAACTCCAAAAACTTTGAATGAAATAAGTTTTTTTTCGCTGACAAATCAAAATCGTCAATTGGAGAATATTGACGATCTAAATCAAATTAAATATGTTAATTAAATGCAAGAAAAATTTAGCAAAATAGCAATTGTCTCAGATGTTATGGAAACCATTTAAATTAAAACAATTAATATGTCTAGAACTTCAAAAAAAAAAAACATTATACAGCTGGAAAAGACCACCACCACTTTTTTATTGATGGAATTAATGGAGGAGGAATACCAAAATGCTTTCTTGCTATCTACATCATAAATAAATATGATGCATCAGGATATAAGACGATTCATTATTTTGCATCTCCAAGCTGGAACGGATATCTTAAATCAAAATCAAAACATATATTAATCGGCACAATTGAATACGCCTCCGAAACTACTGTGCGCGTACAGTAGTTGGAACAGTTCTTTCATCTCAGCTGTCCATCTCTCCTCCTTCGATCCTCTCCGTCTGATTGCATCTGCTCCTTATCGTGTCGCTTAACCCTTTCTGCTACCATTTTCTTCTCCGCCTCCATTTTTTCTCTGTGCCTTCCTGCGTCGCTTTGGGTTCTCAAAGGTCGCCATTCGCTGCCTCGATTTCATCCGCCATGTGGTCCCTGTACGGAGGACAGTCGGAATATGCTCCCGGTGTGTACGCCACTTACTCAGCTTTTCAGCTGTTCTTCCGTCTGCAGTTCATACATGGTCTATTCGGTTGCTCGCTCTCCCCTTCTGCGTTTGCTCCCTGCGCTCGGTGTTGTGGGGTGCGCGATGTTTCCCTCTCCTCCTCTTCTTTTTTTCTTCTTTTTTTCCCTTGGTGTTTCCTCATCCGATTCCATGCTTCTGCTGCTGTTATCTGTACTCGATTTCTCATTCCGATGTTGGCACAATCTTATCTCTAGATGCTTCACTTTCTTCTTTTTCCCCTCTCCTCTCCGATTGCATGACTTTCGTTGCTCGATTCGGTAATATTTTCCTCTCTTCTTTTTCCTTCTTTGCGATTTCTGTACCATTTTCTTCACATAATCTACCTCATTTTTCTCCTTTCTCTTTCCTTCAGGCTGTTCTTCTGCTGCATAGTTGCTTGGTGTTCTTGCTTGCCACCTCGAAAGCTTCTGTTTCGCTCAGGTTTATTATGTTATTATCTTTTTTTCGCTGCCTTTGTTTTTCCATTTTTTCCCCTTCTCTATGTCTGCTCATGTGGCCTCATATTTCTTTTCCTCATTCAGCCATTTATAGCGTTATGTGTTTCTCCTCATATCTTTTTTGTTGTTTTTCTTCTTTGTTGGTTTTCTTGCAGGTTCAGGTCCGCTTTGCAGGCTTTTCTTCTTTGCTGGTCTTCGCCTCTTCTCCTTCCTGTTTGCTCTTTTTCAGGTAAATTTCTTGCCGATTTTTTTTTTTGTAGTCTTTTAGGCTGTCGGTACGATTAAATTAGATTTGTGTGCTCCTTGAGTGTTCTCTTGCTTTTGCTTGTTGCTGCTTCATGGATTGCTCTTTCTTTGTGCGTTGTACATATTGATTGATATATTACTTTGGACATTCGGTATGCTTAGTGCATTGCCCATGCTGTTTGGTACATTAGATTTTTTTTTGCGCTGGGTTTGCTTGTTGCGTTGCTCCGCCTGCTTTGTAGATTACCTCTTCTTTGTACATTATTTTTTTGGTTCTTTGTCTGCATGGTAACTTCCTTGCTTCCTGTTGTGCGTTGCGCTTTCTACTTCCAGAATTTATTCTGTTTCGTCTGCTGCCAGTCTGCTTGCATTCTCATCTCTTCTTCTTGCTTGCTTCTGTTTTCAAGGTCAGTGGTACTAACTCTTGGAGTTGATCCTCAATTCTCAGCATCTATCTCTTAAATTTTTGTTACGGCTGTGCTTCCTTTTGCTTCTATTTTCAAGGAAAGGGGCTACAACAAGGGACAGAGAGGCAAAGCACCAGCTAAAAGAAGGTAATTGAACTCTCTGATCTTTTACAACTATCTAATTTGAAGAATTTCTTGCCTAATTTCTGTTGGGTAGAGGCATTTGCCAGGTCTTAATAGAGACATTCAGGTAAATTGAAAGTACCATTGTTTATGATCATGTTATTCGCAAAAGGTTTATTGATCATTTTGTTTCTTTTTTTTGCTCGATTGCTATATTTATAATCTCTAATAGGCAACAACAACATATTTTCTATTGCTTGCATAATACAGTCCATTTTCCATACTTTTCTCAGCTTTGCAACAATGTGATAATTAAGATTGGCTCCAAATTTTACATTACTGATCTGGTATGGAATCTGCATGAGCCTTACCAACTGTTTATTTCTACTAGATTTTCTATTTCTGTTTTGCTTACAAAGCACTTTGGTGCACAAAAATCAGAATAATTGGTTTGCATTGAATTTTTATTTTTGGTATTTGTGGACTAATTATAAAAGAATACTTGGTCTCCTCAAAGATTTCTTTGAATTGATGGTTCAATTTCTACCTTGCAGATTGTCATTGTCAGCTTGCCGGTGCTGCTGTCATCGCCAGTGCTTTCATCTGCTCTTTCGTTGGGTAAATTATGGTGTTACTTATGGTGGATGATTAACTGTTTGTGGTCCTTACACATAGGTGTTACTTATCATTCTGTCACCGGTGTCTACCAATCAGACTATTTCCATAATTTCTTTTTTTTTATTTCTTTTGAACTTATTCAGCCTACATAGTTATAAATTCAGTTCATGAAATTAGGCACCAGTGGAAAAGGCTCAAAGAAAGTTTCAATTGGACAACGATACAATGCTCCTGACCTCCCTTTACTTTTCAGAGATGCAAGGTAATTAACTTTTTTTTTCTTAATATATTGGAGTACATGTTTGAACTAGACTATCTGTAATGATCCAGGACATGTTAGGTTACATATTTTTCTTTGTACTGATTTCTTTCTTGCATCAATGTAGATTAGCATCATGACTGAACTAGAATATGTACTGATATAGATATCAATTTTATATTTAGTTATTGACTAATATTTTTCAATATAAAATTAGTTCGCCGCATTTCAAATAATTTTATGGAATGTAGAACTGACAGCCAAGTGACTGATCAACTAGAATAATTTAATGATTATTTTATTAAAAACATTATTCTTTATAGGTTTTATATTCTGGTAGCAGACACTTTTATGGACCTTTCCTTAAAAGCTGATTTAGAAACAAAAAGCTGGTAAGTATCCTATGTGCCAGTCACAAGCAAGTCAACAGAGAGCATACTTTTTAGCAAAAATATTAATTGATATACAAGTTCAATTAAATCCAACCTATGTTCTTAAATTAAGTACTAAATAGATGATGACTCTATTTTAATATTCTAGGATAGCAGCATATCTTCATATGTAAATTTATATAAAATCCAGCCTATTTCTTGATACAGCTTTATATTGTAATTGAATTCAATAGTATATTAGGTAACTGGAAATAAGAACCTGACGATTTGATAGCCAACAAATGTCACTCGCTATCGATTGGAAATTCATGTACTAACTTTAATGTCGTTCATTGCATTATTTTTTTTTTTGTTTACGTTCCTTCCTATTGATATCCTATATTTTCGTCCCCTCCAGATAAACATTATATGTTTCTTGGTTATTTCTGTAATTATTGTATAATTGAAGGTTACAATCCTGTGTGCGTGTATCTGACTTATATTGTGTATTTTTCATCCTGACATCCTGTTTAAGAGAGCACATTGCAGCAAAAATATCGGAAACGGTTCATATGAATAAAATAGACCCATATATCATTTCTGCATTTTATTGTCTAATTTTTGTTCCGATATTACAAGTTGTATGTATTTAATTTTAACTAATCATCTTATGAGAACTATACTAATTAAACTCATCTTATAGTAGCTTTTTGCTTTATTATTAATATATTCTATGCTAAATCAACATTATGCACCAATAATTCATTGATGATAAAAAAAAAAATAGATCGCGCAACGCGCGGGAACACCACTAGTATCTTAAAAAATTGAACATGTCGTGCGTTCGTTTTGTGTTTGAGTCCAGTTAATATATCCGAATAAATTACTATACTTTGTTGCTATATATTGTGAAATCAATTAAGATAATTACTATCTAATTCTCTTACGTCAAAACCACCAACCATATAGTGGATTGAAAAAAAGGCTATACATTAATATCTAATCGTTCTACTACTAGATTGTGATTTACTGGGGAAAATATTCCTGCAGGAGCTTTACTTTATGCATCCCCAATTCCATTCAATGTAAATAAATGTGACTGATTGTATTTCAGGAGTACATTGTACATATCAGGTGTTTTTTATTTGGTAGGGCTCCGGAGCGATCCGGCCTCGTATTTTGGGGCTTTACCAAGCTTACGGGCTTCCCAATTCCAAATAATAATAATAATAATAATAATAATAATAATAATAATGGAGTCTAATATATTATTGAACTTTAAAAAGGGAAGACCGAATTATAATAGTATACCATTGTTTTTTTTATTTTAATAGTATACCATTTTTGTAGCTTGTAATTAAGGTACCGCCTCAATTCAAATCAAATAAAAAAAAATTAAGGTACCGCCCTGAGATGGCAATTAGGGCTGTCAATGAAATCCGT
This sequence comes from Rhynchospora pubera, assembly GCA_028095005.1. Lineage (NCBI taxonomy): Eukaryota > Viridiplantae > Streptophyta > Magnoliopsida > Poales > Cyperaceae > Rhynchospora > Rhynchospora pubera. The sequence goes on from CM051461.1 coordinate 8,470,682, forward strand.
TTATCCGTTTATCCAACCCGTACCGTACCGTATAAGACGGGTATGGGTAAAGTTTTATTTTCGTTAAGTTAACGGGTACGGGTACGGTAAGAAAATTTTTTCGTTAATTTAACGGGTATGGGTACGGGTAAAAGCTATTTCGTACCGTTTTCATAATGGGTAATTGCCATAATTAAAAAGATACGATTACATGATACATATGGCATCTTATATTGCATGATTGGTAAAAAAATATTGCTAGATTTTATTTAAGATTTATAATTATTTTCATTCAGTGTACGAAAAAATAAAAAAACATAAACCTAAAATATTCGCCACCATTGTTGCACTTATTAATATACTTATTGATATAATTTATTTATAGAGAGTGTACAAATTTTATTATTATTATATTTATTTTTTACCGTTACCGTATCCGTACCGTTAATTCTTAACGGGTACGGGTAAGGTACGGGTAAAGCTATTTTTAACGGGTACGGGTAAAGAAAATTTTAACGGGTACGATAATGAAAATACCTTTTATGCCGCGCGGGACCGTACCGTACCCATTGATAGCCCTAATGGCAATCCAGATCATGTGCCGCGCGGGACCGTCCAGCGCACAGGATCTGGACCGCTCGTCAAATCCGACGGCTCCATATTTTCTCTCTCCGCTCCCATACGATATCGGGCTGGATCTATTATTTGCCTCCGTTACCGTTTGTGCGTGCTTCTGAAGCGATCAAAAAGCCATAACAAAAAAAGGAAAACTGGGATCCAAAGAGAAAGCGAGAGAGAGAAAGGAGGCGAACTCAAAAGGAAATCGCCGGAAATTGTAGGAAATCGAAGCCATTCGAAGCAAATCCTAGTTCTTCGTCGCCTCCCTCTCCGCCTCTCTGCCTCCCCTTCGTGAGAAACTTTGTTGCATACTTGGTTTTATTTTAATTTCTTTGCTATTCATGTTTCATAGAATAGGTATCGGTTCAGTCAATTTCTTTGCCCCAGTCCAGTCGATTTTTTGTTTTGCTATTCTTTGTTATTCTTTTCAAGGAATAGGTATAGGTTCAATCAATTTCATACTTGATTTCATAATTGGTTTTACTTTTCAATTTGTTTGCTATTCTTTGCCAGTCCAATCCAGTCAATTTCTTTGTTATTCATGTTTCAAGGAATAGGTATAGGTTCAACTAATTTACTTTCTTCGAGCAAAGCTGAATAAAATTTTCAAATGTTTATATGGGCACAAAAGACTTTTAATATTCCAGATGTTACTGTCTTTGGCCCCAGTGTTTTGTTGTAACTCGATAGCAGCAAAAATTTATGAATATATATGAATCACTGACAAGAAAATAGGGTCTGTACTTTTTCACTTTAATTTTTTTTAACAAATTCAGAAATGCAGATAACAATGATGTTTGATGTTATTTTTTTGTAGATAGCAATGAGCTCTCAAAATAGCCCACACAATGGATGGAGCATTCCCTTACTGTAGTTGCTGCAACGACAATGAGCGTGTAGTTTGAAGGTTCAAAAAGTTGAATTTGGCGATATTTTGTATTTGCTATGGCTTATTATTTAGTATCGATCTAGTTCTGTATATGCTATGGATATTTGGATGTTAAAATGCATTTTGGTGTATATCATGTATTTTGTATGTAACAATGTTAAAGTGCATATCTTGTATACTTGGTACTAGAGTTGGTATTTGAGAATATAGACATATCTAGTTCAATCAACAGAAAAACATTTTTTTTTGGCAAAAAACTTCAGAGAAGGAATTGACAATCATTTTTATCCTAGACGCTACTGGACTTGTGATTTACATAGTGTGTAGTTTAGTGTATTTGTGCTCATAAGTAATTGACAATTATTATTAAAACATCCTAGACACTACTGAATGATTAGTTATCGCGTGCTCCTGTTGCATTTTCTGGTTTTGTATGAGCTGTCTAGAACTTTCACATGATGCAGCACATGATAAGATGTAAATAAGGTCTTGTAGAAATCTACAGAGACATGAACATTTGCTAAGGCAGAATAAGCATTTGCAGTAAAACACATCAAAAATCAAAGATACTAGCACCCAGAGAGTAACAATGTTCAATTTTAATTTCAACGGCTCCGTTTGGATAGGTGTGGGAAGAAGGGAAGAAGGGAAGAAGTGGGAAGAAGTATTGGGAAGTGTGTAACTTTGTGAAGAATTTGGATTGTTTATAATTTTTTTTCTTCCCTTCTTCCTTCTTCCTCTTCTTCTTCTTGCATCCAAACGAGGCCAACAAGATACAAGTGCGTATTCTAATATCATACACAAAATAAAGCTTTTTCTTTAAATGGTATATTAAATCATTCACAAAATAGAGCTTTTTTCTTTAAAAGCTATACAGATATCATTCACAAAGTAAAGATTTTTCTTTAAGATTCAGCTTACATCCAAGTAAAAAAAAAAAAAATCACATCTTTGCTTTTAGCTTTACAAAATATAATCTGGCTCACCTATCTTATCTATTGTCAACTAATCAAGTCAAAATCAACATTATTAGAATTAAACATGGTAATCAGTCAAATTTCAAAAGAATTAGATATATACCGAACTGAATTAAACTAATAATTATTAACACATAATAGCACTAGTCTATAAATGCAACCATCAAATAACCTTCATTTTACAAGTGACTGGTACACAATTCATAAAAGAGCGGGAACAATTGACTGATAAACAATTGTTCAAGAGTTAAGGTGCCAGACTGGCAACATTCTTTTACAAGTGATTCCAATGACTGATAAACAATTGTTCAAGAGTTAAGGAAGACGCAAGGCCGCAAGCTGAGGGAGGCGAGGGACGGAGAGAGGTGGCGAGGAGAGAGGTAGTCGATCGTGGATATAACGAAGGCGGAGGCGAAGGATTTCCAAGCAGTCGTAGAGAGAGATATGAGCGTTTCCATGGCCAATAGTTGAAGAGTTCATCAGATGAGAGGGAATAGAAAGCATAGAGGGAAAGCGATTTCCTTCGGATCCGATATGAGGGAAGCATAGCGAAGAGGAAAAACTCCGATTCTTTCGGATCCGATATCGGAGAGCGGAGAAGAAAAGCTCAGCTGTTGGATTTCATCAACGGTCCGAATCCTGTGCGCTGGACGGTCCCGTGCCGTGCGGCACGCATTCGCATCCTCGACATTCCTTTAAAAGGACTGTACCGAGCAGTCAAACGATGTTTTTCGTCCGATCTAGATCCAAGGTCGCGCACAGTTACTAAAGAAAATAATGCTCTCTCTCATCCAGCCCTCTCTGCCGGATTCTCCCATTCGCTTAGTAAAATCAATTTTCCAAATAAGAAAGAAAAAGAAAAAGGAGGCGGGTTTCATTTTTGTTCTTAGTGGGCTCGCAACGAAACGGGTTTGGATCCGATATCAATTTCAACTATCGCAGTTGCCAGGGAAGGTCTCTACAACACCGTCGAAGCGAGGAGAAGACATTGGTGGGGTCAGTTAGGGTTGAATCGGCTTAGTTTTACAGGGAATCGAGAACTGGTACGGTGAGGCAATGGGTTGGTACCGAAATTTGGGCATATTTCATGGATGATCAACATTTGATTAGCCAACACGAAATTAATGTTTATAGTTTAGGAGAGGGACTAGCAAATCCCATATCGTATCTCAATGTTTTTATATGCTAATGCATGCTTCGTTACTGATACAAAGTGTAAGAGCCTAAGAGGTTCTAAAACAACATTGACATGGAATCATGTCAATATAAGCCACTGAAAACCAGGAAAAAAAAAAAAAAGAATCTAAGGTTGTAATTGTACTGGTACGAAACAACTTAGCTACTGGGATGAATCTAAGGTTGTAATTGTTGAACACAATTGTTTGAAATTGAGTTAAAAATTAATATGAAAAAAAAAACATCAAAGCGTATTAGAAGAAACTAAAACCTTGCTGTTGCATTTGATCCTATATGACACAAATTATTCTTTATTAGAATAAACTAACCTTATTCCCAACAATTTAACGATGGTCTTGAATAACTTTAATCAATAATTCCAAGCTTACAACTCCTAATAGCAAATTTAATCAACAACAGAGATAATATTGATTTTTTTGGTACAAGGCAGTGGGAGAAACATAGAATTTTCAAAAGCTTAGTTTACCAAGATATAGAATTTGTAGTCAGCACCAGTGGTGTCACAGACTCAATAATGTATTGTACCAGTGTTACCATACACATGATGGTCTAAACAACAATAAACATAAAATTTAGAAATTCTCAGGTTATATATTGTACTACTAGTACGAAACAATTGAGCTACTGGTACCAAACAACTCTGCTACTGTTACGAAACAACTCTGCACCTTTTCTAAGGTCCTAATTTGTTACAATGAACCAAATGGGATGTGTTGTTTATTTCTGGTACCCTCCTAATTGGTTACAATGAACAAATGACCCGGTATAACAAATTTTGCACAGAAACCTAATAAAATTGTTAAAGTTCATACACATGAAATGTTGCCAACTAATTCAAAATACTATCACTATAATCAGTTTATAAAAGTTCATTACACACGAGTCATATTACATGTAAAAACATACACACAAGCATATTATAAGTTTACATAATTCATATTCTACTCCACATATAATCAGTACACAAGCTAATATTCTTGGCAGAAGTCCAGGCGTGGTTGAGCAGCTGCAACGAGCTCTTATCCTCCACATATGATATTATACTTGTAGTGAACTGAAGCATGATTGCTACCTTAACCACGCCAATAGACCTTCAACCTCCATGGAAACCAGTTCTACTCTTAATGCATGTCTGCACATACCAGAGAAAGGTCAAGCAAATTAATCCTTGCACAAGATTTGAAAACAGTTTGCAAAAGGTATGCAAATTTGAAAACAGTTTGCAAATTAATCCCTGCACATACCAAAGAAAGGTCAAGCAAATTACCCCTGATAAGTAGTAACTCAAAAACTCTCAACTCATCTTAATTTCAGAAACCGAATTCAGATGCCCAACAATTTAATTCAATATCAATGTCAGAAAATAGAAGGCATTTTAATGGTAGTCTAATCATCAACAACAAAACATACTAATGTTCTTTCATCAAAAATATAATAAAAAAAAGCAAAATATAAGCCAATAAAATATTCCTTGTAATTCAGCACAAAGGATATATAAGGCACTACCTGCTCAACAAAATGTGCAAGTTGTGTTTGGGCACTGAGAAACCTTTGAATAAATGCATTTATCAAATTCCAGCTGTAATTTCCCATAGAATTTGTTGAATTTAGGGTGCTGGAAGAAACAGAAAAAGTAATAGTAACAAAAAAAAAAGATTTAAATATTTGACAAAACTACAAGTAAGATAGTTTTGATAAGCTTCCTATTGTATCAGGAATTGTTCCGTTGTAGCAACACAAAGAAATTAGAAGCAGAAATTAAACTAATTAATAGAAACAGACAAAGGGAGAGAGAGATCTACATTTACAAGAGATCGTACTGTGCCTCGCTGATTCTCCTTCAAAGATTCTACTGCGCATCTCACTGCCTCTCTCTAGCTTCTCGTCTGCTCGATCTAGGCTTTTCGCTTCTCGTCAGGAAGAGGAAACGAAGGAGACGACATCGGGCAGGTCGGGCAGGCTGGAGAGAGACGAAATCGATAAATTTTCATCTGCGCCCTTGAATCTCCATCGGACGGATGGAGTCATTTGACTGCTCGGTACAGTCCTTTTAAAGGACTGTCGAGGATGCGGATGCCGTGCGGCACAGGATCTGGATTCCTGAGATGGGAGCTGTCTGGCGCAAATCTAGAGGTACTGTACGTTGTCAGCGTGAGAACAGGAGGCACATCCGCGCATGGAGTCATGGATACCATAACGCCATGTGACGAACATGTAGACCTTGGCAACGTATTAAACGGAAACGGAATGAGGCATTCCGTATTCCGTTCCGTTTCAACAAACGGTATGTACCGGCTGATTCGTATTCGTTCCGTTTGGACGGAACGTAGCGGAATGGTATAATTTACACTGTATTTCACATAAACGAATCACGAATTGCATTCCGTTTTTCGTTTCGTTTGCGAAACGAAATGAAATTTTGTTCCATTATACGTTTCACATGGACGGAACGGAACGGTTTCACGTATTCGCGGTATACCGCGCCCACCCCTACGAACATGGAGATCCACAACAACGCCACGTGAGTAGGGCGTTTCTTGCTCATGGAAAATAGGACTATATACTTGTATTATTTTCTCGCTTATTTTTTTTGGAAGTATCATACAGTTCATTTTATATTCATTGATTTCCTCCGCTTTCGTTCAATTTGTTTTGTTTACGCTCCTATATATATATATATATATTTTGGCAATAAACTCGTAGGCAAATTCCATTCATTCAAAAAAGATTACAACATCAATACATAGAAATTTTACGCTCCTAATGACTAATGTGGACCTCCGGTCGATCCTTTGTTATCCAAGCATGCCTAAGCTAACAATTATTATATTGCATTTAAAAAAAATTGTAACCATCGCCGCGTGTAGGGGTGTAGATGAGCTGAGCCTGAGCGAGCCGAGGCTAACTCGAACTCAAGCTCATCTCAAGTCGAGCTGGCTCAGCTCAGCACACCAAGGCAATTCCGAATTTTTTTAGCAGCTCAAACTCAACCATTAGAACTCGAGTTGGCTTGAAAACTAGTTCGTTATTAAATATCAAACTTTGAGACTTCGCAATAACTAAACTAAAAAGCAAACAACATAAATATTAAACAATGTTTAAAATGCACATAGAAGGCATACGAAGAGTTCAGGAGGAAGATACGGCTATTTCTCTATAAAAATGAAAAGAACTTAGTGTTATAGAATAGTGATTAAAAACTGGGTTGTGTTACAGACTAAACAAACGAATTGGGCTAAGTCTCACGAGTTGGGTTGAGCGAGCTGAAGGCAACTCGAACTCAGCTCATGGGCCTTCCGAGCCGGTGTAGCTCGAGTTATTCCAGCTCGAGCTGAAACAGCTCGAGTTGCTATCGAGTATTATCCGATTCGAGTTCGAGCTAGCTCACGAGGGCCAAGTTTTTTGCTCAGTCCTAGCCGCGTGTATTACTCATCTAATTAATGTTTGTTTTACTTTATGATTATATTGCATTTAAAAGAAGAAGACAACTTCTTAGCTTTACAATTAATTTTATATAAATATAATTATGACGTGGCCATCCAATATCAAGTCAACGCTGGTACAATGTCCCCGCTCTTAGGCCTGTTTAACGTTCGAAACGGCAACGGAATGGACCATTTCGTTTGCCGTTCCGTTCCAGAAACGATATGCTTATTCTATTTCATTTTTCGTTCCGTTTCAGAAAACGAAATACCATTTCATTTCGTTATTCGTTCTGTTTGGACGGAACGGAACGTGTTTTTACATTAAAAACCACACTATTGGTTGTAACGGAAGCGAAATAGGCCATTTCATTTACCGTTCCATTTCAATAATGGTATGTCTTTTCATTCTGAAGGGGTAAAGCGCAGTTTGATTTGGGGCCTAACAGGTAAGGCGTAGTTTGATTTGGGGCCTAACTAGTAAGGCGCAGAAGCACCTTGCGCCTTACTGGGGGCTCAAAATAAGGCGTACAAGCACCTTACGCCTTGGCTCTTTATGTAAATATCATATAGCACATGGTGCTTTGTTGAGCTATTATTTTCGTCAAGGCCGTTTAAGAAAAAAACCCTATGTGGGTGCGAACAATAAAATGTAGAAGCGACCCTTCAATTTCGAAATTATTTTATATGGGAATTCTAACATCAAAAATTTTAATAGAAAGAATTAATATATTTTTTTAATAAGAAGAAAGTTCCAATGCGTTTATAAACCGCACCTCTCTCTCCTCTCGAACGCGTTTTATAAACGCGTAAAAAGCCTTTGAACGCGTTTATAAAACGCGTTCAAGAGTGCAGTGATTGCGGCGAAAGTTTCTGACTTTACGCGTTTATAAAACGGGTCGGAAGCCTTCTTACCCTTTTATAAAACGTGTTTGAGAGGATCCAATTTTCTTATAAATACCCCCAGCTTCTATCGTCCAAAACAAAAAAAAGGAAAAAGATCAGAAAAAAAGGAAAAAATGAGAGAGAAAGAAGAGTTGGATGGTAGAATGCAAAATAATATTAGTTGGTGCGAAACTAATAGCCATAAGGGTTGTATGCGGCACAATTATTCAGTGATACAGAGTCGCACACAATTCTTATGGGTATTAATATTCCACCAACTTTAAATTAAAAACTTTCCCGTGTAATCTGTTATTACGTGTAGAGGGCGGTTTGTTGGGCTGGTTCCACGAGCCATAACACCGCAGCCGACATCCTTGGATGAGAATCTGCATACATGCAGTCATCTTCATCCAAGTCTTAGATAAAGAGAGAGTCAATATGACAATCAGTCGTCCGACTCTTATCTATTAGTTGCGGTGCTCTTATCTCGACCCACCCTTAGCAATGGATCTTCTACAATTTTTTTTATGTGGTTCAAAATTTTAATATCATGTATTTTGTAATTTTTTTGTTGTGTATTGTGTGGTTCAAAATTTTAATAAATTGTAATTTTTAATTTGTATTGTATTTTTTATTTTAATGTTCATTGAGTTGTAATGTGTAATATAATTTAAATAAATATTAAGTCTCTTAATATTAATATTTGAATTTCACAAAAAAAAATGAAAATGGATAAAACAAAAACTAAAATAAAATAGATAATAAAACTTACAACACATATACTACACGAATTAATACATATACTAAAACATAAAAGAAAACAGATAATAATGAAACACACAATAATAAAAACATCTAATTATAGAAAACCTAATAATCAGTCCAAATGATATATGTCATTTCTATTCAACGGATTATTTTCAAATCCAGGAGGACATGCCTGTTGCAAACGCAACCATACGATTCCATCTCCATGTCGGACATGGTATCCTCCATCCCTCTTAACTACATCAGTCCAATATTTCAGCCCTCTCACATCAAAAACGTCGCGTTGAAAAACCTTCACGTAAAATTTGTCGGAAGGGTAGTGCAAGTAGATGTGCCGAAGAATATCTCGTTTACTTATTCGTCCATCTCCTTGGAGAAGCACACCGGTACAACATGACGTGGTTTAGTTGACATTATGTTTTCTCGGTTTCTCTTCTCTGCGTAACTTTTCTAAACTTTTGTTTTTGGATTTCTGAATTTTCGACGTGAATTTGCGGAGAAGAACGACTATAAATAAACTCAACTCTTATTACCCGTTTATAAAATGCGTAAGAAGGATTGGAGAGCGTTTTATAAACGCGTAAGAAGGGCTAAGTTAATGCCAATTCAATACTTTCGCAGACGTGGACTCCATCTTCGTACACGTTTATAAAACACGTTCCAAGGCTTCCAACGCGTTTTATAAACGCGTACGAAGGTGGAGTCCACTTTTTTAGCAGCGTGATACTGTGTATGAGCAGCATCAAACACAGTAAATTTTGGCAGACCCCTTTATAAAACGCGCTATAATAGTTATAGCGCGTTTTATAAACGGGTAAATAATTGCCTATATATATCTCTGAATTCGTTCTCCTATTTCGTATTACAAAATCACAAACAAAAAACACGTAGCCTTTATCCAGCAACTTTAGAAAATGTTAATATTCTAGCAATTTTAAATTAAAAATTTTCTCGTGAAATCTGTTATTATGTACAAAGATCGGCCCAGATGGACAGCTCGCTAACAACATCATCATCTGAGGTAGACCAACACTCTGCTGCCTACGATCATGGGTAATGGGCGGTAAAGTTCTGCCGACCCAATTAGGGAAGAACTCGACGACTGTCGAAGTCTCTCGTAGAATTGGGCAACTGTCCATGAGTCTCCGCAAATCCTTATTTTTATATTAATGAGAATTATTGTAATGAAAATTATTATTATTTTTTATATTAATGGGTTCTGAATATTGTAATGAAAATTGTTATTAATTTTTATATTAATGAGTTATGAATATTATATCATGTGGCACTTGAAGGCCGAGGGTACCATTAACGGATTGATCTTCACAGTATGGTCGGATGAACTAATGAGTACAAAGTCTTTTAGGGTTGGGGCTTTGTAGATAACAAGTATGCCTGTCTGTCAATGCTCTTCTTGACAGATCGAAGGATTTCCTTCGGCACAATAAAATCCCTCAAGCTAACACTAAACCCTTGAACATTTAGAAGCTCCATCATCATCTGCTGTACAATGTCCATTATGCACATACACATTATAATATACGAGTTAATTATAATACATAAAATAATACATAATTTCGAAATTCAAACTAAAATTAGAATGCATAAAAATTATAATACATAATTTCGAAATTCAAACTAAAAATGACAATACATAAAATAATAGTATATTTTATTACAATATATTCCATTACAATATATAAAATTACAACAACACTTAATCTTCAATTTTTTCATTTTTTCTTCCTACCGAAAGACAGTACATTGCGAAATTTCTCCCCAAACAATCCTTTTCGTCCTCTCTCCCCTGATGTATTGCCTTGATCTGTTGAGCTGGTTGGAAATCTTGCTGACTCACTTCTCATATTTCCAGATGCGACATCTCTTACCCGTGGATCAATGCTTATAGAATTTCTCCGTGGTTGTACAGATCCTTGGTCCTCCCTATTATTGTTGCTTCGTGGATCAACATGCAATGACATTCGTCCTGGTTAAATGGGTGTTTGACGAGTCCGAACCGTATGTTCAGTACTCGCTGCCCTTCTTGGACTGTTGACCCTTGTTGGTGGTCTACTGGTGTGTCGATTGGATTGCAATGCGTCCATCGGATATGGTGGTTGAGGTGTTGGTTGTCGCGGTTGACTGGTGGAAGCTTCACCTTGATTTTTCTTTTTTGTTTTTCTTGTGGAACCTTCACCTTTCCTTCCTTCTATCCTATCCATCCACATCTCTGCACGAATGATTTTGCGCCTTCCTCGATTGACCAAACTCTTGTCGGGGACAATTATCGGACCTGTATAAACTGGCCATTCATCCTCATCTTTGTAACAATGAAACCGACCTGCTGACCAAATCATGTGCTGGTTTTGCATGCTAAAGTGACCATCCACAAATTGATCTACATTGTAATTTGTCTCCCTGCAAACAGCAATCACATGTGCGCAAGGGATACCTGTCAATTGTGGTTTTTGGCACTCACATGTGGTTCGAGTGAAGGGCAATTGCACATCGGTTTGCTCCATGTCGGGTGGAATTTGAACTGTGTAATGGGAATAATCGTAGCCTACGCCATCATGGTACTCCTCGCGAACTTTCACGCGAAATTCTCCAAGGTCCAATCTTAACACGAATGTGCTCATAAACTCCTCTGAGATTGCAACAAAAAGATGAAGTTAGTTCAAAATGAATTAAAATGAATGAATGAATGAATGAATTGAATTGAATTTTTTTTCTTTAAGTACTTATGTGATTTTCCATCGTACTTGATCAATTTATTCTTTACTCCTTCCGGCCATCTTTCTCCTAAACTCAACCTTTGAAGTGCTTCTTGTGTTCGCTTGTTCATCTAGTTGGCACATTTATACCACGTGCCTTCTATAAGTGCTGTCACTGGTAATCTTCTCTCTATTCTAAACACATTATTCAGACTCTCCGATCCATTACTCATCATTATACCCCATCGATGCCCCTTGTCAAAACTCTGAGACCATTTATATAGTTTTGGCCGCTCGTTGTTGTCATTTTCATTAATTTTACCACAATTTCGTAGGTACTGATAAGCCCTCAGTTTGTTTTCCTTCAGTACTCCCCAATTCTTTCCAAAACGTCTAGGGTTTTTCTTGTTAGCAAGTCTACACTTGAAAAAGTTTTTCAAATCACCATCTTGTGTTCCGCCAGCCTCCTTCCATAAGTTTTTCGCAACATCCTGCATGCAGAACCGATGAATCGCTACTGCATGCGCACCTTGTGCCTTCCAACCGTAATCTACGGATGCAAATACCGCTTTTATTGTCTTATGACGGTCAGATATGACACAGTATCTATTGTTCCGCCCTAAGTATCCTTATTTTCTTTCTCGTCCAAGACATAAACCATCCCCAAGTATCCTTATTTTCTTTCTCGCCCAATCCGAATGCAACCGGAATTAATCGATTTTCTGGAGCATAACCACACACTGAGAACAATCTACCTTTGTATCGGTACGATAAAAAACTAGCATCAATTGAGATAAAAGGTCTGGCATATTTCATCGCTTCTATGCACAGACCAAAAGCCCAAGCTGCCATCTTGAAGACGCCAACGTTAGGATCGTCTGTAGGCCAAGAAACTATTGTGTATTTCATTCCCGGGGTCGTCGCTTTCATTGCCTCCAGAAGGAGTGGAAGTTTATTGTAGGCCCCTTCCCAAGACCCAAACAATTGCTCCAATGCTCGCTCCCTCCCACGCCATAGTTTATTATAAGTCGGTTCAATACGTGGATATCTAGCCCTTATGAGGCTTCCTATGTCCTGGACACTTTTTTCTAAATTTTTTTTTCAATTCATCCCTAACGTGTTCGGCAATGAGACTAGCTGTAAGGTTTTCGTGACCTTTTTGGCCCGGGGGTCTCGAACAAATATGCTCATTTGGATTGGTAGAGATCTTCCAATTTGTATTATAACTCTCACGTCTACCATACAATCGCCACTTACAATTCGGTTTTTGCATGCAAACCATTACAATTTTTTATTTATTGCTAGTTTTCGTTCGAACTTCTCGATTTGTTTTGCATGAAAAATCACAGACAGCTAGAATTAGTTGTTTTTTGGAACCGAATTTTTTACCAGGAGCAAGTTTGCCTTGTGGCCCTAAATTAGGCTCCGGCATACCAGCATATTCAAACATGGAAATATCACACAATTCACTTATAGGATGGTGCAAGTCCGTCCTTCCTGAAACGTACGGCTGGTCGCAGTTTGCATAAAAAGGCACTTCTCTCTCGGAGAAGTCCTCCACATCGGTATATTCTTCTCCGATAGGAAGGTCGGAGTAAGTCGCCGGACCCTCATCTTCATCACAATCGGCAACCTCGACTTCATCTCCTGATGTGTTATTGTCTTGCGTAGGAACGGACTGTTCGCCAGTGTATTGGTAAGGGGTGGATTGCTGGCCACACATAAGGTTTAAGGAAGTGTTTGGCTCACTGCTACCGGGCTCGTCAAAGGGTGTTAGGTTCAGATCTGGTCCCATGCCATATACGGGGATGAAATCAACATGCAACTCAATAATGGGTAATCCTCTCGTCTCGAATGTCTCGTGGTAAAAAAGGCGCCATTGATCTTCAGAATTTACAGGAAGAAATAGTGATTCATATCTCCCATTTACAATATCGTTGTAATGACCGTGGATATTCAAAGTGTACTGGGTTTCTAAAATCTGTAGCCTGTTGTATAATTCATTTCGAATATCAGCATATGTGGTATGCATACTACAACCGATGTGGAAGTAAGAAGCACCAAAAGTTGGACATTGGTTGACATATATTGTAATTGTAGATATTTTTGGATTTGATTGATAGGTTTTTAAAATGGAAGAGATAATCTGTTGTGAACGATTTCAATTCTGCGAGAAGGTATAGTCTTATATAAATGACTAAAGTTTTATTGAAACGACTGAAGTTGGAATATTGCCCTCCCAGCGCGTTTTATAAACGAGTAAGAAAGCATCTTATCCATTTTATAAACGCGTTAATTACGTTTTAACTATTCCGAAAAGTCCAGCCTTCTAGCGAGTTTTATAAACGCGTTCAAAGGCTTCCTACGCGTTTATAAAACACGTTCAAGAGGAGAGAGAGGCGCGGTTTATAAACGCGTTGGAACTTTCTTCTTATTAAAAAAAATATATTAATTCTTTCTATTAAAATTTTTGATGTTAGAATTCCCATATAAAATAATTTCGGCCTTCAATTCATATTCGGAATATGCCCATATGGCAATATATCCGAGTTTTGCTATGGTGAGTTGCAACTCACCAAAGCATCCGTAAGTCGCGCTCAAAATTTTGAAATTTAGTTCAAAATGACCGATCCAAACCGTCTAATACGATCTCCCTATTGAAATCACCATTCAGACCAAATTTTATATTTTTAAGTATATTTTTGAAATTTTAGAAAATCATTAATCTAATTAGTTCTAAACCGTTAAAAAATAGCAGTTTTCAAAAATCCGAAATAAATACTTAAAAATTTCAAAAAAATATAAAATTTGGTTTACATAGAGATTTCAATAGGGAGATCGTATTAGACGGTTTGGATCAGTCATTTTGAACTAAATTTCGAAATTTTGAGCGACTCAGGAACGCTTTGGTGAGTTACTACTCACCATAGCAAAACTCAATATATCCTTGCACATACTCAGGTAGTCAAGCTAACCAACCACCTCCTCTTACATTTGTTCCATATATATATCTAAAAACAAATTCGCACGCATAACCCTAATTGATTTCACCTTCGATTGACGCTAAAATGAAAATTACCACTTTCAAAATTAAGCCACACAAACATATACATACACAAACAAAACACACACGCAGGAGTCAGGACAGGAGAGTGAGAAATGGCGGAGGCTATTGTCCATCTAGCTTTAAACAAACAAGCAGAGGCTGCAGTGACCGAAGCTCTGCGCCTTTATGGGGGCAAGAAACCAGTTAGATTCACTCTAGCACGAGCTACGCTGGATTCAGTCTTTTCTGAAAGACGCAGAGGCAAAGAAAAATTTTTTGGGAACGACACAAGTTCACGGGACCCGTCTATTTAGTGTTGAGAAAAATTCATAATTCTCTGCGAGCGTGTAATAAAATAGAGAAAATTCAGTCCAAGTAGTTATAAAATTAGAGAAATATCATCTCAAACTTACTTTTTGAAAAATGTCACCTAAATTTATAATACTTAAATATTTACTACATTTATACAATTATTATACTATTTGAAACTAGCACAACTGTATTTTGAAAAATGTTCTCCTCTATTTTTCTTCATCTCGTCTCTCCCCCATCCGATGCTCCCTTAGGCTATGCTCCAAGATGAGCTTTCGGGAGGAAAGAAAAGGAGAGTAGCGGAAAATATATAAAGTTTACTCTGCACATTGGTATTACTTGCTACTCAATGAAAAAGGAGGGAAAAAAAGCAACATGAAGGAAGAGACACATTAAAATTAGAGAAATTTTAGAGTAAATTTCTATATCATGATTTAAAAGGTAACAAAAATCGGACAATTGTCCTCTACTTTTCTTTCATTTAATAAGTATATTTTGGAGCAGACCCTTAAATTAAGCTCCCTAGGGGACATCCTTTACTACTCTTCCCTTTTCATATAAGCTGTGTTTGGATTGGAGTGGAAAGAAGAAAATAAGAGAAGTGAGGAAGAAATTTATTATTAAATAATCTAAATTCTTAGCAAAGTTATACACTTTTCAATATTTTTTCCCACTTTTTTTCTTCTTCTCTTCTTCCCACACCTCATCCAAACGGAGCCATATATATTGTGAATCGTGATGGCTCTCAATCTCATGTGAACCTCTTTCATGTTCTCTCTCAATGTCATAGAAATATTGGGAGTGATTCACATATGGAGAAGGTGTATAAACTTAAAATGGATAATTTTTAATTGGACGCATGATGTTAGTTACTGAAATGTAACAGAGTTCTTATCTTCAAGGACCTCGGTAGATGCATTAAAATAAACTTAAAATGCATTTTTATTGCGTCGCACAAATTGCCGAGCATATATATTCTCTTGAGATAAAATTAAGTAATGACAACCATTGATTGGTACCGGTTAACGTTTAATTACATAATGAGTTCAAGTATTAAAATAAAACAAAATTGCTTCAAATCTGGCAAGGCATACACATTTCCTGATTAACACATTATACAAGCACACATTAATGTTTACTTTCAGATCCCAACAAAATTGTCACGTTCCTGATGTGGAATTAGTACCAAAATCAAATCTAGAACCTTGCAACCTTTGAATAGAAGCTTATTTTGACCAATGTAGTTCTCTTTTTTAAGTCAAATTTTTTAAATTGTTTATGTTAATTAATTTTGGGATAATAAAAGCTTATTTTACGCGTAATTGGAGCAAGTCAGATTTTTTTCTCTACGTATGTCAGACCAATGTTTCCTATTAGAAAAGTAAAAGAGAAGCCTCAAAATTAATTACTGATGTTTGATCATTCTACAAATTATTCAAATTGGTCCTTGAATTAAGTATATCACAACTGCCGTCTTTCACTTTTCCCTAGTTAAAATTAGGGTTTACCAAACGTGGCGGGGCGGTGCGGGCCGGTCCAACCCTCGGCGGTTCACGGATTAAGACGGGACAGATTAAGGACGGTCAACGGGTTAAGACAGGGCGGGTTAGGACGGTCCATTCTAGAAATTTTGGCCCAAACTCTTCTTAAACCCGTCCCATTTAACCCGCACGGGTTATGACGGTCCGATCCGGCGGTTTTTAATTTATTTTATTGATTTTTTTTTCGTTATTTATTGTTTCATTATATATAAATATATATTAAAAACGACATATATGTTATTTTTTCAATATGTTTTCTGTTTTTTATTTTTCCTTAATTATTTTTATTTTTTTCTTTTGTGTTTTTTCTTTATTTTTTTTACTTATCATTTCTATTTTATTTTTTTTTCTTTTCTTATATTTGATTTGTAATTTTTTTATTAAATGAAAAAATTGAATATAATTATATAAAGTTACCCTCTTTTTTTTTTTGGGCTTGGCGGATTTAGCACGGGTTTAAGACGGATTGACGGGACGGGCCGGTCCGGTCCACGGAATAAGACGGAACGGGTTAATACGGGTTATTTTAAAAAGGACGGTCCAAACCCGCCGTAAATCCATCCCGGTCTAACTCTTCGGTCCATCACGGTCCATAAACGATCCGAGACAGTCCGATTCATGGGACGAATTTGATCCGACCAGTTTTTGGTAAACACCGGTTAAAATTGATAAACAGGAGTCTGTTTCACTACTTGTTCAATCCTCCAAAAATTTTTTTTTTTTTTTTTTTGATGATTGCCCATAGGCGAATCCTCCAAAACTTTTAAATCAAATAAAGGAACAACACAATTATTCTATAGGGTACCGTGGGAGCTCCACGTGAGCAGCAGCGCATGGAGACGCAACAACGTCATGTGAGGACGACGCACGTTTCTTGCTTCGATTTTCACGTTCATATATATATATATATATTGAAAGTAGCATACAGTTCTTTTTATATTCATTGATTATCTGGACTTAATTCGTTCATTTTTCTTCCCCCTTTCCACTTCTATTATGTAATTACGCATGCAGCTAGGCCAGCGAATGATTCATGCGACGTGTATATGTTATATAATCACGATCATTTTCTAGCTAAAGCACCAGGCAACTTCCTGGCTTCACAATGGGTTGTTTGGATTCCTCAAAGAATTTAGAAAATTTTATCTTCCTACCATAAATTTATTATAAACAATCTAAATTTTTCATAAAGTTAGACACTTTCTAATAAATTTATTCCTAGAAATTGCAAGTTCTTCAAATTCCTAAGCGATCCAAACGGCCCCAATGACTGTGTTTCGATGAGGCATGAGAATAAGAAAATAAAAGAATAAATTTATTATAAATAATTCAAACTCTTTATAAAATTACACATTTTTTAATACTTCTTTTTACTTATTTCTTTATTTTTCTTATTTTCACTTATCCAAACGAAACCAATAAATTAATATAAAAATTATATTATATATATATATATATATATGTCACACAAAACAAACAAATCCAACAGCAATTTGTCGTCTACTTGAAAAAAAAAAAAAGCAATTTGTCGTCGGTCAGACACTTCCATGTGACCGTCCTTTTCCCACTAGAATTTTTTGGGAACGGAACAAGTTGCCGGGACTCGTTTGTTCAGTAAAATAAAATAAGTAAGCTATACCTACTATACCTGCTATTTACGCTGCTATTCACTCATTCACGCTAAGAGAAAATTATCACTTTCAAATGCCACGCAAATATACATAAACAAGAACACACGCAGTAGTCAGGACAGGAGAGTGAGAAATGGCGGAGGCTATTGTCCATCTAGCTTTAAACAAACTAGCAGAGGCTGCAGTGATCGAAGCTCTGCGCCTTTATGGGGTAAGAAACCAGTTAGATTCACTCCAGCACGAGCTACGCTGGATTCAGGCTTTTCTGAAAGATGCCGAGGCAAAGAAAAATTTAGATCATAGGGCAAAGACTTGGGTGAGTGAAGTGCGGGAGGTGGCATACAAAATCGAGGACGTGATCGACACGTTCATGGCAGATGTTGATGATCACAAGAATCGACAAGGCCGAAATGCCCTCAAGCAAGCTCTGTTGTACCCCAAGAAGCTATATATGGTTCGTAAGCTGACAAATGAGATGGATGCGATTCAAACCAGACTACGGGAGATAAAGGAGTGCACTGAGAAATATGGTATAAACCGGGAGTTGAAGGAGGAATACTTGAGCAGCAATCCGAGTAATCCTTTCAAGGGAGTCGTGCTCCCCGACGAAGATGATCCAGACGTGGTTGGTCTGGAGACAGATAAAGAGGAAATTATCAAGCTACTTCTCGATCCAAACACTCCAAGACGCCGTGTGGTGTCGATCATTGGACAGGGAGGTCTTGGAAAGACGACGCTCGCCAAAAAAAGCATACAACAGGTTAATTTCTATTTCTGTCTAAATGAATTTAATTATGCTGATTATTTTTTTCAAACTAATAATTGGCAAAAAAAAATGATAGTAAAATTTTGATATTTTTTATTTTTAATTTAAATTAATATATAAATCATGTTAAACGACTTAAAACTAATAACATGTTTTAGTCAGACTGTTTGGAGATTGAAATCCTATAAACGAATTTGACGTCACTTTTAAAAACTTTTTATAAATTATAATTGTGTAGGGATGGTCTCCTACTCTCCTTAATTAATTTATCACTAGATGAGGGGTAGGCGGCTTCGCCGCCATTTGATAAATTTTGATGGCTAAATCTATCAATATATAAAGAAATATATGTTTCCAATATATCTATTTTATATTTACTTTATATATAAAAAACTATCTTAGATGATTGGTACAATTATTTTTAATATATTTAATTAAAAAAATATTTTTAATTAAAAGCCAATGGAATCATGGCTTTTAATTAAGAAGGGTAAACTTCTAGAATATATTCAGATTGATCGATCAACGAAAATTGGAGGACTCAGATTGCATGTCGTATGAGGGGATAAATTTTTTTTTCCTATAGATTTCTAAATATATCTACCTTAGATTTCCAAATATATTTAACTTTTAAACTATTTTTAATTTATATAAATAACAGTGTAAAAAAAATTAACTCTATTTTTGACCGATATTTCAAATTTAAATATCGGCCACAGTTTTTAATATATATATCTTAGATTAAGAGCGCTATAATTTTCATTCCATACAACTTATGCTTGTTGCTATGGAAAGCGGACAAAAATTGGAAACCTAATAAATCGGGAATTGCTCTCCGTGATTCTCCGCCTTAATTATCCTCGTCATCTAAAGGATGATACGCATTAATTCTTTTTATTTTTAGAAAACGCATTTATTTATTTATTTATTTTTGAAAATTCAGAGGATGAAAGAATGAGAGGTGAGGAGAGAATGAAACAGAGGATAAGGGGGATGAGGAAGAGAGAGGGAGTGAAACAGAATAGTTATATATATTACGTAGAACTGTTGCTATATTTATTAGAAGAATTGTTAAATATATTAACTAGAACATGTAATATATTAACTAGAATCTTTATATTATATATTTTAACTAGAACATTTATTGTATTAATTAGAACTTTTATATATATTAACTAAAATCTTTATTATATTAACTAGAACCTTTATATATATTAACTATAACTGTTATCATATTAACTAGAACATTTGTTCTTATAACTAGAACAATAATGGTGGGAGGGGGTGGGATGGGGGTAAGTCTGACGTTGAGAGAAGCTGGAGGGAGAGAGAGCGAAATAGAAAAGAGGGGGAGGAAGAGAAACATGAAGGGAGGGATGAGCGCTGGATTTCCAAAAACAGAAATAGTAATACGATAGATTCTAAAAATGAAAAGTGTGTTTTCAGGGATGATGGAAGATGATAGAATATGGGGATAATCCTTATGAGGCCGGCAATAAATCTACTTGAAGAAAAGTGGTCCATAATAAAATTTACTCTTATTCATTTTCTAATCTTTTTTCTAATACTTTTCACAAATAATTAATTATGTCGTGAAATAATTTAGTTATTTAGTGTAATACAAATTCTTCATTTTTGGGCAACATATATTTGTAGAGCTAGCATTTAAATGGATATATGGGGCTGTTTGGATGCTCTAGGAATAGGAGAAATTTTCTATTCTTAGATATAAATTTATTATAAACAATTCAAACTCTTCACAAAATTACATACTTTCCAATAAATTTATGTCTAGGAATTAAAAATTTTTCAAATTCCTAAGCGAACCAAACAGCCCCTATAATAATATAATATCAGGGGGTCATCTTATTATTTAGAAATTTATAAAAATATTAGAAGAACAAGGTTAGTTGTCCAAATTAACTCCTATATGGCCGGTCTAGCGTGATCTTTTGCGTAACAGCTCTAGTATTAGTACCCAATAAAAACATGGAATGCAAATAAGAAAAAAGACATTTCCCATCTGCAAGGTAGTGCGATCATTTGTAGCGACTCCCATGTTCCTCTATGTAACTTATTTCTTGTACAACTTATTTCTTGACATGCAATGTGAAAAAGCTGTACCGGGATACATACACACAATCTACTAGGATAGGATAAATTAAGAGGCAGCAGGGTTAGTGGATTACGGCCAAATCCAAATCCTGTCTGATCAAATCTGGATGGATGAACGAGCTTCGTGTATATGTATTGGAAGAGGGGTTCGACTTCAAGGAAGATGCATCCCACGCACCCACTGTTGGTTCATTCCCCGTAAAGATGATCCAAACAAACTGGACCATCACCCGTTCGACGAAATTACTGACTGAAAATGGTTTTCAATCTCCGACCGCCAACCAACATGCCCTCTCTAGCCCGTAATCCCTACTCTCCCCCACCACAATTGAGGTCCCCAACGGCCTTAATAGCCTTTGTTCTTCTGTACTAACTCTCTCACCCTTCTTAACTCCTCCCCCCCCTCCACCCCACCCCACCCATCTCTTGCTACCTCATTAAAGACTGATGTACTGCTTTAAAACCTTCATACCACAAACTATCTTTGCAGTCAACCACCCTCTGCCAGCTACAGCTAATGCCTACTGCATTTAAATTCCTTTGCCCTTAAAACTAATCTTAAAACCTACTTTCTTACCTCTTCTGCATCTTTCTTTTCTACCCTCTGCCTTCTCCAACTTCAGTTTTGAAAAGTGCTTTCTTCCATGCCTCCTGGAGTAAGACACATTAATATTTTTCCCTGTGAGATAGCAAAGGGAGTAGGAAGCTGTCAGGTACACATGGCCCCTATAGGCAATTCCCCTCCTTCATTCATCAAAATAGGACAAATATGGGTCCCACTTGCTGCAAGGTTAAAGATTGAACAGATATATCTCTCATTACCTTGTGTCGATTGCCAATCTACTCACTGTAATCTCAAATTTTCCCATCTCTACGCACTTAATGCAAAGAAAATAACCAGCCCTAATACCATTCAGCAAACAATTGACCAAAACTTTCTCTCAAACTCACTTCCATCTATTTTAGGCCCACTACCATCTCCTCACAACAAAAACTCCCACACTTTGACACATAAACTTCCAAACCTTGAACCACACAGAATACCAAACCAATCAAACAACATGAATATTTCTGATGAGGACCTCATTGCACAGTTTGCTGCTTTAAGTGCGGATGGCGATGATA
Organism: Rhynchospora pubera; assembly: GCA_028095005.1. Lineage (NCBI taxonomy): Eukaryota > Viridiplantae > Streptophyta > Magnoliopsida > Poales > Cyperaceae > Rhynchospora > Rhynchospora pubera. The sequence goes on from CM051461.1 coordinate 8,492,667, forward strand.
CCACCAATGAAATAAAAATACCTGAAAGTGCAGTGAGAACTTAGAATTGGCCAAGTTGTATGATAATGAAGATGATGGGCTCAAGAAGCGTGTTTGATGCGACCTTTTCTGCTGCACTTAGAAAAGCGTGGCCGGTACACCCGGATACGGTTGTGGAGGGGCTAGGAGGTAACTGTTTTATAGTAGAATTTAAAAACCAAGATGATATGCTAAGGGTGATGGCAAAGGGAACTTGGATGTGTAACAAAGATATGGTTGTGACTAGGCTAGCAGTAGGGCTAGAAGATCTCAATAACCCAACGGTGGATGAATTAGAGTGCTGGGTTGAAGTTTTTGGCATACCACCTGAATCTTTAGATCAGGATGGTTTACAAAGGGTTATGCGTGGTATAGGAAAATCGGTTTCAGAAATCAAGAGTTATTACCATGGAGGCCGTAGGGTGTATAAACAACGTCTTATCATAAACATGAAGGAACTACTAAAACCTAAACTGCCTCTCAAACACCCACAACTAGGAAGGAAATGGCTCCATGTAGTGTATAATAATGTGGCAAACATTTGCATGTTTTGTGCAAGGATAGGCCATGAGCATGCGGTTTGTCCAGCAAAATTGAGATTAAAGATGATGAAGCAGGATGGCCAACACAAAGAGGATTTAGATGGAAAGAAAATACTTGAGGTTATGGTAGGAAAGTGGATAAATGACAGGGCTTATGTACCAAGGGAGAAGGAGAACATGGTACATCAGCAAAGCACAGAGGCATGTGCGAGTGTAAACAATGCAAATGGGGCAAGTTCAAGTGCAATAAAAGAAGATCGCAATCTCAAGAGGCCCATTGACCTAAATAGCAATAGTGAACCAAAAATGCTCACTGTGGGACAGAACATAGAGGGAGAGGAGCAAGCTGATAGTGGTGATAGGCGTTTAAACTTCAAGCGGGCCAAGGAGGCGAACCCAAACTCGCCTTCCAGGTTTCAATCATGAATGCAATATCATGGAATTGCCGAGGCTTTGGTGGTACAAAGAAAAAAGAATTTCTCAAGGACACAATCCGAGCTACTAGATCGGATGTCGTGTTCTTATCCGAAACAAAGTCGTCGGCGAGGAGAATGGCAAGGCTGATGCGTACCATGCCAGAATACAATTACCATGCAGTTCCTTCACGAGGGAAATCAGGGGGTTTGTGCATGGCTTGGTATAATTCAGTTCAGGTACAAATTTTGAACTCTTCACTTAGCTACATATGCGCCAGGATACATGTCAAGGATAAACCGCCTTGGATACTGATAGGAGTTTATGGGGACTCAAAACACCTCACCAACAAAATTCTTTGGGAAACGCTAAACCAGATGGTAAGCATGCATGGAAGAGTTTGTCTCATGGGTGATTTTAATGAAATCTTTGGTAGCAATGAGAAGCATGGTGGAAGTAATAGAACCAAACCTCATACCATAGATTTTCAAAACTTTGTGTATGACTCGGGTTTAGTTGATGTTGGCTACAAAGGACCCGCTTTTACTTAGACAAACAAAAGACATGTCTCAAATGCTATCTACCAAAGGTTGGATCGGGTCCTTGTGACGGCTGATTGGCTTCAAATGTATCCATCTCATATGTTAATCATCTGCCTTTGATACATAGTGATCACTGTCCAATTCTGTTGAGGGTCAAAAAGCCACCAGGAAAATCAAACACTTTCAAGGTGGAAAACTGGTGGCTCATGGAGCAATCTTTTAATGAACAGTGGGTACATGCATGGAGTAGTATGCAAAATAGTACTTGGAATCAGAAATGGGAAGCAGTGACAAGTGCTATGAAGAGATGGGCGGGCAATAACTTAACTCCAAAGAAAAAATTAGAGAAGATTGCACAACAAATTCTAGCTGTACAAACTCAACACCCTACTGTTAGGGACCATGCATTGGAGGAAAAATTGCTTGGTGAATATGAGGTAGCAGAAGAGCAAGCAAATCTGTATTGGAGACAAAGATCCCGTGTACAATGGCAGCAGGAAGGGGATCGGAACACCCGATTCTTTCATACGGTGGCAACCAATCGGAGGAGGCACAACTTGATTACTATGGTGGAAAAAGAAGGGGGTCAGCTAACCGGAGATGAAAAAATTATCAGGGCCCAGTTTATCAATTATTTTAGGGACTTGTACAGTCCAAAAAATGCAGCCCCGGTGTTGAGCCAGGAGGAAATTGAGGCGGGTCAGAACAGATTTATGTTGTTTGAGAACTTGAGTAATAGCCCACAACTGAAAATTCCAACCACAGCTCATAGGAAAATAAATGCCATTCCAGATTATAATGAAATTAAGCGGGTTCTTTTTGAAATGGGGCCTGACAAAAGTCCGGGTCCGGATGGAATGACAGCTCGGTTCCTTCAGAAAAATTGGCACATTTTGGGCCAAGATGTAGTTTTGCAGTTGAAGAAAATTTTTGTCGAAGAACAAGTACCGGAAGAATGGCTTAGATGTCATGTCACACTTATTCCAAAATCTTCAGAACCACAGACACCAGGAGAATATCGGCCTATTAGTGTGGAAAATGTGTTATATAGACTGATCATGAAACTGATTGCAAATCGGTTGAGGCCTTTTCTGAAGAATGTGATATCTCAAGAGCAAAATGCTTTCATCAAGGGGAGGAACATATCAGACAACATAATTCTGGTAAAAGAAATCTTGCACTCCTTCTCTCAGATTCATTTCAAGCAGAAAGCTTTTCTTCTTAAGGCCGATATAACAAAAGCTTTTGATAAGCTTAATTGGTCTTTTCTAGAAGAGGCCTTACATTACATGAATATCCCTACCAAAATAACCAATTTGATTATGTCTTCTTACACCCGGGCAAAAATCACCATCAAAATCAATGGTAGAGGAGATGGCTTCATAAAACCGACACAAGGTCTGAGACAAGGATGCCCCATGTCTCCATATATGTTTATCATTGCTATGGAAATGTTGTCAAGGGGGTTACAAAAAGCATTGGAAGAAGGGAGACTCAAAGGAATCCAAGTGGCTAGAACAAGTCCGGCAATAACACATGCAATTTACGCTGATGACCTTGTCATTATGGGGGATGCGGGTGAAACAGAGACTCAGGTCCTCCAGTCTATTTTGCATAAGTTTGAAATGGCATCGGGTTTGCACATAAATCCTCATAAGTCTAGGTTGTGGTTTTCAAGAAGATGTCATGATGAGGTCATAAGCCGGGTGCAAGAACAGTGGGGAGCAAGGAGAGTTCAAGAAGAAGAAAGATATTTGGGGATTGTGCTCGATGAGAAAGGAGACCCTAAAAGGACGGGTAAAATGATGCTTGAGAAATTAAAGACCAAGCTTTCAGGATGGAAATCTCATATGCTCTCTCATGCTGGAAGGTTAGTTCTAATCAAATCTGTCTTAATGTCCATGCCGGTGTATGCAATGTCAATTCAGATGTTGCCGAAAGGAATTATAAGGGAAATAAATAGTTTACTGGCAAAATTTTTGTGGGGTAAAGTTGGTCAAGATAGATACCTGTCTCTTATAGGATGGAAAAAAGTGTGTAAACCGATACAGATAGGGGGTTTGGGGGTGAAAGATCTCTATAGCTTTGGCATAGCGTTATTTTTAAAGGTGGTTTGGTCAATCATGGCTGAGGATGAGAAATTATGGGTACAAGTATGCAAATCAAAATATTGTCCAACAGTGGGTTTTTGGAGAGCTAGGAGAAACCGACGATGTAGTAAGATGTGGGGCCAAGTGTTAAATTTGAGACATTTGTTCAGAGAGCAGGTGTTTTGGCATGTGGGAAATGGAAAAACAGTAACAGCACTTTCTCAACCTTGGTTTCAAAGTTGGACAGTAAAAGAGATGGCCAATCCAACTGACAGGAAACTCAAAGTGTGTTCTCTGGTGCATGATCAAACAGGTCAGTGGAAAATGCATGAATTACAAAGACTTTTTCAACCAAACCAAGTCCAGCAAATTTTAATGGGGGTAGGCAAACCAGAACCACTGGTGGGGGATAGGGATCGTTTAATTTGGAAGTTAGCAAAAAATGGGAAGTATTCAGTGAAAGAAGGATATAAAATGATTATAGGAGGGGAGGATGGAATGATTGACACAAACAGTTTTGATTGGAACATAATATGGAAATGGAAAAGTTTGGAACCAAAGGTGAAAATTTTCTTATGGAGATTAGTGCATAAAGGATTGCCTATGGCTGCAAATTTACATAATAGGATGAGGAATTTCGACCCAATTTGTCAGAGGTGTAATCAGGAGAACGAGTATGAAATGCACTGCTTATTTTTTTGTAACACTTCAAGACAAGTTTGGTTTGGTGGACAATTGGGAATAAGAGTGCATGAGCTACCGTTGGAGATTACACAAACAGTGGCACAGATGCTCAATTTCTTGGATGAAGAGGGGATTAGGGTATTTGCAAATACAATGTGGGAAATTTGGAAGGAGCGCAACAAAGCTGTTATTGAACACGAGGTGTTTCAGCCGTGCAAGGTGATGCAGAGAATTAATGTGGGTCTTAGATCTGAATTGCTGGAAATTAATGTAACATTCAGAGAAACACAGTTAGCCAGTACTGAAAAATATGAGTTTTTGGCGCAAGGCTGGCAGGTGCTGGTAGATGCATCATGGCAAGTAGGAGGGAGAGCGGGAGGGGCATTTGTTGTGTACAACAAAGGGGAAATACATTCAGTAGGACTGAACTATTTCAATGTAGAAGATCCTTTCCAGGCAGAGGCAAGAGCTTTAATGGAGGCAGTCTCATATGTCTATGAACAGCTCAATGTGCACATACATACACCGGTACAATTTTTCTCTGACTGTTTCAACTTAGTACTGGCAGTCAATCATGCTGATATAACGGATCTGCCATCATGGAGAGCAGAGCAAGTGATTAACTGTGTGATTAGAAAAACACAGGTGGAAGATGGGAGAATGGAGGTAAAGAATGTCAGGAGAGAAGCTGTTTACCCAGCGCATCACCTAGCAAATTTGGCGAGAAGAAATGCACTGCAATACAGGGGACAACCTCATATGGCCCTGCAGCAGCAAGGAAAAATTGAAAGGAAGATAGATGAGAGGTTTTTTCAGAGGGTACTGGATGAACCCCCTTGAATATCTTACTGAAGTTGTTTTACCTGGTGCAGTTGGTTTTTTTACTTTTAGCTTTTTACTGAACGGAACTCATGTTAGTTTTTTTTTACTTTTTCAACTTTCTTTCTTTTGTGTTTTAGTAGTTGGTAGTTTTAGAAGGTTGGAGTAGAGCACCAGGTGGTTTTTCATTTTTTATGCTGATGTAAACTGCAGTTTCTAACACTGCCTTCTGTTTAATGAAATTTCTGCCTATTGGCAATTATCAAAAAAAAAAAAATTGTAAGGTCCGAAAAAAAGAACCATCCAGATCTGATCGGACTGTCTGTGTGGCGCGCGATAGGATTCAGATTGGTTACGGCCTTGCGGGCTTTTTTGGTTTAATCCTCCATTATTTTTACTTCGTACACTTTTTTCTCAGTCCCTTTACTTGTATTGGACACGAAAGTCGCAGTTTCGCTACGTTATGTTTTTTTAGATGATTTTAATTCAGCAATTAGCATGAACTAACTTACATTTCTAAATAATGATTGGTGCAGCTATTTTTAATATAATTAACTAAAAAGATATTTTTAATTATAGAAATAACAGTCAATTATAGGGAAAAAAATCATTTTAGATTGCCAAAATAGTGCATATTGAATGGATGTTATTAAAAATATGATTGCTGTAAAAAATAAGAAAAAAAAAACATCACGACTTTATTAATACTATTGATTTATTGCACTAGCAAGAAATTGCCTTCATATGTAGACAAATAAGTAAACAAAATAATATTAGACAAAAAAGAAAAAGATATGTTGCTCAATCTACTAGCAATAAAGGTCGAGATGCTCCTCAAATTTTTTTCGTATTAAATGGAAAACCATTGTATGTTATTGATTCGTCTGGCGATTGATATTCAACCACAAATCAAATCGATTGAACGGCACAAACAGATGTTTACATGCTAGATCTAGCTTATAACATCTCTTGGATCCATGCATTTATGAGTAGAGATAAAGATAATAAATAAATTTTAAAAAATTACTTTTTTTTTTACAAACCTTTCCTAAATTATTTTTAGGATGAAATTTTATGGATGTTTTGAAAAAATTTTTAATATGGTTATTATTTATTATTATTTTTTAAAAATATTATATTTTTCTATAATTAATTGGTATAAAATACGAAGAATCAAGTAATAACATTTTTTATGTTTTAGAATTTTATTTTTGCTTTTGTTTTGTTATCTACAGGTAGGGATAAAAACGGATAGGATAGTGGTGAAACCATAAATATTCGGATACAGATATGGATTCAATATTGTCAGATACAAATACGAATATTGTGACACCCCGCATACATATTTTGTGGTTGGACTGTGCACGACGGCGTGCCTGGCAAAATGATAACCGCATACATATTTTTTTTTGTCGGATTTGGATACTAATACAAATATGCTCTGATACGGTTCAGATATTTAGCACATTCTTTGGATTAGAATACGGATCGGAGCAGATAAAATCTGCTGTTTTGTTCCCTATCTACAAGCCTTCCCCAAATAATTTTTGGATGAATCTTTATGAATAATCTTAAAATTCAAATTGACATTTTATTTATATTTCTAAACTCACATTGTTTTTTTTACTAAATTTTTGTCGATATTTTAAAATGGTTGTTATTATTTAATTAGGTTACAAATTATGTTTTTTTTGTGATAGTATATTAATGGGCACGTAAAAAATCTTTATGTATTAATTGATCTATTATCTTCTTGTTAATTATTTTTATAATAACTTATGTGGGTAATATTTTTTGTTACATCGTCTAATGAATAATCATACTAAAAAAAAATATTAGTCAATGTTCATCTACGAATGTTTATAGTTATAATTTTGTAATAATCATAATAGTCTATCAATTTTAACATCGGATGTCTCTCAAACGATAGAAATTATATACGCAAATGTTAATAATAAATATTTTTTCAAATGATTTCTGAAGTCAACTATCAACAAATATGCAAGTACCCATAATAGTAAATATTAAAATAAAAAGGATCGAGTGAAGCAAATCTAATAAAATTTCTAGCGTGTGTTGATTGCAAATTACAAGTAGGACTAAATATTATCTCTAATTTACAAGTAAATGAAATTAAAAAGTCTGCATACAATTCTACAAATTTTGTTTTCAAAAATAATTTTTCTTTTTTTGTTTCATGTTATGTACTTTAATATTATAATCCAATTTTCAGCTTGTTAAAAATATTACTGTTGAAAGTAATGAAAATATGTTGAGAGAAGAACGATAATACCTCAAGTTAGTATTATTGCCGAAGTCAAATGGTTTTCCGGAAAAAATAATTGACAATTACTAAAAATAAATAATAAATGTTAACAAAATTACTACATTATAAAGTATGAATTTTTTACAATGGGTCAATTTTAAAATTATAATCGTATTTTTTTGAGAGTCAAATGTATAATTTCTTGAAAAAAAAATATCTATAGAACCATAAAAAGTATATGCAAAAGTATTGATGTAACAATTTTAGGATATATTTCACCCCAATTTCCTCAATTTAATGGATAAGATGATAAGATCTTAAGCTCTATAACAAACAGTGCCAATATGCACGTAAAATATGATCGATCAAACAACCAAAGTTGCGGCAATTTGTTCTTTTTTATGATAATAGGTTTTTTTTTCATACCTTTAACAGTTTTACTAAAATATTGATTCCAATATTAATTTTTCTATGCAGTGACAAGGTCAAGAGTGAGTTCAAAATTCGAGTATGGCTTTCGATTTCACAACAATTTCAATTTATTAATGTTTTGAGCATGATGCTAGAGGGAATTCGTTCTCTAAACCAAGATGAGAAGGATCTTCTCAAAGATCCAAAATCTCAACCAAGAGCGGTTAAGCATTTTGCTCAAGAACTGAATAGGTTGTTAAAAGAAGAACGATATCTTATCATTATGGATGATGTTTGGACACCCGATTTATGGGACCAAGTTAATGTTGTTCTACCAAACACTAATAAGGGTAGTAGAGTGCTAGTAACTACTAGGATTTCTGAAATTGCTACGAAAGCAGACTCTATTTCTGATCCGTACAATATGCGCTATTTAAGTGAAGAGGAAAGCCATGAACTTTTACTCAAAAATGCTTTTCCTTTTCAAGATCCCAAAGCCTACCTTGATGGTTTATCCGACCTTCCTATAAAATTTGCAAGAAAATGTGGTAATTTGCCTCTAGCTTTGAAAGTGGCTGGCGGTCGTTTATCTCGAGAACTACCCACATACAATTCTTGGCATAAGATTTTGCAAAAATTTAGTTGGCATGATGGTGATGGAAAGAACTGCACAGACATCCTAGCCACTAGTTATGAGGATACTCCAGCTTATCTCAAGCCATGTTTCATGTACTTTGCTTTATATCCAGAGGATTATGAAATCAAAGTAAAAGACCTAATTCGAATGTGGGTGTCAGAGGGGTTTATACCTGAGAAAAATGGTACAATAATGGAGGAAACGGCTGAGGATTACCTAGAAGAACTTGTCCAAAGGTACTTTTTTTTTACTTAAAGTCACAATTTGTAATTTTTATTTCGATTTTATCACATGGTTTGTTAAATAAATATTCAGCGTAATGCGCATGTAATTTTTATTCGTATCAACCTAGCTTTAATAATATTGGTAGAGGTTTTAGAATATTTTAGTCAGATGAATCGATTTCTTTACATATAGAGGGTCTATATATTCACAACCCTATATTATTAATTTTTTTACTTTTAATTGAAACTTCAAATTGTCTTTTTCCTAGATTTTAGTTTTGAGCAAGTGTGGTGAAAGACAATACTGCTACTATCAGATGCGTTTTGTAATAGTTGGAGTGAAATTGACAAAAAAAAAAAATTTCAAGGAATAAAATATTTCGGACAAAACATTATGTTGAAAATTTGATAATTAGAGATATGTCTCTCTTAAATTGTAAATTAATTTTATACCACCATAGATTTTGTTAAAATTAATTTTATGCCATTATTTTCAGTCAAAATTATAGATATGCTACTAAAATTAGAGGAATGCCACTCTTATATTTTTAAAATGTCCAAAATACCCTCTCACTAATAAATGGCAAAAAAATTAATTGACATGAATTAAATTTTAGATTTCATATTTATAAATTTTCAATTTTAAAAAATTTTGAAATTTAAAATGTTCGAACTTTCAAATGAAAATTTTTGAAATTTTATAAAATTTTAATTTCAAAATTTTAATTTTCAAAATTAAAATTTTGAATTTTAAAATTTGAAATTTTGTATTTAAAATTTTTAAATTTGGACTTTTGAGATTTTAAATTTTGAAAGTTAAAATTTTATTTCTTTTGTTGATGGCATAAAATCACTTATTTACTTAACTGTGACATATTTCTAATTTTATTATTTTATAGTGGCATATTTCTAATTTTATTATTTTATAATTGCTTATTTAAAAGGATATAATTATAATGATCTAACTAATTATCTGGTTGCGTAAATATATTTAGTGATGGCATAAAAATTATTTGTCATTTACAGTGGCATAAACCTAATTAACCAAAATTCTTATATTTCTTTTTTTAGGAAATATTTAATTTCCACTCAAATATTTCTTACTCAACTTATAGTGTTTTAATCATTCCCATGTTTTTTTTTTTTTTTTTTTTGACTGGCGCCTGTCGGCAAAATAATGGCGCATGTTTGTGACCCTTATAGCATGTTCTTTCGGATATGCATACTGAGATATGCAATTTCCGTTATGTTTTTCTTTTTTTGAGATATGCAATGTTATTCATTTTCGTCTTAGATAGAAAATAAGGATATTTATAGAATATTAATTAAATTCCCTGCATGTCAGATTTGTTTCTCTTTCGACACGCCATTAATTAATTTTGTTTTCTTTCCTCTTTAGGTCTAATATTATTTTCAAGATAGATATTACAGTAATATATAATGTGATTAATTTTCTTTTATATCTCATTTGATTTAGGTCTCTTATTCTTTTAACAAGGGAAAATTACAGAGATTAATTTTCTTTTGTGAATCTTCTTATTCGTATATTATTATTATTAAATAAATTTTATCAGCATGTACAGTTTTGAGTTGCTTTTACTTAAAAAATATATATTAATTGTATTTTCAACTAATATTTTATATAGCATTTTTATTATTTAAAGTTAAAATTATTATTAACACCATGTTAAATTCTCATCGAGCGAAACTTCATTTGTTACTGGAGTATTTATATATATATATCATGAATGTTAAAGAATATGAATAGTAAAATGCAGGGTAAAATAAAGATGAGTTATTTAAAGAGATTTCTGCTTTTTCGGAAGTATTGGACATGATTTTTATAGAGCAACACTAAAGTTCAATACGTTCATTTTCAAAACTTTTACTTCGAGCGATCAATCTCAACTTTTAACGTGGTCTCCATATTAAAATGTAATAGAAATATGTTTTTAAATTTGTTTACTAATTTTTTAAATCTCTAGAAAACCATGTTTTTAGACATTTCAAAATTTTATAGATTGATGACTTTCTAATAATTTAGAAAAATAGTAAAAAAAATCAGTCAAATGATTTATAGTATTCTTAATAACTATCATTATCACTATTAATATTTTACATTTTTAATAATATTGTTACGTTCATAGTAATTATATAATAATTATAATAATATATTTTATTTTAATTACATTAATTTAACATAATAGTTAATTAATTATAAAAAAATTTTACATCAATAGAAAATTTATAATTTTAGTCCTTAAATCTCCCATCTTTCATACCAAAAAGTATTAAATTTTAATCATGCCCATGTTTTTTTTTTTTTTTTTGACGGGCGCGGCAAAATAATGGCGTCTCTTAGATAGAAAATAAGGATATTTATAGAATTATTAATTAAATTCCCTGCATGTCAGATTTGTTTCTCTTTCGACACGCCATTAATTAATTATTTTCTTTCCTCTTTAGGTCTATTATTATTTTCAAGATATATATTACAGTAATATATAATGTGATTAATTTTCTTTTTATATCTCGTTTGATTTAGGTCTCTTATCCTTTTAACAAGGGAAAATTACAGAGATTAATTTTCTTTTGTGCATCTTCTTATTCGTATATTATTATTATTAAATTTTATCAACATTTACAGTTTTGAGTTGCTTTTACTTAAAAATATATATTGTAAATTCAAATAATATTTTATATAACATTTTTATTATTTAAAGTTAAAATTATTATTAACACCATGTTAAATTCTCATCGAGGCAAACTTTATTTATTACTGGAGTATGTATATATATATTATGAATGTTAAAGAATATGAAAAGTAAAATGCAGGGTAAAATAGCAATGAGTTATTTAAAGAGATTTATGCTTTTGTCGGAAGTATTGGACATGATTTTTATAGAGCAACACTAAAGTTCAATACGTTCATTTTCAAAATTTTTACTTCGAACGACCAATCTGAACTTTTAACATGGTCTCCATATTTAAAATGTACTAGAAATATGTTTTTAAATTTGTTTACTAATTTTTTCAATCTCTAGAAAACCATGTTTTAGACATTTCAAAATTTTATAGATTGATGACTTTCTAATAATTGGAAAAAAAATAGTAAAAAAAATCAATCAAATAATTTATAGTATTCTTAATAACTATCATTATCACTATTAATATTTTACATTTTTAATAATATTGTTACGTTAGTAGTAATTATATAATAATTATAATAATATATTTTATTTTAATTATATTAGTTTAACATAATAGTTAATTAATTATAAAAAATCTTACATCAATAGAAAATTTATAATTTGTTTCTATTGTTAAAACCATTTGGTTTCAATATACGATGTAAACACTCTCATAAAATATAATTTTTGTCTAGTGATATGTTGGTAGCCATCGATTACAATTTTACAAAGAGGCAAAAATTTGAATCAGTTAATGAAGAATTAAATGTGCATTGAATGCTGTAATCTTTTAACTTTTTTTATGACTTCCAAATTTGTAATTGGTAAAATAATTATTACGTAGTATCTTCCAATTGGATAATATAATTTTCCAACTCCAATTTACTACTCAGTGCAATTTTTATTTTAAAATTTTGTCAAAAACCAGAATCTTCTACTATTTTTTATTATCTAAAATACCCTATCAAAATTTTCAAATTTTTATTATTTTTGTTCGACGGAGCGTAATCTTCTTTATCGACCTTCTAAAGTATGAAAACGTAGTATAAAGTCTAAAAATGAGTTATAAAGTTTAGTTTCTCGCATGATATCATTAATTTTTCGAGTCATTTTTCATAGTGGTGCATGATTCCAAACAAATCTGACAAAAATTACGAAATAATATTATTTGTAGGAGCATGATTCAAGTTGTAGAGCGAGATCTCAATGGATCCATCAAGTATTGCCGCATACACGATCTCCTACGGGATCTTGCGATCGAGAAAGCCAAGGAGATCAACTTCCTCCAAATAATATCAAATCAAGCAGGTGACACATGTTGCAACTCTTTTACTACGGTACGGCGGGCGGCTCTCCATTGCTATGGTGAAGATATCATGCCATACACAGACACAGGTCCCAATCTCCGTTCCTTGGTTATTTTTGGTGATGACACACCAATTATCGATAACTTTAAGAATCTCAAAATTTTAAGTCAAACGAGGAAGAACCTAATCTATGGCACAAGAGTTGAGGTTAAAATGCCATATTTCGATGGGAAGAAACTGACCCAATTAAGATACTGCTGGACCGATGGGAGAATTGAGGTTAAAAGCATAAGTCACATGAGAAACCTACAGACTTTCTATTTCGATGACACTTCTCTCGGAGCAGACTATCATGGTAAAGAACTGGACTGCATATGGAATATTAAAACCCTGAGGCATGTAATTTTTCCCGGCTTATCATGCTTTGGGCCCCCACCAAAAACAGACCTTCCAAATTTGCAGACCCTTAAAAGAGTAAGAGTTCGAGAATCATGGTTGGTAGAGGGTTGGCCTAAAATGCCCAACATTCGGGTGCTACGGCTCACCAAATTCCCCCAAAATTATAAAGAGTCGTTTTGCAATTTCCTAATGGAGGCTCCGCATCTGACCTCTCTAGACGTACGGTGCAATAATGGAGTACCGTATGAAAGGTTGGACATGAGCTCCTTCCCTTGTTACTACCGCATGCAGTCTCTGGGTGTGGATGGGAAATGGAACAATTATGAGTGCCTCGCGGGTGTAAAGCAGTACAAGGCACTTGATATCCGTTTATTTCCAATACACCTTATAAAGCTCTTCATTTATTATTGTGATTTCCAAGAAGATCCAATGCCGGTCATAGAAAAACTAAAAAACCTTAGAAAACTTGTACTATTTGGGGATCGACACTATAAAAAACAACTCAGCTGTTCTGCCAGAGGATTTCCTTGCCTGGAATATCTACAACTCGTGGATTTGGAAATTTTAGAGGAGTGGAAGGTAGAGAAAGGGGGGATGCCCTTGCTCAAGGAGATCTACATATGGAATTGTCGTGATTTGGTTGCTATTCCTGAGCTGCAGCACATGACCAGGCTCAACAAGTTATCTCTCGCTGGAGTGCATGAAAACCTTCGTGAGAGGTTGGAAGGACCGGAATCATACAAACTCCAACATATTCCATCAATTCATATTGAATAAATAGTTTATCAATTTATTGCGATATTTTTATTTTCGATGGTTTGGAACTTATTTTAAGTCTTTGTATTATGATTTGGAATGCTTTCTGAATTTTCATTTTTTTTTTCTTTGTAATAAATGCTATATTTCACTCCCGTTATAAGTATGCCTGTGTGTAATCTAGTACATGTATTTCTACTATATTGTTTTATCTCTTACCATTTTTCACATGATCAACGTTTATTGAACTCAAAAGTTTGTTATCTGTTGAGGAGAAATTAGTCAACTTATTAATTAATTATTTATACAATAGCGTCAGTCGTAGCTATACGTCTTTTCCTCTGTTGTACGTTTGAATTTTGTTAATTTGTAATTCAATATTAGACGTATTGACTGGCAATCGTATTGACTAGCTATTAAAAGAACTTTTTAGAGGTTACGAATTAAAAATTTTTATGGACAAGAACTAATTTTAATACGAGTCTTGAAAACAGAATCGTGCTTGCTATGTACCAGTACAGTTGGTACCTGATTCTACACCGATAATTGATAGAGAAGGCACCAGGAACATAAACAAGCGAAAGCATAACAAAATCAGTCAAATATTTTGGAGTAAAACCTCTTATCTAATCTCACTGAACCTCAACATCTTCCTTATAACAAAAGACGACAAATTTTAACTTATAAATTGTATTATCTACAGGCTTAAATCCTAATAAGCATATGTTATCTCGTGATCTCACTTTAAATAATATCATCAATGTTCCCTAATATCATGATAAGTGAAATGATATTGTGCATAAGAATTAAATAATTAAATAAAAATTTCTGATTATTATGTACGAGTTATATTCTGAAAGTAACTAAATGATTATGTTAATTTTTCTAATTCGTATGCCAAAACCTTCATAAATTTCCTAATTCCTAATCGAAACTACTAAAATCTACATATATCAATTAAGAATACTATCTAATTCCTATGCCAAAACCACCAACCATATAGTGGATTGAAAAAATGGCTATACAGTTTCGTATTTCATCCCTGCTTGATTTCAATTTCTTAATGACACGGATCGTGTATATAGTTTGGCGTCTTCTACACTAGAATTTTGATTTATTTGATTGAATGTTCCTGCAGGAGGTTCACTTTATGCATCCCCAATTCCATTCATACATGCAACTGATTGTAACGAGAACATTGTACGTATCAGATGTGACTTGGTTAGTGGTTACCCATGTGCCACGAATATTTTCCTCTCACGTTTCTATTGTTGAGCTTAATCAGTAAAATATAAATATTCTGTGAAAATATGTCTGGATCAACTAAGACCATATATTGGGTTGAAAGAGGACTAAATTGTTTCTGGATTATTGCCTTGATTAACATTGGAATCTTATTTTGTTCTTTTAAATAATTAGAGAACTGGACAACATTGGAATGTTTCTTTTTTTCGAATAGGAACATCAGATTTTTGTTTTTTTTCTTTGTAATAAAGCTTAGCAGGGGCTGCGAAGTAGTACATAGGATGTTGATAGAACAAACAGAAAGTGTTAATTTTGGGCCTCCTCCATTTGTTACTTTCAAAAAAATTGAATGGCAGCAGAGAAGCTAAACAAAATCATTTGCTTAATCACGTGACTAGCCCACCAGACAGAGATGGGGAAGGAGATTAGCCTGTATCCTCAAAACGAGAAAAAAAGAAAAAAAAAAAAAAAAAGGTCTCTGTCCAAATTTCGAATCGACTATCAAATTGAAAGCCTACATATTGAAGACTTGGCAAATGGTAGTCTAAATATTATCCAAGGACAGAGACTTTACAACACACCTTCAGTTAGGCATGGAACAACCAATTTATTCATGCCAAAAATAATCAAAATATGAACATCAATATAAATTTACGATATATATCCGTGCTAATTTACTGGCATATGCTTATCTAATGATTGGCTATTAGCAAGTGGAGACTTGATTAGAACCATTTTCGGAGGTCCCTAAATTTTATACAGAGTCCAATTTTAGTCACTCAATTTTGATTTGTCCTTCCACAGCCACTAAATTTTGTACATAGTTCAATTTTAGTCACTCTGTGATCTTGCCGTTTAATTCCGTCTATTTTGATCGATTTAGGTGCAAAATTGAGATCTGAATCAATTGTGTTCCGTGGGTCCAGTCTCCCAAAGAAAAAAATTATACTTTCCTTCTTTCAATCCGACCTTTTTCATTCTTCCATCCTGAGATAGCTATCCGCCGCCTCCTCTCTTCTATCTTCGCTGCCCCCTCTGCTACGATCCCTCGTATTTCTTCTTCAATCTCTCTCCTCTGCCTCCTTTTCCGTCTAAGACATCTCCGCTCTCCTCTTTGATCCTTCCTTAGCGTCTCGCCTCCCACAGACCACAGTCCCACCTCTCCGCCTCTATTCTCTCATCTCCTCTCTCTACTGCAATCATCACAAATCTCCCATCAATTTGTTCAAATGAATCTTCGAGAATGCCAATAGCAATAGGCCATTCACATATCAGATACAATGGTTTTTTTTAATGCGATTTTCTTCAAATATTTCTCTAATATATTCAAACAAACTCTTGATTTATTGGTCCTTCGGTGGTTATGTGTTTGTATCTTATTCAATAGCATGAAAAGTAAAAAACTTTTTCTGGTAGGAATTTCTATGCCAGTAAAAATACTAGAAAGGCAAAACAAGAAAAGTAAAAAATGGTGATGACAAGCCGAACTAATTTTTGGGCTTTTGGCCAGATTTTACAATGCTGAAATGAGACAATGTTAGTATTAATTTTGTCACTTGAGTGTGTCATTTAGCTGCCTTCTTTTATTAAAGTTTTGCATGTTTAACTTGGCTGATTGCTCTACAAAACACAAACTTTAAGATACATGAGAATAACATGGAAGTAACAAGATCCAGAAAGTGTTTTTCATGCAATGTAATATGATGTATATAACAGAAACAATATCACTCAAAGGACGAGACCTCAAAAGTTAGTTCATACGTATACTGGTAATAATTGTTTGGTTGTGATTTGAGTTATAATTATGCTGTGACATTTTTATTTTAAGGATAGTATTTGCTATTTTAAAATCAAGAAAAGTAAAATTGTAATCACCTCAGTGGAAGTAACTTTATTTCCAATTACCTCCGTAACAACGTTTGGTTAATTTTCATATTGTCATATGCCCATATGTAACAATTCAGAATCGATAAAACTCTCAATTATTTTGCAGAGACACTGATATCAATCCACTTACTCTCACCCCGATCTTCTTTAACCATCTCTCCTCACCCGAACGCATACATGGAAAAAGTTTTAAAAATCTGGCTAGGTCATGATCTCACTAACAAATGGATTATCCTGGAGCAGAAGGGACGTTCTCCTTATTTGTTTAAGAAAAAAACATCAAATGCGCAATTCTCCACAGAAATCACAGTGTTAATCGTTACGCCATGGCCAAAAGGAGAGAGGGGAAGGAGGTAGGACTTTGTTGGTAGAAAGAGAGACGGAGGAGGAGAACTGCGTACTAAAGTGCGAGATAGGGTTTTGCGCAAAAGAGAGGTGGAGATGGAGGGTTTTGTTTTAGCAAAGGTAGCCAGAAAAAAGAGAGACGCTCTGTGAGAGATGGGAGATGAAGGAGAAGCAATATCAATTCAGATCTCCATTTTGCACCCTAATTTAATCAAATAAACAGAGTTAGATGGATTTCTAACGGAGTGACTAAAATTGGACAAAATCAAAATTCAAGGGTCGTGGGAGGACAAATTAAAGTTCAGTGACTAAAATTGAATTATGTACAAACATTAGTGACTTCCGGAAAAATTTACTCTTCATATAACCCAAGGTGATATGACGGGTTCTGCCGTGATCGTCTCATGGGTCACACCAGATGAGCCGGGTTCAAGCAAGGTGCACTATGGAAAAGATAAGAACAAGTTTGACCATACTGCAAAGGGAATATTAACAAAATACAGTTATTACAACTATACATCCGGATATATCCATCACTGCCTACTCAAAGATTTGGAGGTGAATAATTGAAAATCTCAGCGTATCTTTAATTAATCACATTAGAGATTTTGTTACTAATTAATTTTAATTTAATTATTTATATTTTATTTGTTAAATTTTTGTATTTTTGGTTGCAGTATGACACATTGTACTTCTATGCAGGGCAGTTTTGGATCAAAACTCCTCCTAAAGTTGGCCCTGATGTTCCATATACATTTGGCCTCATTGGTAAAATTTAAATATATATTTATTTACATTATATTTGCAAGCATGCACATGACTTAAACAAGAAACTTCTTGTTAATATATACATGTGGTCTGCTGATCTTAGTCATTATATGGATGATGGGTGTACGTCTTGTCAAATCTATAATGAACAATTAAAAAATTGTTCATTATATGGTTGAGCTGCATTTAGTAATAAAATTAAGTTGAACAGTTCTACTGATTACAGTTTGTTCAATAGTCAAATATTTTCTGACAAAAGGTAGAAACATATATATATGTGCAAACGCAGGTGATCTTGGCCAAACGTTTGACTCAAATTAATATCACTTTATCTCACTTTGAGTCGAATCCAACGGCTGGAGCATTGCTTTTGTTGGGGACCTCTCTTACGCAGACATGGGGGAGGTTCACCGAGAGAACCGCAGCCTACAAACCCTTCATCTGGACTACAGGAAACCATGAAATTGATTTTGCACCTCAACTGGTAAGCAAAATTATGTTCTTAAAATACTCTTTTAAGTCATGCGCTCTCATAAACAAAATTCAAAATACAAAAAAGAAAAAGTAAAGCTCTGTTATAAAAGAGAGTTGTTTAAATTGCCAAATTCTGATAGGGAGAAAAAGAGCCGTTCAAACCATTCACACATAGGTACCCAACTCCTTACTTTGAATAAAATTAGTTTTAGCATCCTACTCGGCATACGGTAAAGGCTTTGTTTTTTGCATACTTTCATTTTATTTTATTCAAATGATTAGATAATATCTTTTTTATGTGTCAATCTTGTCTAAAATTTGTGTTTTAAGTCTATATAATCATGTTTACATTTTATTATGGGTTAATTAGATTTATGCCACTGTGAAAATTTAAAATTAGTAAAATGTCATCACTAAAAGACAAATTAGTTTTATGCCATTATAAAATAGTAAAAATTAGTTTTATGGCATTCTCAAATTGTTTGCCAATTTTACCCTTTCAAATATGCCACTACAAAAATTTGATATTAGAAAATTATCATTACTAAACGAAAAAATTAGTTTTATGCCACTATAAAATAATAAAAAATAGTTTTAGGCAATCAGACAACTAATATGATAATTCTAACATTTTTAAATATACTACTGTAAAATATTAAAATTTGAGATATGCCGTAAAGTTAATAATTAATATTAGACCATTACAATTCAATAAAAATTCTTTTAGTTTCATTTCAAAAAAAATAAAAAATCCTCCCCGTAGCAGACTCCTTCTCTTATCACGTCCCTCGCTTTTTAATGGTGGAAATAATAGAGAATATTGTGCATGAATATTTACTCTACTATACATGTTATTTCTTAGTTACTATTAAGTAGAAACATAAAAGGTCCTTGAAATAAAATAAGAAACATGAAACATCCCCTCTCTCTTTGCATACGTCCTCAAAGAAAATTTTGAAAAGGAAAAAAAAAACTGATTATATTGATAAAATTTTCTTGATTTATCTAAAGTCAAAATCAATTTATCAATTTTATGTGCAACCGAGTGACACACAAAGTTCTTAATCTTAAACCTTTTACTCTTTTAGCTTTGTTCAATTGCAAATTAAAATCAAGAGAGATGCGGTCAATAAATAACGGTTATTTTTTTTCTCATAGATGCGGCCAATAATTAATGGTTAATTTTGACGTTTTTTTTAAGCTTTAAGAAGTGGGATATATGATATATTGATAACTTAATAATCATATAAGATAATTATTTTTTCCCCTTCACCATTAGAGACCACGGAAGGAGAGGCGGAAGATGGATATTTTAATAAGGCTGTGACTGATAAAAGCATCTAACTTATTTTTGCTCATAAATGCATCTAACTTATTTTTGCTCATAAATGTGCCAACCTCAAAGAAACGCTAAAAAACATAAATTTAGATGACATAATCCAATTGAAGAACTAACTGGCTATGATGGATCATTTGTGTCTATATTTTTTCCTACCACTTGTTGGCACCCACAACAATTTTCCTACCAATTTTTGGCAACCACGACAATTAATTTGAGTTTAATTCTATCCAAGGACTATGGTACCTTCTCTGCCAATGCTCCAACTGAAGCTCGAGCTTAGGTAGCTTCCTGACATAATGCTGACCAATGGTGTATTGTATGCAATTTATTTTGTCAAATACTTTCAAAACTTGAGTTTTCTTCTTCTCTTCCCTGTCTCATTGCTTCTAGCTATGAAAAATTATTTCTATTTGTTAACTCAAACATATGTGATATGGCACAGAAGCAAATAAAACAAATTAAATGTTACCAACAAAGTGAAAAGAATATGTAGCATATATTCATGAAATTTCTTTATTAAAGATTTTGCATCTTTGTTGTTAACATTCCTTTTGGGGTATATATGATTTTTGCCTTTTTCGTTTTATTCAACGTTTTGATCTTTGTAGATTTTTAAAAAAAAAATATACAGATGGTGAGCATTGTTTCTTTCTCTCAATTGTGCAACAGTTGACTTATGATTTGATTAAAAAAAGATACTGAGTATTGATTTACCTTATAGAGTTGATCTATCAATAGCTTTGGCCATCTTGTTATTGTTGAATATTCGGAGTCAGTATTGCAGTCTTTAACCGAAATATCAAAGAGTTGATAAGAACGAAAGCAAGAATTACCATTATCAAAGATTGAAATAAGAGAAGAATCCCTTATAAGTTGCAATCTAAAATATTTCAAATAGGCACTGAAACTCCTAAAAACTAAAATACATGCCAGCCAAAATAGAAATTATTATGTTATTGCATAAATTAATTGCTAACCTGCTTTTTTATTGGCCTTTCACAAAAACCAAGCCTTCCAAATTAATTTGACCAAAGGGCCTTATGATTTTTCAGCCTTCTCAAAATAAATTGCAAATAAAACAATACAATAAGACCAAAGGAAACAAATTGACCCTAAATAGGGAAGAAAAATTACCGCTTAAAAGAAATCTCAACTAATTTGTCAACTATAGCTGCAACATCTCCTCCTGCCAATCGACCAAGATTGTTCTACATGTGCACCAATTAACATCTCCTCAACATTTCCTCAGCATTATTTGGACAATTATCAATTTTACTGATTTTTTTCTGTATTATTTGCTTCGAAAATAGAAGCAAATATCAATTGTATGTTGCTATTCCTTACCTCAATGGCTGAAATTCTAAACCTCAATCAATGCAATATTTATGGCTGAAATTTAATTGCCTTTGAAAAACATTTTAATGTGCTGAGGCCCTCCACAATCTGTAATGCAAATCTCAGAAATTAATATCCATATACTTGAATCAGATATACACAGAGAATGGAACCGTTATGAAATGTCCTACGTGTCACAAACTTAAACATCAATTAATGACACAATCTATATTGAATTTCAATACAAGTAGGTAACTCCCAAATGAAAATTATATACTACAATTAATGTCAGATCTAACATTTCTATTTAATTTTAGGGGTAATTAGGTTTAAGCCACTGCGAAAAGTTGAAATTAGTAAAATGCCATCACTAAATGACAAATTAGTTTTATGCCACTGTGAAAAAGTACAAATTAGTTTTTTGCCACTGAAAATTGATTTGCCGATTTTACCCTTTTAAATATGCCACTAAAAAAAATTAAATTAGAAAAATACCATCAGTAAATGATAAATTAATTTTCTGCCACTATTATACTTTGAAATTGGAAATATTCTCAAATTTCACTATACTTTTTGACATTCGTCTTTTGTTAATTTGCATTTCCATTTAATTTTTCAAATTATAACCTTTTTTGGTACAGATTAAATATACTCGCGTACAAAATTGATATATGTGCTTTTAATTTTTAAACTTGCACGTGCATGAAATGAAATAAGGCTTGTTAAAAAAAATTGATGGCAGGTCAAATTATAATAGACTGTAGCTTATATGCGAAAAAAAATCACAAAATTCAAACAACTAAATTTACTAAGTATCATTATGCATTCGGCAATATAAGAAATAGAAACAAATACATTCGGCAAGGGCAATTTGGGAATTTTGAAAAATATTGAGAGCATTCATGATGGTATTTTTAGAATTAAATCTTTTTTAGAATGAGATAATGGCATATTTCTAATTTACATAATTTGATGATGGCATAAATCTAATTTGTAATCTAACAATGGCATATTTCTAATTAGCTAATTTTCACAGTGGCATAAAACCAATTAATCCAATACAATGGTCAACAAATTATGGACAAAATATATCATATATAACCATCTATACATATGTACGTATACTGTGCCATTAAATTCCGAAATCTATGCACATCAAAATTCTTAAGAGAATGCACAACAAAATTTGCACCATTACGTTATGAAAAATACACACATATTTTTTTTTTAAAAAAAATCACAACTGTGTAACGCTTAATTCTTTAAACTTAATTAAAAAACCAAAATAAGAGAATCAATAATTTGATAAAATATTTTTCAAGGATGTATAAATCCAGTACAAATATATTTGTTATTCTGGATTGCTAATCATGAAATAATGAGAAAATTTTCAGCTTTACGACCATCTAAAACCTAAGAAATTAAGATAATTTGTAAAAAAACAAAAATCAGTCCCAACCTGTCTAACACCTTGTTTCCATTGAGGATTATACAGCAGTCCTTGATATCTTCCTCGTTGCCCTCAAACCCTTTCACGGCCAAAAAAATCAAAATAAGTAGGCGATCGATCTAGTCTCATATTTAATCCACCAATTACGAAGAGCGGAGGGCTGCCAAACCAAAATTTGAAAGAAAAACATGGTTCTAAGAGAAAGAAAATGATGAATTTATTAAAGAAAAGCATGGCTCTAAGAGCCAACGAATTTCCTGGAAAAAAAAAACGAAATTGAATCACGTATCTAAGGGTTTTCGTGCTGGAAGAGGTGCGGAATTATAGGTAGGGGCATCCGAACACCAAAGAAAAGGAGATGCCGCGACATTTTCTTTCACGCGGCAGAAGCAGAGTGGTGCTGGGAACGGCGACAAAGAGGAGAGCCATGACCTTTTTTTCCCCCCTCATGTTGTGATGGGCTCACATGGAAAGGACGGCACAATTTGGGAAAAAAAGTATTGCGATTCCAAGTACGTTCTACTATTGAAACGGGTCATTCCGATGACTATATAGTTCGGCACACAATTTTATACAGAGTTTCGATTTCAAAATTAGTAAAAAATATTTACCGCACATAAAAAGCTTGCCGTGTCGTTTCCTGATTTAAAATTTTCAAATAGACTCCCACGGTTTTTTATTTATAATACTGATACTGATTTGTTGTCTGCTTTGTTTGAACAAATGCAGCATGACAGAACCTCAGCCAAGCTACTCGGCATTCAGAGAGGCGAGTTTCGGCCATGCCATCTTCGACATTAAAAACAGGACACATGCGTACTATACAGAATGGGAATGCAGTGTCGGCTGATACAATGTGGTTCACCAATCGATACTACTATCCGACAAATGATTCAATTTAATTTGAAAGAATGGAGTCCTTCATTTATGATGCTTCCCGCATTTTCGATATCTTTATTAATTAGCTTTTCGTGTTCATCACTGTGGTGTACAAAATGAATAATGTCTTGTGAAAGAGTCAGTCATTCATAGCCCAATTGTCCTTCATTTATTATAAATTAATTGTGGTTCATTAATAGCACAAGAAGAATCTAAGCATATTACTTCTATTTATTGAGAGAGAACAAGAAAATTAAAACTTATTTCTGACTCGAGGATTCATGTACAATCCTAACAATTAGGCACCGAATTTTTATTTAGGTGCCTCTTGAAACATCAATAATATTTTATTATGAAATTCGAACAATTCTAATGAATTTTTAACTTCAAGATACATGAATTAGAAAATTAAAAGAAATCGTTTTTAAAAATATACCATATAAATGAATGATATGTTCTCCTTCATTTTAGATAAAATGTATATGAATTTAAATTTTATTGCTCACTACTCAGTCATCATGAATTTGTTAATTAAAACTCAAGGTAAAAAAAATAAATTACTTTAAGAAAAGCTAAACAACCTTAAAAGGGGACCGGATTCATTAATTTACTTTTTTTTTAAAAAAAAATTCGCATGATTTTGATAGGTTTTTCTTTAATTTTCTACTAATTTTCGGAGAAGAAGCAGGGTTAGTTCACAACACGATAAATTTGATTGTCCTTCATCGAATGGCCGAATGGGCATCGAAGGATATCAGGGTATCCAGATCCATATCCATGGTCCAAACCCACATTAAAGTTACTTTAGAGAAAAGCTAAACGACCTTAAAGAACTGTTTGGATCATATGGGAAGAG
Source organism: Rhynchospora pubera (assembly GCA_028095005.1). Lineage (NCBI taxonomy): Eukaryota > Viridiplantae > Streptophyta > Magnoliopsida > Poales > Cyperaceae > Rhynchospora > Rhynchospora pubera. The sequence goes on from CM051461.1 coordinate 8,517,047, forward strand.
AAATTTCATATTTTAGACATAAATTTATTATAAACAATTCAAACTTTTATAAAATTACACACTTACCAATACTTTTCACCTAAAAATAGACTATTCTTCTTATTCCTAAGCTATCCAAACAGCCCTTTTTAGGGGGAGGTCAAGCCCACAAATTCATCGATGGATCAGGTATCCAGATTCATTCAATCCTTTATTTCCTTTGCTTGAAGACATGATGATTAATGAAGATAAAATGGCTATCAAATTAGAAAAAAGGCTTTGAATATATTATATGGAAGAAAACGTCATTTATTTGTTACTCCTTTGCTGTTTGATTCTTGAAATTGAAATTAAATAAAATTAGGGCTGAAAACGGTAGCCGTTTCAACCGTTCTTTCGTTTCGTTTCGTCCGGAACTGAACGATAACGGATAAGGATTTTAGTTTCGTTTAAGGAACGGAACAACCAACGCAAATAGAAATATTGTTTCGTCTTAGAACGGAACGATTAGTGAAACTGGTACGTTTCGTGGTCGTTTATTTCGCGCATTTCGTCTAAAAATTTTTTTATGGTTTTATTGTTAGATTGCAGAGGACCTCAGCAGAGAGATCGAAGGAGAAATGAGTAAAATTAGATTTCTGCAGCGTCGCTCCGTCATTTCTCCGCCGAACACATTCACATCTATCTCTCTCGCCTCTACACCACCGAGTACAATCGCCGTCGAGAGCAAGAGGTGATTATAGTGTCTCCTCCCCCTTTTCCGCGTGACCTAACCTGTCATTTCTCTATCTCTGTTTCATACAAAATGCATAATAGTTTATTTTCTTACATCTTAATAAAATGCAAAACAATTAGGTAGTCAAAGACGGTTATAATCGTTTTGATCGTTCCCATCAACGGAACAATCAACGCAACATGTGCTAAACGGATGCAACAATCAACGCAATAAGTATAAAAATTTCGTGCATCAATGCAACGGTTAACGAAAATGACCACTTTCGTGGTCGTTTTCCACGTTATGCACCCCTAAATAAAATATATCTTCCCAGTCGCTGATACATATTCCCAGCTGTGGATTGATTTAATGCTGATGGGTTAAAAATTATTTTTGTACACTGCAGGCTAATTAAAGTCCTAAAAAGAGAATTAAGACTTCTCTAGTTCTCTTTGATGAAACAGCAAAGGCTTTTCTCCATCAAAACATATATTAATCGGCAGAACTGAATCCGCCTCCGAAACTACTGTTCGCGAATAGTAGTTGGAACAGTGTTTGCATCTGGTCCGTCCATCTGTTCTTCTCCGATCCTCTCCGTCCGATTGGATCTCGCTGCTATCGTGTCGGCTCCCTCTTCTGCGAAGGTACTTTCCTCTCCGCCTCGATTTTTCCCTCCCGCTTAGTCTATCGCTTTGGTTTCTGAGGGGTTGCAAAGGACTGCCTCGATGATCGATCCTGTCCTCCATGTGGCCCCTCTACGGAGAACTGTCAGAACATGCTTCCGGTCTGTGGGTCAATAGGCATCTTTATGTATTCGTTGGCCTCTTTCTCTCTTCCTCTCTCTTTCTTTTCTCTTCCGATCCTTTTTTTCTCTTCTAATTCTACACTCATTTGCATTTTTTCCTTTGCTGTTAGGAAAGCAGGCCATTTCAGTCTTCGCCGCTTGATTCCAGATGTTACGAAGCTCGCCTCGCAACCAGATCTGCAAAGACAGGACCATTGGCTACTCCTCCTTCAGATGAGTACCATCTTTATCCCTTTCTCTCTTTTGCAAATTGCAACTCTTAATTTGTGTCTTCATGTGTGGTTGTATGGACATATGTGCATAGAGCAATTTTTCAGTACCTTTGGCTCTCTTTCTTTCTGCGATCAAGGCAGAAAACTAGAAGGCCAACTGACAAATCATATCCATTTAATCCTCTCCTTTTCCTTCCTTTGTGGTTCCTTTTCTATTTTCTTATTTACTCAATGATTTTTTTTGGTTGCTGACTTCGAGTTATTCCTTCTCTCTTTAATTTCTTTCTGTTCCCATTTGCAGTGGATCAGTTCAATTTGGTTCTATTTTGTTTGAGACATTTGCCTCTTCGTTATTTTGGTTAGTTATGTGTATTCCTATTTTCTTTCCTTAATTTTGTTTATGTTTTTACATAATCAACATAATCTGCTTCTATTTCGTTTTATTCCAGTCAAGATATGTCGACCCTTTGCAAGAGGATAAGCAGCAGTTTGTGATTATAAGGAGTAAAATATATTGCCAAAACGAGCATGTTACTTTAGTGTTATTTATCAAATTTGACAGGTGATTTTGTCTTTTCATAAGCTTTTTACGGTGTGCTTTAGTCTAATTTCGAATTAATTGTGCCAATTTTCCTTTCCTGTTTACCGTGTAATGAGCGTTGAGGAAGCAATGTCGGTGGATCAGATTTTTGTACATATACATGAATTGCCACATTCAATTGATAATTATTATGGTGATTTATTTTTGTGGATGTTCATTATTGTCTGTATTTAATGATGATTTTATCATGTGTTATATAAAATTATAATTTAGTGTGTAAGAAAATTTTTTAGAGGTTGGACTCATTGGGGTTAGGTGTTTTGATCTCAGATTCTTTTTATAATTTTCAGGTGCTTCTGTATGTTAGGTGATTTGGGAAGGTTACATTGATTATGATATGGTGTGATGCAAGTCGAAAAAAATAATATGGATATGGAGCTTTCTTTGGTACTTGCAGCTCAATTACAGTGTCACTAAGTAAGGCCAGGCCTATATTCACCAAACTTTCTGTTATGTTAGGTCATTTTAATTTGTATTGCAGTTTCATGACTGTTGTCATGTCCAGTGCTATAGAGATCCATTGATAGCTTCTCTGTAGTTATGTTGCTCTTAAGTATTTCTGCAGACAAATTTATTGTTACCTTTGCACTTTATAGTTGATCTGCTATTAAACATGGACAAAGAAAAATGAAAAAAAAAAGAAGATAACAAATTCATGCTTTATGTTCCCTGTACATGATTGATACGGGTCCTAATCCTATAGGGGTACAAAATTCTAATTCCAATGAGATTTATTAATGACAAAGGATGGGGTCAGAAGTATATGTAGATGGCTTGATTTTTTTTTTCTACTTTTCATGATGTAAATCTAAAATTAAAAGAAGATTTCAAGAAATTATAGATATATTATCTCATTTAGGCAGTTACAACTGAAATGATAGGATCATATGCTATGTAGATATTTTTCAAACATGTATTGGGTTTAGCACAGGATCAAATAGTTAAATTTAAACTAAGAACTTTAAGATTTTCGGTGGTCATTTCAGTTTGTGTTCTTTGTGGCTCAATCCAGTACTTTGGTTCAACATATATTATGTTGTTAGTTCCCTTGAAATGATATACCTTGATGATGCACTTTACTGAAATTAATCAGAATTTCTATATGTCAAATGATCTTTTTCCCTGTGCTACAAAGTTTCAGGTTTGAAAATACTACAAGAAGCTGGTATAGTTGTAGTACCACTGTTCATGTAGAATTTCTACACATCCAGTGCATAGGTATGCACTGCTACATGTTTTACAATTTATGTATTGTTATCTGTTCAGAAGTACACAAAAAAAAATACAGCTTCTGTTTTTGTTGCAATCATTCTGTCTATTTTACGAAGATGCCTATATGTTGTTGTGTCTTATGAAACATAAATGCAGAGAGTTACAACAAGGCAACAAATGGTTTGGAGTTGTCTACAATCTTTTTCGACAAAATATAAATAAATAGGATTTTCATTATTTTGGAATTGAATGATATTGAGCCAGGATTGTACAAAATTATTTGGTTCCAACTGTTTACGATGGTAAATTATACCATACTTCTTGAGTTCTACAATTTTTTTGTGTATATATGCAGATTATAGGATTGGACATGTGTGCAGAAATTATGATAGGTAATAACATGATTAGAGGTATCTCAGGCGGTGAAACATAGCACCTCACGACATGTGCAGAAATGGTATTATTCATTATTGTCATTTCAATTATTTATTGTCATTTATGGCCAATGTAACTCCAAACTCTCATACTAATCTATGTCTATTTGTGGTTTCAGGGTATAAGAAGTCTCTCTTCTATTTCTAGACCAAAATCTATTTTGCTGATTCTGCACTGATAGGTACTAATTCATACAATTTTTTGGTTCTGATAGGTACTAATTTTAACTAACTGATCAACCGATAACAAAGACAACGTACAAATTAAATTTTTAGAATTTTGACTAATGTGGAACTGCATTAGACCAGTCTAGCTGTCTAGAGGTACTAATTCAACACAAGGGCACCAAATTTCACTACTGGGCTAACGGGAGACTGCATTAGACCAGTCCAAAGGTACTAACTTCAAGAATGCAATAATTTTGATCTGAGTTAATTTGGAATGAGAGTGGTGACTAACGGTGGCCTAGATTTAAAGAAATTTGATTACCTATTGATTTTTTGGTTTTGGTATATAGTAACTATTTTTAAGGGAATAAGAGTTTTCATACAATTTAACCTCACACACTCTTAGAATTCATGCACGCGAAAGTCTTCAAATTAGCGAGAATGTTTTGGTATTTACAATGCACGTGGAAGTTGCTCAGGAGCACAGCTGACATGAAAAAGTTTTGGTATTTATAATAATGTTTCAATATCATTCCTGTTATTGAAAGACTCTTAAATATATATGTTCCTATCTTTAATATTATTTTTATTGTTGTTTTTTTTTCATAATTTATCAATATGCACTATGGTTGGTGTAATAAATCAAACAACAAAATAAAATTACTATGATAGTAAAATTTAACAAAAAAAAAAGATCAAAGGAAAAAATAAGTCCCGCGCGACGGACCCACTGGTATTTATTTAAAGGACTTTTTATCGAAAAGCCATGCTAAAAGCCTCTTTCTTGTACTTGGTGTCCGGGACCGGGGTGTCCAAACTACAGCTGTCACGCAGCCAGACCACATCCAGATCTTACGACCATCATTTACCTTCATCGAAATCAGATCCCGATCGGACGAACAAGAGCACCTCATGAACTTCCAAGTGTCCATACAAAATTGTACAGAATCACTCTAAAATCCTTCCACAGTCTTCATCCGATTTCTTCCTCGTGGCGTCGTCTCAGACTCTCAGTCTCTCTAACCAATCAAAACACACCTACGACAGTACTCACTGACACCTGGACCCTACATACAAATCTATAATAAAAGGAATCAGTTTGGCAACTGTCCCCGATCCCTAAAGCAAATGGCTTCTCCTCCGAGCAAGCTCTTCCTTCTCTTTCTCCTCTCTCTCCTCTCTCCACTCTCCCTTTCCTACTCCGACCGCTTCGAGTCGTGGTGTAAACAGTACGGAAAGACCTACGCCACTGACGAAGAGAAGCTCGCGCGATTTCGCGTCTTCGAGCAGAACGCCGCCTATGTGGAGGCCCACAACTCAGCGGCTGATTCCGGCTATACTCTCGCATTAAATGCCTTCGCGGATTTGACTCCGCATGAGTTCCGTTCCACCCGAACGGGCCTAACGGGGCTTAAAAATTGTGGGTCGTCGAGTAATGGTAATGGAAGGGTTTTTACTGGGTTTGGAGCTGGTTTTCGGGTGCCCGATTCGGTTGATTGGAGGAAGCAAGGTGCTGTTACTAAAGTCAAAGATCAAGGCAGCTGTGGTCAGTGTTTTTAGTGCTCTTTCTCTTGCTATTTTAGTTTTAAGTAAAATTTACATCATGATCAATTTAAAATTATAAATACTGTAACAGCTCTCAACAGTTATGATTTATGAAACTTTCTATGCTTACTGAATAGTTTGCTTTCTATTTTGCCTGTTGTGTTGTGGTAATAAAATTGGTAGCTTCTTATTAGTACTCTTTCTCTTACTTTTTTTAGTTTAGTTTAGTTTAAGTTACATTTACATCATGATCAATTTAAATGTTAGAAATACTGTTACAGCTCTCAACACTTATGAAACTTTCTATAGTGAGGCTACCTTCTGTCAAACTATGTAAAATTGTATTGGAAACAACCAGTACCGGTACTGTAGAACTTCCAATACACTGCCATAGAAATGATGCCACCAGGGAGTTCTATTCTTTTTGTGGACCGTCTGATTTAATTTTGATAATTTGGATTATAAAACAAAACTTCCCCTTAAAATCAAAGATGTGATCTGGGCTGTTTGATCTAAAATGGAGTGTCTTTCCGAACAAAATTATCCTCTGGTGAGCGAGAAGGCTTGAACTGCTAGGGATGTTTGTGCCATTTGCCACTCAAATCAATTCGGAAGTAATGGAAACATCTTTGCTTCGCCCCTTTTTCCACCACTTTCCTCTTTCTTTCCATCTTTTCTTATCTATCCCCTCATTTATAAAACCATTTCCATCTCCGACCAGCAATTCATCATGATTGAGAGAACGAGGAGCCGTGAGGAATAATTAGCCATCATTGTGCCACTCTTTCTTCATCTACTCCTCCTCACAAGAAATAAGCTCACAAAAGGTAATATTTGCAGTTCTTATTGTTGGTAATCTACTTCGTGTTTTTAGATATGTATGGCTGCAATTTGAAATTTTAGTGCAAGTGTTAGAGTTCGTCGTGAAGTTATTTTCTAATTGCACAAAAACAAAATCAACCATTGAAGCTATGCACCTGCAAAAAGACCTCAGATTTCATAAACAAAACACATGGCCATAGCTTGGATTGTTGTTTTCTTGTGCAATTAGGAAATAGCCTCAAGACGAATTTTAGCACTGAGTTACAGATTCCAGCCATAAATATCCAAAAACACCCACCAATAAAAGCCTAATGATTCCTCACAACTTGTTCTCTCACCACCGATGGTATGTTGGTTGGAGATACAAAGGGTTTCACACGAAAGGGGATAAGATAAGATAAAATAAGATTTAATCGAAGAGGAAAGTGGAATAAAAAGGGGCAACACAGATGTGTTTTCCTTACTTCAGAGAAGAGAGATGCAAAGAAAACGGGCTTGATTTGGTGGCACATGGCGAAAACAGCACCAGCTGGTGAGGCTTTCTTGCTTGCCAGAGGTCGTTCATTTCCTGACCCTAAAATCAAAGTGTGATATGAGCTCTACTCTACTTATTTATCTGTCTGTTTCTTTTAAGGTGCTTGCTGGAGTTTCTCTGCTACTGGTGCAATGGAGGGTATAAACCAGATTGTGACAGGGACTCTTATCAGCCTTTCAGAGCAGGAGTTAATCGACTGTGACAAGAGTTACAACATGGGCTGTAATGGTGGTCTCATGGATTACGCATATAAGTGGGTAATAAAAAATAAAGGTATTGATTCTGAGGATGACTATCCTTATAAAGCTGCCGATGGCAATTGCCTTAGCAACAAGGTACCTTTTTATTTGATCCAAGTTCCTCTTTAATTAAGTATACCTGTGTTTAATAGACTTTGTAAATTGTAAGTACTACCTGGCTTTTCTCATCAGTGTAAGTGTGTAACTAGAACCGAACAATTTGAAGAACTCCAAATTCATTCCTAAAGGCAATGGTAAAGGTATATTTACTGCCAAATGTTGATCCTTTATCCTAAAGTTGAATTGAATTGGAATCAGCTCGATTGTTGATATTTATTTTTGCACAAAATAGTTAGAAAGTATGGGATTCAAAATTACAAAATTCAGAGGGAATTCTGTGATCAATTTGTGGATATGATTACAGATAAATTCCAAGAGTAAGTGCTAACAAACATAAGAAACTTTAGGTACTGTTTCTTAATTTGTAGTGGCATCTAATTATTAAATATCATATACATCTTGAAACTTGATTTTGATGTTCTTTGAGAAACAATTTTGAATTTTAAAGGAATTTTTCAAATTCTATTCCTTATTCTCATTCCTCCATTGAAGGTAAACCGTCGTGTTGTGACTATAGATGGTTACACGGATATACTTCCAAACAGAGAAGATCTACTTCTCCAAGCAGTGGCTACCCAACCTGTCAGTGTTGGAATCTGCGGAAGTGACTATGCATTTCAGTTATACTCCAGTGTATGTACTATTTTTATGATGCTGCTTATCACTGTAAAATAACAAGTACTAACTTTATTTTCTCCACTAGTGCACCTTAGCTTCTTAATCAAATTGAAAGGGGATTTCAAAATTTAGATACCTATTATCTTGTAAATTACTAGTGCGAAATATAAGAGCCATCAGAAGTGCCCCTATAAAAAATCATGAAAAATGCTCATCCAACCCTATCTTCCACATTTAGTTCAAAAGATGCCATACTAGTATACTACCCTCCAATGAAACTGTAGCTCTGTGTGAAAATGAAGATAGTAAGCATAACATCTGAAATTTTAAGGAAAAAGGAAAGTTAGGAGACAAAAACCAGATTTATGATTTATTTAGTGGTGTCGGGGATATTGATTTTCTGCAGTAGTAGATATGAAACAGTATTAGTTGGGTACAACACATGCCTAATAATATGTTGTTCGTTGCATTATCATGACTACCCTTTCAACTTTAGATAATCACATTTGGCCCCTCATCTGCTCCTCCCCCTTCCCTCACTTGTTAAAGTATGAAGAGATAATGAAACACGCACTCTGGATTTTATCTCATCATATATATATACCCACACTAGCCTCTCTCCTGACTGTTTACCTCATCATAAATATGAAAAAATAAAATCGGTGTAATTTGGTGCTTATAAACAAACTAGAAGATTACTCAATACTTGGTATCTCCATATTCTAGATTGATTGGTATGAAAGAGAGGTTTTACATAGTTGAATTTCACTTTTTATTTTCCCTTTTAGCAATTTAATCTCATCCTGGATGAAAAACCAAAATGGGATGAAATTTTATAGCTCTGGTGATACAAGGTGGTTTAACAATCAACCAATGCCACAGCCAATAATCGCCAGGCTGAGATACTTGCAGAGGCAACTCCGATTGTTTATAGCTAATCATACAGAATAAAAGTACACGGAAGTCGATATTGATGACTAAAAATCTGGGATAGTACTAATACTTCTTATAATTGCAGGGAATCTTTAATGGTCCATGCTCAACGTCACTTGACCATGCTGTGCTGATTGTGGGGTATGGATCACAAAACGGGCAGGACTACTGGATCATCAAAAATTCGTGGGGCACAAGCTGGGGCATGAGTGGGTATATGTACATGGCACGCAACGGCAACAGCTCAAAGGGCGTTTGTGGGATTAACATGATGGCATCATACCCAACAAAGACAAGCCCGAACCCACCTCCTTCACCAGGCCCAGGCCCCACCAAGTGCAGCATTTTGACATACTGCCCTGCGGGCAGCACATGCTGTTGCACTTGGCGTGTGCTCGGGCTGTGTCTCTCCTGGAGCTGTTGTGGACTGGAGAGTGCAGTTTGTTGCAAGGATACTACATATTGCTGTCCACAGGATTACCCAGTTTGTGATACTACGAGGAAGCAATGCTTAAAGGCACTCTCTCTATATATACTCTTGTGTTAATAGTTACTTCACTCTGCATTATTTATCCATAGAGGCATCTCCAAATTGCACAAGTTAATGTCAAAAAGTAGTGCACTTATTACCTTCTAAACTTTTTATTATACTTTAAACACTTAAGTTCTTTTCTGAAGATGCTGATGGTAGTGCCTAACATTTATGTCTGCCAAACCTTTTAATCTAATAATATTAGTAATTTCAAGCTAAGGAATAGGATAAACTCAAATGACAATTTTAGTCATTCGTTACTTGACATCATTTTAAATATAGAGGTAGGGGCATTTTCAAATTATCATAGGACTTCCAAATGTCTGATCAATTTTAGTCAATCTTTAGTTGCAAGTGTTCAATTGAGGGCATATTGCAATTTTTTTTAAAAAAGACATGCAATGTGCAAAAAGGGCCAATGGATGTAGGGACATCTTCATACAATATCTGATCAAGTGCTGGTGTTTTCTTGGTTGCAGGGAAATGGAAACACCACTAGTGTGAAAGGAATAGACAGGGAAAACTCTTTCGTCAAAGCTGGATGGTGGAATGATATTTTAGCAATGTAGAGTACAGTGTAGCGTTGGTCACGTGTAGAAGGTAACTTATTATTATTTTTTTAATATTCTTCAATTCCTTACTAATGATTTGGTGATGTTGGGATTCATTTCTAGTCTTATCTAACATGTTTGGGACTAAAACGCTTAGTTGTCGTTGTAAATATATGCTTTAGACAGTATGAAATTTTGAACCTCTTAATTTACATACTGTGTATTTCCAGGTTTCTTACTGTGGATATTGCCGTGATGCCATTTTGTGTGCCACTGTAATGGTTGCACAGTGCTCCGAGCAGCATTGTTGTATTATTTTGAAATTATAATTCATAAATTTTGCTAGGACAATTCTCATGTATGTGTACAAGTTATTATACATACCTTTTTTTTATTCGTTTTACTCCAATTACAAGAAGGGTTCTCTATTTAACTATTAATGCCTACAAATACAAATTACTTTTGAAGTGGAATCATATTTGAAATAGGGGAGCCACAAAACCAAGAACTGAAGTGTAATCATTTTAACTATTACAATTGTAGTATGGATATTTCTACCTATTAAATTAAATAAAATTTCCAAATTGGTATATATTAATCTAAAATATTGGTAAAATGGGTACATTTGGATGTGTCAAGAACAAGAACCAAGAGCCCTTTTTCTAGTTCTCACTAATACAAACATGGCATGAACAAGATACAATGGCTTCTTTCTAGTTCCCACAATTGTAGTTCTTATTTTAGTTCGCACCCTTTGAGTTATGTTGCCCAATTCTCCATCCTGTAATTCGCAGTTAGGGCTGCATAACGGAAAAAAATTTACGTTATTCCGTTTCATTTCGTCTCTGCGAAACGATCAACGAAAGAAAAAATAGTTTCATCTGGAATAACGAAACAATCAACGGAACCAGATTCAGTTTCGTGGTCTAAACGAAATGATTAACAAAACTGTGCTATTTCATTTCGTTTAGTTTCGTTTATATATTTAAATAATTAATATAATTACTATATTTAATATAATTAATATATTTATATATATGGTCGGATGGTTGTTCTCATGGTTTTCACATATAATAAAAACAAGATTATTGACCCTTGTTAACGAAATTTCGTTCGTTTGCTATATTTTTAAGTTATTTTTCTTTTTTTAATGTATTTTGGTGTATTTATATGACATGTTGACTAAGTCAAACGATAAAAAAAAAACTTGATTGTTTTAATCGTTTGTTTCACGATTTAAGACGAAATGATCAACAAAAATTATTTCACTTGCGTTTTAAAAACGAAACGATCAACAAAACAAATATTAGTTTCGTTCTGAACACGAAAATATCTATTTTCGTGATCGTCTCTAACGTTATACAGCCCTACTCGCAGTCTCGCATCAACCTTGCAACTCCATCTGCAGTACACACGTGATGCACGTGCGCGTGGTTTGACTGGACGATATGATTTGAATCATCATATAACAAACCCCTTCAAACAAAAAAATAATAATGAAGAAAAAAATACGATAAAATAATGAAGAAAATAATACGATAAAAGCATGTTGAATAAAAATTTAACGGGAATCAGAACTAAAGAGAGCATAAATACATGGATAGGTAAGATTCGTGAGAACTAATGCTGGTGTTTTCAGTGTACTATTAAAACTTAAGAAAAAAAAAAGGAACAGAAGCACAAAAGTTGTAAAAATTTAATTGAACCGAGGAGAGGCTCAGAGAGAATAAGATTTGAATATTTTACGGTTAATAAGTCATCCATACGATTTTCAATTTATATCATGTCTTTTTTCTTGTGTCAAAAGAACAAATATTAAAGTTATTCGTGATGTTTGAATTTAGAATTAAAAATTAAAGTAACAGAATATTCAAATACATGTTTTAAAATTTTAGTTGAGCAGAGGGAAGACTTAGGCAGGAAAAAAAGAGAGAATTTGAATATTTAAAACGAATATTTAATTATGCGATTTTTAATTTGGATCGAATCTTTTTGTAGTTACACCTGTTTAAATTTGATTTGATACATTTAACCCCATTTAAATGATGAGAGAATTTCCATAATCCATAACTTCAATTTTCAAGAATTTGTGACGCCAGTTGTCACTTTATAGAATAATCCAAAGTCAACATATCTTATCTATTACATAAGATTTGGAAGTATTTTATAACATTTGAGTCCTTATCAATCAATTGGTTGAAGGGGGTTAACCTAGGGGTGTCAGAGTGAAAAATTGGCACGTCTCGTTTAAGAGAAACGGAACACAACAAAACTGGTTTTCATTTCGTTCTAATAACGAAACGGTAAACGAAACGTGGAATTATACCGTTTCGACTATTTCAGCCTCATTTCAAACCGTTTCATGTGTTATTTCTAAAGTGGAACGGTTAACAAAACGGAATTATGTACCGTTTCAGAAACGAAACAGTTAACGAAATGGAATCTTATACCGCGTTCCTTAACGGAACGGCAAACGAAACAGTCCGTTCCGTGCTTTTTTTACGCGTTTGACAGCTCCAGGTTAACCGAAACTAATTGTAAATTGGATGATGTTGACTGTCACAAAGCAAAAGAGTTTGAACTTGAAGTTTGAAGCGAAGACCTGTGTGAAAACTATAAGGTTTCGGAAAATTGTCTGTCATAAGCTCAAATTTTTTGTTTAAATATCTACCAGTACATTAATGAGATGTTCCAAAAATTACACATTGCAGCTAAATACTTAAATGTGGATTAAATGAGCTGCCATTACCTCTATTAATGCAATAAGCATACAATATTATATTATATATATAAAAGATTTGTTGATTAATATTTTAGAAAAAATTATTCTCCAGCTATATGGACTCTGATCTCTCAATGAGGTTGGTCAACGAAAATATTTTTATCTCCATCACCGCATTTTTATTTTTAAGTTATGCGACTTGCAGATATTGCTCTAAAATATTTTTGCAATTTTTATCTCAAACAATAAACAAAACTAATTATATACTCTTAATTCAATCTCTGTTTTTTTTTTCTAATCAAACGGTTCGACATGAAATATAATTTTTTTATCAGTAAGATACAATACTATATAAATAAAATAAAGTATACATTTGGTCGATTTGGTGTTGTCAATGGCTCCATCAGGCACTCCCAAAAAAGATCCCACGACTAGATTATATGGAGAGTGTTTATTTTCTGTTTTTACCTATATCAATGCTGATTAAGGACTTAAGTGAAATGTCTCGTTAAAAAAAAAAAATGTCAGACGTTCTTCGCTGTTTTTTTAGTTTCATTTTATATTTTTGTATTATATAATAATTGACCACGTTTATATTTCGGAGCCATCTGAGCTGGGCTTATATTTAATATTTTTATTTTTATTCTTATGGAATTGTGTTAGTTGACACTTGGCAGACGTCTCCCCCTAGACGTCTTGATGACGTGGTTCTTTTCAGATTTGGACACTTCTTGCTATAAAACTTTTGCAAATGGAGCACATAATCTATTCGGTATGACAGTATGTCTCAATAATATTTACACAATTATCTCTACTATTAGTCCATGTAAATAATTATGAAATCTATGCATCCGATCTTTTAAAAAATTTTGAGATCTTTTCATTATCTTCAAAACATTCCAATATATTATAGCTTTTCTTTGGAGACAAATGGATTAGCATGATCCACCGGTTAGGCGGTTATATCATCTCTTGTGTTCTATTTACTTCAAACCTTAATTTAAAATTAAAAAAATAAAAATTATACAAAAATAACTATTTAAAAATAAAAGCAAAACAAATATGATTGACTTCTCTTTCCAAAAAGACTTAAATTTCTTTTCGAATATCAGAAAGGGCCATGCACTCCAAAAAAATATTCTAAAAGGGCCTATGTGCATGTGAAAATACTATGCTATCATTGAGGAGGGTTCCGGTGCCACAAGTTTAGGGTGTCACATTTTCATCATTTTTTTAAGTTTAAAATGTAAATATCCAATCTAAACCGTTGATCTTCTTTGTTTTAATGAGTGATGCATTTTCATATAAGTTTTATAAAATTTGAAGTTGATTTGATACTCGATCAAGAGGTTAAAAAACGAACGAATCTGGTTAACTATTACAGATTAATTATAATACGTTAATAGTTTGACCTATAGATCAAGTATCAAATCAACTCAAAATTTTATAAAGCTTATATGGAAATCCATCGCTCGTTAAAACGAAGAAGATCAACGGTTTAGATTTGAAATTTATATTTTAAAATTTTAAATTTTAACGAAAAAGTAAAGCCGTGGCATTTGGTGGCACTCTAAACTTGTGGCACCGGAACTCTATTCGCTATCATTAGAAATGTAAATTTTTCAGAATGAGAACGTGATTAATATATATGTAAAACTTTTATTTTTATCAATAAGAGTGCAAATTTACAGAAATTAGTTTTCCCATAAAAAAAATTATAGAAATTACTTGAAGTCAAGTTTTGAATTTTTGTGTAAAATATAGAAATTGACAGAAAGGTTGTAAGTCAATTTTTGTAAAATTTACCGTATTAGACACTTTGGATAATTTTAGAAGTAGGTAAAAAAATAATAATGCTAACCGTTAAGGGGAAAAGTCCCATTTTTGCAGTTAATTAGTCGAGAAAGTTTAATATGCACTATAGTGCATAGGACATTCTATGCACCACGGACTTTTTCGGAGATATTTTTGTAAATTGATAAATCTAATTTAACCAATCTAATCTACATATTGAAATCTCATTGCAAACTAAATTTTATAATTTTTTAGATTTTATTACTATTTTTTTGAAATTTTTTAAAACATGTCATTTTTGAAATGTTATACTATTTACAATATTAAAAAAATGACATGTTTTAAAAAATTCGAAAAAAAAGTAATAAAATCTAAAAAATTGTAAAAATTGGTTTGTTATGAAATTTCAATATGTAGATTAGATTGGTTAAATTAGATTTATCAATTTATATAAATATCATCGAAAAAATTTGCGGTACATAGAACGTTCTATGCATTGTACTGTGCATGTTAAACTTTCTCTAATTAGTGATTGTTCTTCGATTGGGACGGTGAGGAGAGAGATCTCCTTCGTGAGATTCATTGCATCTAGTCATCATAGCTTTGTAAATGCTTTTTTTCTGGAGACATCTGTCATTGCTTTCCAAAATAAATCTGTTCAACAAAATGATAACCAATTAAAATAATGAGAAAGGAATCTCAAGGAAGCATGTCGGCGCCGATTCGCTGTCATCCAAGAAAAATCTAGGCGCATCGACCCGCTCAAAAGTTCGCTACACATATTTCTACAATAAAAGTCCACAGAGGATCTAGATTCGTCATTCATGGATGCCGATAAAATGGCACCTTTCCCTAACTCGGTGAAAGCACAAAAGAGTTGAAAAACCCTTTCTTCTCCCAAAAGAAAAAGAAAAAAGAAACCAAAACCCGATCTAAATCGTGCGAAAATGGCGGATCATGGCAACGTCGTCGTCGTCTCCAGCGCTCAGCACTTCAAGGAGAAGGTCGAGGAGGCAAAAGGGGCCAAAAAAATCGTATGCATCTTACTCTCTTGGTTCTCTTTTCTTTTCTCTGTGCAAGGTTGTATGTCTGAAAGAAATGTTAGTTGTGATATTAGGAGGTTCTAAAATTTTCATGGGATACATAAGAAAGCCCAATCTATTTTTCCATCTCATGGTTCGATCAATTTATTTTTTTTCTTACTAATTTTTTCATATTAGAGGATCCATATTAGATTATTAGAGAATTTACTGTACTGAAGGGGAAAAAATATACAGGGCAAGTATTGAAATTTGGGTCAGAGTTCTATTTTTTATTGTTTGTTTTTTGAAAAGGGACCCATAGGCACAAATTTTTATTATTTTTATTATATGTAATAATAGTGATTGTGGACTGTTTTGTATTGATCAGGTTGTAATTGACTTCACTGCCACATGGTGCCCGCCATGCCGCTTCATCGCCCCAGTCTTTGAAGCGCTGTCAAAGCAATTCCCTGATGTTGTTTTCCTCAAGGTTGATGTCGACGAACAAAAGGTACATTCTAGTATTCTACTCTTAATCTATTAAAAGGTTCTAGTAACAGATCTTGCTATCAGCCTGGTAAAGTTGTATGAAAGCAATTGCAAGGTCCATGAATCAGATTGTTGATTAGATGCTTAGTTATTCAGGTATTTGCTAGTATTGTTTGTATATAGCATCTACTGTGTTTTAAAATTTTGTTACCAAATTTGTCGAATGTTTGAGAACCCAAACTGCAAGAAACTATATGCTGTTTAATTTGTGGAATGTTTGCAATTAGCACTCAAATCTTTTGGAATGTCTGCAAATTGTTTTTGGAATGTTAGCAAATAGCATCAAATTGTTTTATTATGTCACATAAAGGATGCATGAAGTTCTGGTTGCTTGCCTCTGCCACTAGCAAGTATAAGTTCTTTTAGACACATTAAGCTTAATAAAAGTTATCAAGTCAATTGTTACGAGTTGTTAGTTTGCTAAAGTGCATTGACAAGTCATCAAGTGATTCAGTTAAAATGTTATAAACGATTTTGGTTTACCTTAAAGTCCTTTGGTTTTTTACCAGTTTACAAGTAATTATGACCCTGAACATTATGTTGGGGGGGGGGGGGGTATGAAATGATAGCAGGTATTGGACTAGATGACCCATAGTATGATGCTATTTTTTTTTTCATTAACTACATCTTTGGATTTCGAAGTTGGCTCGGGTTGTATAGCAGTTATAATTAAGAATGCTACTTAATTTTATAATTGTGTCTATCTATGCTGCAGGAAGTTGCACAGGAGTACAATGTATCAGCAATGCCGACATTTGCTTTCTTGAAGGATGGGGTTAAGGTCGATGAGATCATTGGTGCTGACAAAACCAGTCTCGAGACAAAGGTAGTCCAGTATGCCACTTCTGTCTAACCGCTCTACTCTAGTTTGTGTATGTAATAAGTTTTGTCGGGAGTTTGTTAATCCGGCAAGTACTGTTTGTAATCTTTGGCGTGGCTTGTGTTGTTTGATCCTGGATTGTATCTCGGAGTAAAACTTGTGATGGTATTTTAAGTAGTATAATTTCAATCTTAAATATCTTTTGTTTTACCATGTAGTATATTTTCAATCTTAAATAGCATTTGTTTTACCATCAAATTCTGTGTTATTTTGATCCTTATTTGCTTTAAAAATGTGAAGTCCAGAGGTTATCAAATTCTGAAGAAGGATTCGAATACAATTGATTCATGCACGCTAGTAGAATGCGTCTTGGATATAATTTGTATCACATCCTACGGAATTTTTTCTAACAATGTCTTGAAACGATCTCTCCAAACTGAGCACATTTGGCACCTGTAGCAAATTATTTGGTCCCAACTTCTAGTTTACAAATTACACCAACTTGTTTTCAAAATTTTTACAAAATAACCCCAAAAGCGATTGTCCTTTCCTATATATCTTTTTGTTCGTTTGGATAGGTGTGGGAAGAAGGGAAGAAAAGAAGAAGTGAGAAGAAGTATTGAGAAGTGTGTAACTTTGTGAAGAGTTTGGATTGTTTAATAATAAATTTGGGTCCTTCTTCCCTTATTCTCTTCTTCCCACCCCAATCCAAACACTGCCGTTGATGCAGCGTTAGCTCATTGTATTGTAGAGATGGGCTAAAATCAGCTACGACTGACGGATGTAATCGTCAGCTACGATCAAATCTCAATTTTACGAGATTCTAACATTCGATCCGAACCGTTCATTGTGTTTTCCATATTGAAATCTCATTGGAGACCAAATTTTACATTTTTTTATTTTATTTACTATTTTTTTGAGATTTTTAAAAATCATAGTTATTGAAGGGTCCAGAATTGTTTAGATTAAGAATTTTGTAAAATATCAAACAAATACTAAAAAATTTCAGAAAAATATAAAATTTGGTCTCCAATGAGATTTCAATGTGGAGAACACATTGAACGGTTCGGATCGACTGTTAGAATCTCGAAGATTGAGATTTGATCGTAGCTGACGGTTGCATTTGTCAGTCGTGGCTGATTTTAGCCCATCTCTTGTATTGTATTAATTGTAGATGGGAAAAATATTTTGTCCGACTGATGAAGTGAATTTTTTTTTTTTTTTTAGGAGTTTCTAATGAATGTCCTGGGATTTACTTTAATAAATCAAGACATGATTTCAAGTAGTGTTAGTTGGGAGAGTATGATTATTAGTGGTCAGAATGTGGTAGTTGAAAGATTCATGAAGTATTTTGTGAGTTTTGACTACGAAAAATAAAATGGTACCGCAAAAAAAAAAAAAATTCAGTTCTTCTAAATCCAATCTTTTGCTGGGGCAAAAAAAAAAAAAATACAAATTCTCATTTTGAAACAATCGTTGTGTGAAAACAGTATTACTACCTGACAAAAAAAAAAGTAAGAATGATGTTTCCATTGAAATAAATAAAAATAATTAAGAATGGCTAAACATCCTCCTTATTGCTTGGGGAAACTTTTGGATTCCTTGCGTAATTTCATATTCCTGACATAAATTTATTATAAACAATCTAAACTTTTTATAAAATTACACACTTTTCAATAAATTTATGCCTAAGAATAAAAAATTTCCCAAATTCCTAAGCGATCCAAACGGCCCCTAGAAGTTAGATATGAGATAAAATTTGACTCACCATACTGATGTGGCGAGTCTTTCAAACAGGGATTATAAATTTTGCTTATCAAGCAAACATGAAAAAAGCTTAAAATATTTTTTTTTTGTAACCAATCGTGTTGCGTTTAAAACAAATTTCTCGAAAGATTTTCTACTTATAACAAAGTTCTCCAAAGTTTCATAATTTCATTATTTAAAATCAAGTCCCTCTTCGAGCATTTAAAATAAATCAAATCCAGCAGCCATTTCTCATTCGTATCCGCAAATAATTGATTCTTCTGTACCGTTATAAATTATTTCCAGGCCGAATCACTCCAAAAGTCCGAGAAATCCGGTTCGATTTGTTTTCTTTTTGAGCTTAATTGATCCCATTTGAACAGTTGTCCAACATTTAGAGCAGCTTATCGTCTGATCCGCTCCTATTTAATCATACAAAAATTATATTTGTAGCCAAATCTCGCCATCCAATTATATTGGACGGCTCAGATGATTGCTTATGGAAGCACTGGAGCTACCCGGTCCAGATAGACGGTGGCGATCTAATCGGAGCATTCCAATTTGTGTCGTCAGGAACAAACCAACACAGACCAGACTCTAGAAGCATATTTGTACCCACGGGGTCTTAAATGTTCAAAAAAAAAAAGAAGCATATTTGTCGCCGAGACAAGAACGAATCTGCTGCTTCTGTCGTCAGGAAACTAGACTATACTATCCTCATCTCATCCGTCCGATCTGAAACAAACGATCAATCTACAAGTACCTGAATTTGCTAGAATCAGATCTCAACCGTCTGATCTAAATTCTATGTAGACTAACGAAACAGCGGAACCCACAAAATTGGAGGCGACTTTACCCTTTCCGCTCCACCGAAACGACAACGAGAGAGAGAATCCACGCAAACAAAACAAATTCCACAATTCCACAAACAGGTATTTCATATTTGTTACACTAAGCTTAGGTCGACGCAACGCAAACTTTTCCAAGCGGGGGCAATTCCGTCCTATGCAATTTCCTCTCTCTCCACTCTACCACCACGACAGGCACGACCCATCCAAAGTCGAAAGCACCAACAAACGAAGACGAGAGGCGAGAGAGAGCTACATCATTTAATACTACGTTCTAGAGAGAGAAAGGGAGAGATAATAATAAATAAAAAAAACCCAAAACTATTCAGGCGACGACGCCTCTCCTTCTTCTTCTCTCTCTCTCAATCTCGCAATATCTGAGCCATGACCAGTTCTTCTACCCCTTCGCGCAAGGTATTTTTATTTTTCTCTTCTCCGATTGGAATCCCCAAATCGGCAATTTGGGTTTGCAATTCGTCCGATTTGATTCCTTTTGTGTCAGGTTTTGAGCAAGATCGCCTCCAATCGGCTTCAGAAAGAGGTGATGGAATGGCAAACCAATCCCCCTGCCGGATTTAAGTATAAAATCAATGATAACCTCCAGAGGTTAGACCTCTATCAATTTGGTTTGATGCAAATTTCACTTCTTTTTTTTTAATCTCCTTTTCTGATTGATTGGTTTTTTCTTTTTCTTTTCAGGTGGATTATTGAGGTGGCTGGTGCACCTGGGACGCTTTATTCCGGCGAGACGTACCAGCTCCAGGTCGATTTTCCAGAACATTACCCCATGGAGGCACCGCAGGTCTATTAGGAGTTTAATTTTGACAAGTTTTATTACAAGTATTGTTAGCTGAACTGTGAATTTGAAAGTTTGTTTCTTTTGAGCTTTTTCAGGTTATTTTTCTACACCCAGCACCCCTTCATCCTCATATATACAGCAATGGGCACATTTGTTTAGGTAATTTTGGATTCATTTTTTTTTTAATTTGCGGCTAAAATAGTGGACTTACTGATATATGTTGTTTGTTTAATTGATAATTTTGTAAATTTTTGCTAAATTTGGGTTAATAAATGGAATTAACTGTTCACAACATGATATGATTGGATATTTTCATTGAATTAAAATTAGTATTAGGACTTAATGTGAATTCCTTTCTGTTTACTTTTGGTTAGTTCATTGTTTCTTGCTTGATATTCTACCTTATGCTTATGATTTTGGAGAGTGCCAAGTTCTTTTCTTAGAAAGACAGTATGCTAATGTGCAGTGTCAAGCAATCCTTATTTTTGCATTAGTTATCTATTAATATAATTAATATTATTGTATTAGCTATGTTTATGGTTGTTGTTTGGGTTGTGCTTTGATTGTTCTTCTCAAAATGGTATTGCTTTTTAGACCAAACCATGTGGTTGTTTACTTCTCTTGTTGTTTTAAATGCTTTAGTTCTTATCTGTACTGGTATCTGGTATTGGTAAACAACTTTGCACTTTTGATAGTATTATACCTTTTTTGGAATATAGTGCCACCACCGATCTTTTAGTATTTCTACTGCAGCTTCATAAACATAAGGAGTTAATTTGTGTCAATATTATTTTCATGTGTAAATATATTGCTTGTGTTTAAAGGCTGGCATTATGATCTTGCTGTTGAAGTTTAAGCATATGAAATAGATCTTTGTATATCTGCAATTGTGATGTCAATATTAAGATCACTTGAAAATATTTCTGGAATTATAAGGTATTTATGGCCTATGCAGATATATTGTATGATTCTTGGTCTCCGGCCATGACTGTGAGCTCTGTGTGCATCAGTATCTTGTCCATGCTGTCAAGCTCCCCTGCCAAGGTTTTACTTTTACTTTAAAACTGTAACTTCATTTACCAGTTGTTGTTGGCGTAGGTATCAGTATGCATTACATTGGTTGCAATGTTTGTTTCATTTTCTCCTGCATTGATTCTTGGGAAATGCTTAGGCCACAATGATTCTAATCAAGATTAGATTATCATTTACTGAAGGATTATCTGCTTTATATATTATTGATTTCTGATACAGCTTACCTTGTCTTCGAACTGTATGCCTTTTGTTGTTATCAGTAATAGATTTGTGTGCCATAATTGGATCAATTTTAAGTAGGGCCTGATGCTGACTATGCACATCTAATCCTTACAAGTTATTGGTGGCTAACAATGATGCATTTAATTATTCTTTACTGTTCCAGCAACGGCCAGCTGACAATGACCGCTATGTGAGGAACTGCCGCAATGGCCGATCGCCAAAGGAGACGAGGTGGTGGTTCCATGATGATAAGGTCTAATTAATGAATTTTATTTTGAGGGATTTCCCTGGCAGCTTAACGACCCTTTATGTAATGGTTGAACAAACCGTGCTTATTTGCCATGACTGAAGGATTTTAGGTATTTACTTTTAAGTGTTTGCTTCTAGAAGTATGTATTGTCATGTGCGCTGGTTGTAAAGGAAGATTGCCCAGTAATATTACATAAGATAAGAAGAGAAAGGAATAATGTTGATATTAAGAATAATGATGCGTCCATAATCCATATATAGTGTGCAAGTGTTGAGTGGTGTTTGACACATTGATAGCTGTCTCTGAATCTAAATCATATTTTACATGAAAGTTGTTCCCTACCAAGGTCGTGGTTTCCTGTTTCACGTTGTGGTATTTATACTTCTCAAAGTTTCTTCTTTTTGAGTAGTATAGCAAATATGCCTACGGGCATTATTTCAAAAAAAAAGAAAAGAAAAAAAGAATAGTATAGCAAATATTGTAAGAAGAATTTTTGGGGAGTCTTTTGTTTCAACTTTATTTTTTTTAAGGGCATATTGTATTACTGGATGCTTTGAGATGATCTGCCTTCAATATTGATGTTATTCGATGACTTCAGAGTCCAGTGCAAAATTGTAAAATGCTTTGGCGTAAGCAGATCTTTCCTTATTTGAGATTTTGATACCAAGTTGTTGTCCCTGGATTTTTGCCTGGGATGGGAAACTTCTTGTCGACTTGACATAAACACGAAGATATCATATAAAGTATCTTACAATTATAACAAAGTGGGGTTTTTTTTTTTGTGTACCAGGATGGAAAAAGTATACATAAGAGTACTCATTATTTCAAAACAAAATAATTTTGTAATGAAACTATTAACCGATATCTAATTGCTGATGTCGATATCATTTTGAGGATCATGCTTTTTCTGTATGCCGACATGAAGCATACATAAAGATAAACATAAAATCGAACATATGTTAAAGTCAACATTCTTCATTTAATTCATACATCCACACCAAATTTAAGTGCACTCCAAAGCGAAATATAAGGACCATTTAAAGTAATCTTTTACGGTACAAGCAAGTGACCCCGTGTAATTTATGTAACCCTATTTTTTCATGTCAAATTCACGTGATTTGAGACAAGACTCGTAGAAGGTTGTTACATCTTGGTATGGGAGGAGGAAGACAGAATAGTTCGTACATTTTAGTATACTTGCAAATTTCTGGTTTATCTTTGGAATCACTAGTAAAGTAGCAAATTTCTATTTTACCTATGGAACCACTATTATAAAAATAGTCTGACTCAATTGTTATATATGCCACCACTCCAAATCACCCATTGAAAAACATAGTCTATATATATATTCTCTATTGGAACCGCTGCACAGGGTATCATAGTGTACTAGCTAATGTTGTGAAAGGCTCTCAACTGTTTTAATTTTGTTTATCCTCTCCATTGCACTGATGGTCGAAAATAACCAGGAACTACATATATCTGATCTGAGTAGTTATGGATATCATTATTTTGTTATGCTATGCAGATGCATCTTTTAAGCCTAAGAATACATAAAACTTCTATCCCAATTTTAAGACCTATTCATGTTTATCAAAAGATTGTACTTAGAAAAAACATGAATAGAACGGGCGACAACAAGATTTATTAATGAAAAAACTTGAAGAACCGCATGTTTGCTTTTTAATTGCAACAAAGAAAAATGGACGCATGTTCAGAACTTGCAGGCAAAATTGTTTCGCATCTCGCATGGATAAGGAATTATAACCCAAGAGTGGTTTGTTACAGTTACTTAAATGTGTAATTAAAAGCAGCATTTATAATATGGAGATACCGGCAACAGGAATATACGGAAGTCAAGTTATCAAAAATAAAAAATACTTCATTTCTAGGGATCTTTTCAACAGTGATTTTGATGATGTCATCATCATGACTCCAAATATCATCATCTCCATTTCCCTGATAATTGGAGCCTCCATTTCTAAAATTTCAGATCAAATATAGTTGTATTTTTAAATTGTTATGATCCCTTTAAAAAATTATTTGGTGATAAAATTTATATGCATGCTCACAAAAATATGTTGAATTTAATTATATGATTTTTGAACTATAGAATTAGAAAATATTTTAAATAATTTTCTTAATCTCATAATTTTTTTTCTATGATAGTTTTGTTTTTTAATTGTTTCAAGGATTTGGAAAAATTATTAGGCTATGAAAATTTATGTGCTTACTCAACGATATATGAAGAATTTAGTGACATGAAATTTTATAATTATAGACTTATAAATATTTTAAATAATTTTTTCAATCTCATAAAATTGAATCCCCATAATTTCATAAATTTCAATAGGTTTTTAATTATTTAAAGGAATTTATGACTTTATTTATTCATAAATTTTTGTATAAATATTTTTAAAATTATGAAAAATTTATTTATGCCATACAGTTATTTTTAATATAATCATATAATTTTGTGCAATATAAAATATACGGTATGTTTAAATTTTGTTGAGATTAATTATTAATTCAATTGGCTGCAAAAAAATTTATATCTTTCATCACAAAAATATAAAATTTAATAATTATAGAGTTCTAAATATTTTTAAAAATTTTTAAATATGATTACTAAATTATATTATTTCATAAAATATAATTCTACTTTTAATTGTTTCCAAACATTTCCAAAATATGTTGATGTATTAAATTTCTTTACATCATAAAAAAATTATACAAAAATCTAATGATATGAACTTTTAGATTTTATACTTTTGCAATATTTTATATATTTTTCATTTCTGCAAATTTTCATAATAGTATTTTAAATGTTGGATTGCTGACATAAAGTCCTAGATTGATTTTTTTATTAAATTTTACATGTATGCATACAAAATTATGTTGATCCAATGATATTGAATTTTTTCGATATATTTAGAAATTTTTATCTTTTTAAAAATTTACAAATTCTATAGAACTGCATAACTTTTAAAATATTTGGCGATTTTTTAAAATTAATTTTTTCATCAAATTTTATATGAATAGTATATATGAGAAATCCATTGTTGCTAAGTAATTTAAATTATTTGTAAGATAGTATTTAATTTTATTGGTATTCAATTATTGATTATCGATAATAAAAAAAATAAAAGTTGATCAAATTGGTAAAACTTAGAAAAATTTTAAGATAGTTGGTTTTGTCCAAGATGAACACAGTCGGTTTTGTTCTCATAATTCTACCACATTTTAACAAAAATATTTAATGATTACATGTCACCCTTCACTTTCTATATATTAAAAATGATAGAGACGATTAAGGTCTCTTGAAATTAAAAATCTCCATAAACAATAGTTCCGATATAAATGATAAATATATTATAAATGGCACACATACAAAACTATGCAATTAATTACAATCAAAAGATCAATTGAAAGATAATTTGGTATTTATTCAAATATTTACAATCAATTGTAAGTCCTTTAAAAATTATAAATTAGTCTTAAAACTTCTTTATCTAAAACTAGTATCCATTCATATCTCTAAACTAAAACAGTAAAAAGAAAATAAAATAAAAACAAAGCAATCTTCTTCTTGGGTAATAAAAGCTGAAAAACAGAATCCCATACAACATTAAGCGGTGAAATCGTATCCTCTACCAACCTTCAAAAGGTTGGTAGAATGCCGACCTCACGTGTGGAGCGTTAGATTAAATCCAACGACGCACGTAGAGATGAAAAAATTAGCACTGCCCGACTGACTGCCCGAGAGCCCTCTCTATCCTCCGTGTCAGAATCCCCTTCTCCTTTCAACCTTTCTCCTCATCGCCTCTCGTCTCTCTCACTCCAGAAAAGGAAATCGAAGAGAAAATAAAATCGATAGAAGCTCTCCATCGCCTCCTGATCCACCCACTCGCCTCCCTCCGCCGTCTCCGTTCACTCATTCACAACTCTCACGAGACGAACGGCCAGTGGCCCCACTGCCATGCTAACTTCTCTGCTCCAGTGGGCCGCCACGCAGAGCTGAAGCCAGAGCCGAGGCGCTAAGATGCTCAGTTCCGATGTTATTCTTTGTTAGGCCTGAAACATTTGAGCGGCTTGAAGTTTCTAGAGAATTGTTTGGCAAAGCCGCTTCTTACCGCAAAGGCGAAATTTTCACCTTTGTTTTAGCTATGAATTATGCTAAACATGTAGTAGTACATTTACAGTATGTAATTGTTGTTTCATTCGATTATTAAGGCAGGCTTAGATATGCTAAAAGCTGAAACTTCTTCTTAATTGTTGTTTCTATCAAAAGTTCAGAATCAATTATAAGCATACAACTACACGTGCACACAAACTATTCGACAAAATGCTCAACCCCAAATCGTTTTCACAAGCCACCACCTTCACCCAATTTCTCTTTCAATTCAATCGTTGAAATGGCCTTTTACTGAAAATTAGATAAGCAAAGGGAAAAAGAAAAAAAAAGAAGTGGTACCACTTGGAACTCATGGCTATGTTATGAATGGATTTTAAAGGGGAAGACATTGTTTTTTTTTGAGTAATTAATCACTAAAACTCATGGCTGTCTCTCGTAAAAACGGAGATATTATTTTTTGGTTTTTTTTTTATACACGGAAAGGGAGATTGGGGAATCGGGCAAGGGGTTAAGGAGGCAATGGTCGAGAGAATGAAGATCTATGCGCGCACGCCGTTGGATTAAAATCCAACGCTCCAAATGTGAAGTTGGCACCCTACCCACCTTTGAGAGGTGGGTAGAGGATACGATTCCTTAAGCGGTAGCCTCAGCCTCAACCCAGGAAATTGCTCATTCACTCCCCCATTTGATCAAAATACCCTCCTCTTCCATTTGATTTTCTCGGACTTCAGCCCTGAAAATAAGAATATTTTGGTCAAATGGATGAGTGAATGAGCAAGTGGGAGTGCCAGACTTGCACTTCCCAGTTCCAGTTCCAGGGTCCCAAAATGATAAAACCCCAACCAAGAGTCCAAGATCGACAACACTCCTTCAAGCGCCTCAGCCTCAGCCTCCCATAAAACCTCTTTAGCACTCGATCAAATTCTGAACTTCCCACTTGGAAATCAAACGCCGGCGCACAGAACCATGTGTTCCATCGCTAAGAGACTCATCTCCTCTTCCACATTCCGACGCCATCATCTATCACCTCTTCTAAACCCTCTTCTCCGCTTCTCTCTTTCCACAAAAACCCAGCCTCAGAAGGAGGAGAAGGAGTTACCTTTTATAGCCCAGTACCTCATCTCCTCTTTCGGCTTCTCCCCCGATCGAGCGCTCAAGTACTCCAGTGACGGTCACCTGGCAGCAATCAGATCACCAGACCGGCCCGAAACAGTGATAAAGTTCCTAAAAGATACTGGCTTGTCTGAAACCCAGATCAAGTCTGTTATTTCACTCCACCCGATTCTTCTGGGACGCAATGTGGAAAAGACCCTTAAACCAAAGGTGCATGAACTGATGGAAAATGGGTTTTCTCGAGATCTACTGGTTCAGTTGATTCGATACAACCCCGTTTCTCTTTATTTGAAAGGTACTCTCTATCGCCTTGCCTTCTGGAAAGATTTTGCTGGCAAAGGTGGTCGGGGCTTGTTAGAGATTATTCCCAAAACCCCTTTACTAATTAATTTTGACATTGATAGGCAGATTGTTCCAGTTATAAATTTATTGAAAGAATATGAATTATCCAATCGAGATATGGTGTCATTGCTTGGGGTCAGAACCTGCTTTACACGAAGCCCAGAATCTTTGAGGCTGACACTTGAGCTAATTGAGGAGTTGGGGATTCTGAGGGGATCTACAATGTTTCTGGTCGCGTTAAAGGCAGTTGGTGGTTCCAATATAGATACTATGAGAAATAATATTGAGTTATTAAAGAAAATATATGGGTGGTCCCAGGAGGAGGTGCAATCTGCTTTCAGGAAACTCCCTCGCATACTTGCTTACTCCGAGGACAAATTGAAGTCAAACATGAACTTTCTCATCAGAAAAGCTGGGTATGAGGCAAGATGCATAGCTTTGCAACCTCGCCTGCTTGGTAGTAGCCTAGAAAGAGTATTGATTCCAAGGTATACAGTATTGAGTGCATTGGAAGACAAGGGACTGATAAAGAAGCGCAGTCTTTTGTCTGCTTGTGTGATATCTGAGGCTCGCTTTCGTGAGGTCTATGTGAATCCATTTGAGAAGGATGTGCCTGGTCTTAGTCAAGCTTATCTTGCTGCTTTGGGTGTAAGGGTGCAGGTCTAACAATTGATCTCATGTCGGGAGAACATGTTATAATTTGGCAGCCACTAACTTGGTTCACTAGCTTGACAATTGTATATTTTCATTTCTGTTCCTTTGATTTATTAAGCAGCTGATGTTAACTTCTCTCCTGTTTTACTTCTTATCCCTTTAAGTTGTACTTTCTAGTGCTACCATTGCAATTCTAGTAATAGTATTTTATCAGTACTTGCAAGTTAACTTGAACAATGTATGCCTCACTATACTTGCAGCTTCAATTTCAGTTTGGATATTACTATATCCATATTATTTTTATTTTTGTTTTCATGCTATCTGAGGTTACTTATTTGCTCGAGTAACAATGCAATCTGAGAGCTAGGCATGCTTTGGCGTTAAGATATGTATTTGGTGAATTGATTTACATGTTATGCTACTCTGTTGGTTATTGAGGTAGGTAAAAGGGGTATATGTTTTGGAATTCTAGTTATATATTAAGGAGAAGACTATTTTACATTTAAGAGGAAATGAAAAAAAATCTTTTCTACAAATATCTTATTGAGGTTTTCCTCTAAACGAGTATTACGTTTTCTACAATATTATTAGAGGATAAAAAAAGGCATGAAATTCAAATTTTGACTCCCCAATTGCCTTGATTCTTCACTGGGGTTACAACATTGAAAAATCGCCAATCGACACAAGTAGGAGCTGCTGCCAAAGTTGCATACTCGAACGCTTATTTAACAATCATGCAGGAAGCACAAATGTCAATTGGAAAAAAAAAAATTGAGGAAATCAGAGATGACGGTAATAACCGAAGTCGGAAAAAAAAGAAAATTTTTTCAATTTTTATTATCAAAATCGCTTTGGTAGGTGCCACCAAATAAACATTTATTAACAAAAAAAAATAGGTAATTCTGGTGAACAAAAATTAAAAACTAGATTTAAATCGTGACTAGGTGGGTAGTAGCGGCTTCGCCGCTATATGCTTTGCCTTTTACTTTCTAACATATTTGTTTCTCAAATTATAGAGAAAAAAAAATAATCCATTTATATTATGACTCATACAAATAAATTTCTATCAGATAATAAAAGAATAGAATATATGGTACGATATTTTCTAGTTAAGCTTTAAATCCATAATAGACAAATATTGTGAAGAAAATTAATGCTAAAAATAAATTTAAAAACATGCGATAGTTTTTACTTTAAAGCTTGTTTTCGAAACTTTTATCCTGACCTCACTTGCTAGTTCAGTACTTTATGCTAAAAAGAGATTTTATTTTTTATATGTAGAACTGCATCAAAATAGCTATTTCCTTGTAAATAAATAATACAAAAGCTGCACAGTGTCATGTATGTCTCTTTTTTCTAAACCTATGTTCTAAACTGATACACTATGTCGGTCCTTTGTTATGACATCTTTGTTCTCAAAAGAAATCTTGCGTCAGCAAGTATGAAAGATGAATTATATGTTCGTTGTTTATAAGACCATGTCACGATTAGTGCATCTTCACTGTATAAGACCATTCTCAAGTTGTTTGATTAATCCCATAAAGCAGAATAGTAATATCTGGTTGGTAAGCAGAATTGAGCTTCAATTATTTCAAATTTGAACCCAGTTTATCTTCTATGAAATCAGGTACTAATTGTGCTTCCACTGTCCTTAAATCAATGCCAATTTGCTTAGAGAAATTATTTCAAATCTTTGACTGGCATTATGGCTAGTGAGTTTTGGAGTCAAACTCAAGAGGCCTATATTTCAGTTCTCATAAAAAACAAACAGTAAAATTTTAACTTCTCTTCTTCGTACACCTTTGGAGTTCTTCAACTGTTATGTCAAAAATATGTGAAACATCAGTTTGGATCACTAAATTTGTTATTCAAATACAGTTTTGATCTCTATTCGGGTATCCTTTGTAATTTGTACAGATAATGGACACATTGTACTATGTTCTGGTAAGCATGCTCCAGGAAAATTCAGGTCTCTTTCTTTCTCCGTTATCTCCCTCATTGTTTTTTGACTTACCCTTTCTTCCCAAAGCACAAAATTGTAGATTGAGTGAAACAAAGACATTAGCAAAACTGGCAATTTGTTTCGTCCTAGAGTAACTTTATGCAAAGGATTTGGTGACGTTTCAATTTCCATTAAATTTTTAGGTAAAGTCATTTAAAAAATTTTCTTAGCTGTAGTGGACATTCGAAATACTTATTTAAAAAGGAGCAAGGAGCAAGATGCCATTGGTGAACTTGAATATAGTTTGTCTAAGAGCCCATTTTGGTTCTGTGAAAAACTGTAATACTGAAAAAAAATGCAGTTTTAGTTAAAGACTCAAATGCATGAGCATTGTATTGCTTTGAGATTATTAGTTAGACTTAATATTGAAAACCTAAAGAAAGTATAAGAAATAGGTATAAGGATTCACCTTTAACTTTTTGTTCATATGGCATTTCAATCATGCAGCATCAGTGCAACAGCCTCTTCATTCAATTGATTAGACTGGTTCAAGTACAGAGAATTTGTGGGAGGAAAACTTCAAATACATTGAAAAGGTCTAGAAATATGTTCCAAGATGAATTGGAAGTTCAGAACACGCAAGGCTTAATTACTTGAATCACTTTTCCCTTTTTCTTTTAATTGTTGTCTAATACTTTTTCTAATACATGACATGATAGGGTCAGACAATTAATACACAATTAGCACAAATACATGTGATTTTTGAAATCAATGAAGGCTTGAACTTTGACTACCCCAAATATTTGCTCAATTAGAGAAATAATCGTTTAGTAGGATGACAGCAATAGAAATCAACGAAATAAGTCCAAACTTCCTAACTAAATAGAAAGAAAATAATAAAGAAAACTCAAATGTAAACATTTTTAATTACCTAAAAAAATTATCATCATCAAGAACTTCACCTAGCTCCGCCAATCTCACTGGCTTAAGGTTGACACTTGACACCCTAGTCACAGCTTTCCTTGACTCATTTTGTAATTCTTTTTTTTTATGCCCCTGGATAATTACAAAAAGTGATTTATTATGACGGCAATCTTTATGGATCCAACCATGAGTGTGCAGTCTATTACCAGCAAATAGTATCCAAAAATCTTAGTCCAAAATAACTGGTTATTCAAGTATAAGCTGAAAAACTGATATAACTAAATAGGTGGGGCTATTTTATAAAATGAAGCACATTAATTCTTACTACAGGATATGGAAAAGAAGTACATATCGCAATGGAGGTATGCCTACTTGTGAAATTGCTTTTTTATGAATGAAAATTTAGATCCTCAAGGTTAGCGTTCGCAATGCTGGTTTTGAGCTGAATAAATAAATCTACATATGTTCTGAACAATTGCAAAGTGTATTGATAGCGTAAGAGTATACATGGAAAATGTGTATAGATAAATCTACATATGTTCTAGCTAACCTTTTGGATATGAACTTCAAACCGTTCCTTTATAAAAAATCTAGCCTTCCTGTCCAGTCCCTTTCTCTAGTAGATAATGAAAAACGAAATTTCATAAAAATGAATTTGGAAGCTTGTTTATGTGCCAGATTGTATTCATCAATACCCATTAAACAGTTAGTATACTTCATTTATGTACTTTTTAATTATATGAACCTCACTAAAATACAGAATCAAAGAAGAGGAAAATGATGTCCATATGAACGAAGATGCAGTCCTGATCAAGAAAAAAAAAAAGTAAAAGCATCATGAAACAATATATTGAATCAATGAAGAGAAGAAAACTTGTAGAGAGCTACTTATAATCCAGAAAAATATTTCTAGAGACCTACTGATTTGACTAGCAACTACCAGCAACTATCTGGACATTATTTATTTTTATTCTATCCTACTGTACAAATTTTTTTTGCAAAGAATTGGTTGAATCCAAGCTGGCTCGGCAATTTTGCAAATAAATATTTGGTTTGACAATGACGATCAGTAATTCAGTATAATGGCAGTAGCAACCAATTCTTTTGGCGAGGGGAAATTTGCCATGAAAAATTAAACAAAGTTATATTCAAGTTGGGAAGGAAGAAAACTCTTAAATATTTATCAGAAAACTTATTTAGCAAATATTAGCTGGCATAAGTTGGATCCATTCAAACATTTAGAATGTTTTTATCTAGTCTCATAATTTCTGAGAACACTGTATTTGAAGCAAAAACAGGAAACAATATAATCCTATATATTTTGAGAGTTTATATGCTAATAATTCTTAAACCGAGACCAAATTCTTATGTGGTTCCCTAATTTCCCCAAAATCAGATCAAAACAAAAATTATAAAAGAAAATCATGATTGTTAAACTGATTTCTAAATTGGAGAAATAAAGAAAGACATAAATGAGTACCATGGTTGTTGCTAGAGATTAAGAGGAGCTTGAGGTCACCGTCCTTGATGGGGGCAGGGCCGGGTCCGGGTCCGGGGGGAGGCGGAGGCGAAGGAGGATGAAAAGCATCAACGGGGGCTCCGGAAAGAGGATGAGTAGATACGAAGTCGAGGGAGAACGACAAAGATGTTGGATGGAACTGCGGAAGTCGACAGAAGAGCTCTCTATGTAGGAGGGGTTGACGAAGGTGGGGCTCGGGGTGAAGCGCGGAGTTGGAGGAGGAGGAGGAGATGGAGATGCGCAGAGGAAAGAATAGGGCTTTGTGACGAGAAAGAAAAGAGATAGAATCGCTGAAAATTTGGTTAACGGATCAGATTGTACCCAAATCGAAATAAACGGTGAGATTGCCGTGTCGCTAAAAAAATAAATAGCGGACCACGACACCCACGGATTTTAATTAATACTATAGATTATTTTTATTTGTTCAAGTTTTATAAATAACCATCTGAATTTAAGTCCAGTTGTAAAATTAGATTATGATTACAAATTTAGTCTACAACAGAATTTGCTTTGCTAAAAAAATTATTAGCAGAGAGTAATCCATTAATTGCTTTATTGAATGTTTTTTTTTTCCCGAAACCTTGACAGTAGCTGTCAAGTAATGCTTTATTGAATGTTGAAACTTGAAACGCCACGATTTGATGCCCAGTCAAAAAGAAAAAGGAGATGACTCTGCGTTTGTTGTTTTTTAAGAACAATGACCCTGCTTCTTTAGTTTGTTACAACGTCTCCGTTTAATTGTTACAGGTTTCTATTCTTTGCAATTAATTCTGACATGTGGGCCCAAAGGAGTCAGAGATTCAAGGTCAGTTAATATCGAGTGGTTCGATTTTACTTCAGTGGTGGAAATAAAATTGTCTACAGTGTCGGCTCTTATTTGATTTTTCTCATTAAATCTTCCGAGTAGAGGCCCACCTGCCAGAGGTACCGTACGTATTGCTTTGCCTATTCTTTTCTCCAACTTTTCTACTTTCCTTCATTTGACCTGGTCAAAATCCACCACCAGAAATTTATTAAGTTATTCCTCTTTAAAGAAGTTTAAAGAAAATTATTCCTCCTACCAAACATGCCCTTAAAATAAAGAATTTATATGTTTTTTCCTCCCTTTTATATATGTATCTCAAGATTTTAATAATTCGAAATTCAAAATTCAAAATTTAAATGTCATGATAAAACCGATAAATGTGGTCAATTTTTAATTTCTCATTGCACGTATTAAAATTAATCGCATGACGACATCAAGAGTTTGTCGAATTTAACGACGCATGGACTGTTTTTGGTCATCAATTTTTAAACTTTTAAATTCTCGCTAAGGTAAAATATTTAAATGCTGAAAATTTCTTGTGTGCGCATAAATAAGATAATATATCTAGTGGAATTATTCAATTATTGAAGTTTTAGGTATATATACTTGGTGGTTGTTTAGTTTGACGAGCCACGTCAGTACTACTGCTGCTGACAGTGATTGTTACTTTGTTAGGCTTAATAAATCATAAATTATTGCACATAAAACTAAACCGACACCAAGCTCCAATTGACCCTTCACGCCATTTTGATCATAGTTATCTACTAATCACGACAACAAAAATCATAAAAAATCAGACAAATGCTATATATATATCAGCAATGTATATATATATATATAAAAGAGCTTCAAATAACAAAATGAACACAGATCCAAAAGGGCAAAAGGAAATATTTTCAGTTTACCAAATTGGATAAAATCGGATCATGTACCTAAAAAGGAATAGAGTATAGGCAATCATCGAAACAAAAAGGCTGATCAGTGAGGGAAAAATGGAAATAGCGAAACATTATTAACCTAACAGTAGAACAGTGCACTGTGCCAGGGCGCTAGGAGGCGATTGGATGCACAACCATTAATTAGTTAATGCATGCAGCAAACCAACTTCCAAAAGGTTCAGTATGGACACAGCGATGCGGATCCGAGATGCACCTAGTGTCTTAATTTATATAAAATTGACTTTAATTAAAAAGATTATCAACACAAGTGAAATTAAATTTTCCCTTATATTATATTTATACTGAATCTGTTACATTATTATCAGAAAGAATAGAGCTGAATATTTTGAGCTAATTACTATGCTCCTTACAAAAAAATGATCCCAAGTAAAAATTCAACAAAAATTTCAACGCCAAATTATATCTGACTTTTATACTGGTACACAGCTTGCCCTTACTGGGTTGAGATGGGGACACTGTGCAATACCACAGTCTCAACCGTGAGTCCCGGTCCGAAACCGAAAAGCACTCCCCAGTCAAGCCCCTCTCCGGTGGTAGCCTTGCCTTCCTGAGCTGACCGCTTTCTCATCTCATCTAGGATGAAAAGCACACATGCACTGGACATGTTGCCGTACTCGCTCAAAACGTGCTTAGTCGCACGCATTTTCTCCTTTTTCAGTTCAAGCTTGGCCGCCACCTGGTCCAGGATTGCTGGGCCTCCAGGATGAGCTATCCAAAAGATTGAGTTCCAGTCAGAAATACCTGCAATTTATGATATATATGCACTTCATTAGATATATTGAATTCAATAGTAGCTTGCTTGCATGTACCATCGTTGCCATCAATTGGTCAGTTAATTTTTACTTACCGAGAGGATTAAAAGCCCCGACAAGGCTTTTCTCAATATTTGTGGATATCAACCGGGGTACATCCCTGAGGAGGTGGAACGTGAGACCCACTTCGCGAAGGTGGCCATCAATTGCCCCCTCTGAGTCAGGAAGGATGGTCTGCTGAGCTGACACTAGCTGGAACAATGGACGCTCAACGGCTGGGTCAGGATCAGCACCGACGATAACAGCAGCTGCACCATCTCCGAAGAGTGATTGGCCAACTAATGAATCAAGATGTGTGTCTGCGGGACCACGAAAGGTGACAGCAGTGATCTCTGAGCAAATCACCAACACTCTGGCACCACGGTTGTTCTCAGCAAGGTCCTTG
Source organism: Rhynchospora pubera (assembly GCA_028095005.1). Classification (NCBI taxonomy): domain Eukaryota; kingdom Viridiplantae; phylum Streptophyta; class Magnoliopsida; order Poales; family Cyperaceae; genus Rhynchospora; species Rhynchospora pubera. Next base: position 8,552,459 of record CM051461.1, read on the forward strand.
GCCATGCGAAGAACGGTTCCTCCAGCAAAGCATCCCTGTTGGTACATCATGAAACGGTTAACCGATGGACGCAGACCCAGCATCTTGGTGACTTGGTAGTCAGCTCCAGGCATGTCAACACCACTAGTAGTGCAGAAGATCAAGTGGGTGATCTCTGACTTGGGCTGGCCCCACTCCTTGATGGCTTTGACTGCGGCCTCCTTGCCGAGCTTTGGAACCTCGACCACAACAATGTCTTGGCGTGCATCCAGAGATGGCGCCATATAAGCACACATTTCTGGGTGCTCGTTCAAAATCTCCTCTGTCAAGTGCATGTATCTTTTCTTAATCATGGACTTATCACCTGAAATAATAAATAATCAACAATTATGTCTCTTATATAATAATGGGAACCATTACATTATTATATCTGATTTTTAAAAACTAAAGAGGATATATCGGTCTAATTATTTGTAGAATATGTATGGTATGTAACTACTTAAAGAGGCACACTTACACATCCTCTTGAACTTTTCTTTCAACTCAGTCATATGCTCGCTTTTAGTGATGCGAAAGTAGTAATCAGGGTAGTCGGCCTGATACACACAGTTGGTTGGTGTAGCTGTACCAATGGCCAATACGGTGGCCGGGCCTTGAGCACGCTGTGCCTGCCTGATTTCTTCAACGCGGGCCATGATTACTTGATGTTTTTCCTAAGCCTTGAGCAAAAGTGGAGCTCGATTTATATAGAACTGCTACTTGGTCACGAGAGGATTAGAGAGTGCTCAAGGTACTGGGAAACTTGGTATGTTTCTGTGGTGAGGAGAAGCGAGGGGAGTGCAGTATTTGTAGGAGAGGGAAAGGTTGGTGGGATTCAAAAAGGCTAAGTTGGTAAACATAGAAGCGGGTAGTTGCCGGTGCCACTGGAGGTTGGTATGGATTTTGGAGTATGGCAAATTTGAAGAGACCAAGTGATGCTGTTATGACTTGACTTCTGCACTGATTTTTTCTTAAGTTGGAATTGTAGCACGGTTTGATTATATAATGTATGGAATAATTAGTTTCATGCCACCGTAAATTTTGATAATTAGGAAAATATTATTTTTAAATTGCTAATTAAATTTATGCCATTGTAGAATTGCTAAAATTAGTTTTATGCCACTATTTTTCTAGAAACATACTAAATACTAAAAATGTGATTACCAAATTTGTCATTAATTTTTTTAATGACCAAATTACCCCCATTAAAAACCAACCTAAAAAAACACATACGGCGTTTAGATAAAAAAAAATGCTAAGGAGCGAATATACTTTTTTTTTGGTGAGTTTCTCATTTACATTTAAAAGATGAGAATATTTGATTTTTATTTTTCCCGTGATCATTTACAGAAGAATATTTTAATTTAATTTTATGTATTCCACAATTAATATTATTTCCATCGTGAGTATATTCAAGTCTCCAAAGAGCATTATAGTTGAATGAATGACCCATAATTACTTACGTGAAAAAGATAGGAACAAATTTTTTTTTTGCAAAGAAATCATAAAATCTAAATTTTTTTAATTTGAAAATTAGAACTATATATGCCATTGTTAGATGACTAATTAAATCTATGCCACTATTTTTATGCACCGGTGGAAATAATTTTATTATTTTACAATGGTATAAAACTAATTGTTAATGATTTATAATAGCATAAAATCAATTATATCTTTTGTGATGGCATAATACTAATTTTTAAGTTTTATAGTGGCATATTTAAAAGGGTAAATTTGTCATATAATTGTTCGATGGCAAAAAACTAATTTCTATTATTTTATAGTGGCAAAATAATAATTTATCATTTAGTGATGACATATCCCTAATTTCAAATATTTACAATGGCATAAATCTAAATGACCCTATATGTATTGATAGGCCGGGACTGGACGATGTATATGCCTCGTGTCGTGTGGTATAGCCCGAGGCGTCAGCTCGCATAGACGTGAGATTTTTTTGTTTTTTTTACATATTGTCTGTAGTTTTTATTTGAAAAAGGATAAGACTAATTCATCGGATATCAAATATTTGAAAAATAAATTTGAAGCATGAATTTACGAATGCAACGTCATAATTAATGGCCCAAAATTTGTTGTGTGCGTAAAATAATAAATAAGAAGGCAGACTTCAACGCATGCGACCAAAATAGTTTTCTCGCATATGCTAGCTAGTTACGTATCAGATGAACTCTTGTTAGAAAAATATTCTTTTAGTGGCGTCTGGTAAAGGAATAACGAGAATAAGTTGAAGAAGAACTTATGTCAAGTTATGTTATGATTGTTTGGTCATATAAAATGAAAGAATAAGAATATAAAAATATAAAATTAGATGTGTAGTAATTATGATAATATTAATTATTATTATTAATTACTATTTGTTATGATAATAATAACAACAACAACAACAACAACAATAATAATAAAAAATATTATTATATCTTTTATCATCATTATCATATCATCACTATCACCATCATCATCGTCGATATATGAATGAAGATATTATTAATTATTTGTTGTATTAAATATATTATGAATAATAATTCTAATTACAATAATAAAATAACAATATATATCATATAAACCATGTTTCACAATAAATTTACTCATATTATATATTTATATCAAGTGACTAATCCCTTCAGGGTTGATAGGAAAAGGATGGAAGTGAAAGAAGTTGTCACCGAGTTTACACTAGGATTACCTGACAGTACTAAGATTATAAAATTACAACGATTTAATAATCATTAATAATAAAATATTATAACAGATTATTGGAAAATCGATACTAATTTAGGACGGAGCGTATTATGGAAGAAGTTATTCCACCAACTTTGGTGATATAAGTTCTTTTTGTGACCTTAGTTAGACCTGTCAAACGTGTGAAACGGTACACTCCAGAATTTCCATTAGTCATTCTGTTTCTACGGAACGTGACCGAACGTCAAAATTTGAACTGTATTACACTTGAACGTATGATAAAATCTGTTCCGTTTAACTATTTCATTTTTAAAACGAAACAAATTTATGTTTCATTAACTGTTCCGTTTCGACGGAATGAAACGAAAAATAGCGAAACGGTATATCGTTGATAGGCCTAACCCTAGTTGCATCATTGTTCACCTTTATCTTGAAATACACAGTAACGCAAATAAAGACTAATAAAGCGATGGAGTGAGCACGATTACGAGAACTAGACTAGACGGCAACTGACCTACATGCTACATGGGACCATTTTTTTCATATTTATTTTTTTGATGAAAAATTTCTAAATTTACAACATTCTTTTGCCAAATCTTCTAAGAAACTCAAAACAAAAATGATCAAGAAAATTGGAAAGAAAAAAAGAGCAAAGTGTAGCTGTTTATTTGTCTCCTGAGATGGAATTGATGTTTAGTTTACTAATTGGAAATGAGTACATACGCCGCCTTTGCTGAAAATATCAAAGGGTAAATAATTTTCCACAATATTTATTTGTCTCCTGAGAACGAACATCACAATAATTTGATGTATACACACATCCACCATGGAAAGCCAGATTATTAATAGTCTTTTCGAAAGCACAAAAATAAGAAGTTCGAAAGAGCGAGAGATGGCCAACAAGGAGAAGTTCATGGAAGTCCGGCACTGCCAGGTGGCGACTAACGGGATAATGATGCACGTCGCCGAGCAAGGCGACCTCTCTGCCACACCTGTTCTCCTCCTCCATGGGTTTGTTCTCACCTCTCCCCTCTGTCAAATACTCACTTGATTTCTAATCTTCAACTACTTCTATGCCCTCTACAGGTTCCCTGAGCTGTGGCTCTTGTGGCGGCAACAGATGGACGCCTTGGCTGCAAATGGTTACCGTGCCATTGCCCCTGACTTGCGCGGCTATGGTGACACCGATGTCCCAGATGATCCCACGGCTTATACCATTTTTCACATTGTTGGTGATCTTATCGGGCTTCTTGATCAACTCGAATTGTCACGTGTAAGTCTTACTTGTTTCTCTCAGGTTGTTTATCAAACAATTTGCAAGCAGGCATTGAACAGAGTGGCTCAAGCTCATTATTAATTGATTTTGAGTTTTGGTCAATTAATTCAATGCTACATTTCTCTATTATAGTGTTAATCATACATTAAAAGAGTGTCGACTTGGAGTATCAGATAAGCTCCAGAGTGTATGTTGTCTGTTTTGTATTTAATATCCAGAAGACCAGAACTCTTTCAGCACTGGGTTTTTTTAATTTATCACTAGAGAATCTTGGCCATTCACAAAATTGAGGACCGATCTGTACACTCTCTAAAATTGGTCAATTTTTACAGTCATGAAATAAAATAATCCACTTGCCTTTCCTTTTTACAGTCATGACTACAATTCTACGAATATTTGGTCAATTTTCCAAACTGAGGGAAATCCAATCAATATCTATGTCTTGTTCTTTCACAAAAATCACAACATAAGAAAAGTACCATATTAGTCTGGTCGCAACTAAAATTGGAATTTTGAAGGTTTAGTTTTTTGTGGCGTGATTTCTTTGACATTACTTGTTCCAAGTTCCTAATTTAATAATCTTATGTTGGTGTAAGTTGATGATCTCTTGCATGATTCAGGTATTTGTTGTGGGCCATGACTGGGGCGCAACTGTGGCATGGCACGTGTGCCTCTTTCGGCCTGACAGGGTAAAAGCACTAGTCAACATGGGGGTACCATATTTCGAAAGACATCCTTCTGTTAAACCGACAGACCAATTCAAGGTGTTTGGAGAGGGGTTTTATGTCACTCAGTTTCAGGTAAAAGTTCAGTATCTTTTTATATGCGCGTTTTCATTTGCTGCTCTTATTTTAAAAAAAGAAAGACAAAATTGGCCCTATACTTGATTGTCTGATAAATGCAGAATTAAACATTCTTTTATCTTTTATTTTCTGAGTCCGGGAAACTGATCATATTGAAGATTACTGAAAGATCACAAAAAAGTTTGGAATTACCAAAGGCTTTATAGTTTATCCACTAAATAGTAAAATTAGTTACAAGATGCTTGTATGTTTTTGGCTTAAATGTTGGCTCTTGGCTGCACCTTCTCTTCCTAGAGATTAATTAGCAATGTACAATTAATGACTATAGAAGGGGACTAAAATCGAATGAAGAAGAGTTAAAGTTAGAAGTCACATTTTAATGCTATTAAACATTTAATTCACTGAATCTAAAATTCAATTTAAACACAGGAAGCTGGAAGAGCTGAGACTTCATTTGCTAAGTATGATGTCTTGACTGTGCTTAAAAAGTACTACTCCATAAAAATTGATAATCTGACTGCTCCGCCTGGAATGGAGATCATGGATTTCCTTGAAGCCCCAACTTCTCACCCTGAGTGGTTTTCAGAGGACGAACTCCAATATTTGTCTGAGAAATTTCAGAAGAATGGTTTTACTGGGCCTTTCAACTATTATAGGAATATGGACATGTGAGTTTTCTTTCTGAATAGTATTTAAATTGTTTTTTGTAATGAGACCTACTACTAGGCTACTATTTTGCTTTTGTGATATGTGACATTCTTTGCATTGTTTTAATTGCTTCTGTTCCTCTCGTGTTGCCAATAACAACCACCAGTTGAATTAATTAAACTAAATTTTAAGCAATCATGGACTTCAAAAACCTTACTGAACTAAGTGTCCTCTTAGCAGTTTGTATAAACTGAGAACTGGAAACAAGTTCTAAAATCTTGGTTACGGCTTCTTATTGTTTTCAACAATAGGAATTGGGCTTTAATGGCACCATGGCAAGGAGCGAAGATTGAAGTCCCAACCAAATTCATTATTGGTGAAAAGGACACCGGTTTCATATCTTTTGGAACCGGGACGTACATCAAAAGTGGTGGATTGAAAGCAATTGTCCCAAACCTTGAGGTGGTTGCAATTGATGGCCACCATTTCATCCATCGTGAGAAGGCTGAGGAGGTGACCTCTGAGATTTTATCTTATTTTTCTAGTCTCAATTAGACCATCTTGTTTCAAGAGAGTTTGTTGAATAAAGAAGTAGAAGGGCGTCTTTATTTTTCTTGTATTCTTGTATTAATTAATTGTTTATATTTTTTTGGATTGCGCCTTGCTGTTGGAAGTGTTGTAGTTTTGTTGACTTACAGTTTATTTCAATTTATTTAAAGTTAATGTTTTCTTTTATTTGATTAAAAATCTTTAAACACGAGTCACTTCAAGAGATGGTCTATTGCTAGATTTGCTAAATTTTCTAGATTGACTTTTTTTTTTATTAATGTTGGACCTTGTTCTATTGCTAGATTTAATAGATGCACTAAAGTCTAGCAATTTTTTAGCAAGACTTAATTTTCTATTAATAGGTACTACAAAATCTAGTAATTTATTTTTGATAGACTTTTGAATCTTGCAACGTTTAATGTAGCAATTTTTTGCTACATTAATTTATGGTGTAGCAAAAAATTGTTACATTAAACATTGCAAATTCAAACGTTTATAAAAAATAAATTGCTAGATTTTTAAGTATTTATTAATAGAAAATTAAGTCTTGCTAAAAAATTACTAGATTTTAGTGCATCAATTAAATCTAATAATAAAACAAATTCCAACACTAATAAAAAAAGTCTATCTAGAAAATTTAACAAATCTAACAAAAGACCATCTCTCTTGTAGTGAGTTTGCATCATAAACAACTGGCTGTGAGGGAATTAAGCTAAGAATACGAGGATATTCGATTGAACTGATTACTGATATATCAGTTCCGATGCTATTGATTCACTTTCCTGTACTGATTATGTTCTTATATCATAGGATTTTGCACATAAAAAAGAAATCTCCAATTGCAATACTAAATTTAATGTCGGCCTCTTTTTATTCGGAAAAGTTGTAAAAATAACACTAGCTTCATAGGCAACTGCGTTGGGAGAAGAATAAACTTGGAAATTTAAATGAATACATCAAATGAAACAGAAAGTGTCATAATTAAATACATTAATGAATATTGTGAAAATTCTTTGCGGACATACAGCAACCTGAAAGTAATCAATATTTGGAATCAAGGGCGTAGCATAGTTTCTTAAAATTATCCAAGTTGCTTAAGAACAATGGCACGTACACGTCAATGCTGCCATCCCCGGTACACGATGGAATGAAGAACAACTCTCCTTCAGTACTCAAATATCCTGGAATGATACATTCTGGTTTACCGGTCCCGAAATCCATTTGCCTGAAAGGAAATGTTACCCAACTGTGAACCTCCAGATTTGGGCTTTGAACGCTTTCATTCAATGTAGTCCTTGGTACCAAAGCCTCCTTCTCAATCACACCAGAACTTGAGAAGTCTATGAAGGATTTGAAGTAGCTGTCATCAACTTTATGAACTGCATCGTGTATGAGCTCAGCTGCGAACTGCAGTGGTTGAGCTATCAGTTGTTTAACTTTGCAGTGAGGAAAAGCCCATAAAACAAGGTTTCCAAAAAACTCATTTGGCACTCTCGGATTCATACGCCCGCGGCCATTAACTGAGATGCGAATATGAGTCGTCTCATGTCCAGGAAGGCCGCGTACATTAGTTATAACCTGCCATAAATGAGCCAATATCGTCTCAAACGTACTATATGACTTTGAGGCCCCATATGAGGCCTTGGCCTGGAGCCTTTCAGTAAACTCCTTGGTGAAGTGAACCTTGTGAACGGTAACATTCATGGCATGGCGATTGTTACATCTTATGCTTCTCGTACTATATGACTTTGTAATGTACTCCACCCCACGGTGCTCGTATTGTACCAAGGGTGGATGACGGGGTTTGAATAGTGTTCCTCGGTCATGTAAGGGGACACACCCCATTGAAATTCCTCTTGTGACTTGGCTCCATGCAACCAAAAAGTTGGTAATTGCATGACCATCAGCCACCTGGTGGTCTGCGGTGAATGCCAACAGCAGTGAGCCGCATGTGAAACGTGTGATCTGCACTTGCGCTAGTTCCTTCACGCCTTGGATGCTTGGGTACAAGCTTTCAATATCTTTGGAGGGTTGTGAAGTGAGCACACTTTGGAGATCCACATCTGCCAAGGCCTCAACAAACCGAGCTCCCTTATCATTGAGCAAAATTACTGTGTTGCCCATGTCATCGGTCCCGAGCCTCCCGGCCAACTCCCAATATAGTGACAGAACAATTGAAAGGCCTTTAATGATATTTTCACTGGAGGGAGTTGGAGGGGAGAAAATATAGACAGCACCAACATGGTCCTTACAAGCAACTTTGTCAAAGATGCTTAAGGGAACATGCTGGGGTTTAAGAGGTGGATTGCCATTGTAAGCTGGCTTAACTAGTCTTGAGCTTGTTAATGTGATCTTCATGGTTTAAGACTTTAAGTTCTGCTAAAGATACGGTTGCTAGAGCTCCTTTATTAAGCGCCTGTTTGTTGTCTTCAATAATCCAAATAGGTTTAGTAGGATTATTAGAATGCTACTTTGGATTGGTTCTGGATTTTCTTTTCTGGGGCCCTTTGGAGTTGGCAGCTTGGCTGTGCTAATCCGATAGATTATTTACATGAGTGCATCCTTTGTCTCTTGTTTTAATGACCACAGTGACATATTTAGGGAAATGCTTACTTCGCCTGAACTGGTGTGTCTTAATGTTAAATTAAACCAGATAATTCTTATATTTTAGTCAATTGCTAACAACTCCCCCTCAAATCAATTAAATCAATTTTTATGCAATCATTGACACAACTGCCCCTGTTTCTGGAGACTTCACCGACCCAAAAATCTTTATAAGATTTCAGATAGTTCATACTCTGTACCACATTTTAAATTGGCTTGTGGTTCAAATTTTATGGTCTTAACGAATTAGGTGAAGAAAGACTTCACCAGGTAAAAATGTCAAGAAGTGATAGAATATATGTTTCTCCATCAAGCTAACAGAACAGTGATTGGTTGCTTATTGCGAACATAATGAAACAAAGGTTTAGTTTATGGTGTTTGGTGATAAATTATATGCAGTGGTCATTGGTATGACAAGTTTTTTTTTAAAAATTATTCTAATATCACTTTATGAAAAAAAATTTAATTAATTTGGTGCTACAAATATTACAGCTTTTGTACTCATTAACATCTTAAAGTTTGAAATTCAAACGTCAAATTTAAATCAATCCAAACCTTTGGTATTGTTTTAATTTTACAAGTGATGTCTTTTTATATAATTTTTGTGAAATTTAAATTAATTTGATTCTCAATTAAAAGACCAAAAATAAATTAATATTGTTAACTATGATATGATAAGATTAATTTTAATATGTTCATATTTAAATCTCTTAATTGAGTACCAAATGAACGGTAAATTTTATCAAAATTATTATATAAAAACATGTCTTTTCTTAAACAAATAAAATTGACATTTTAAAATTTGAAATTTAAATTTAAATTTTAAAATAAAATAATAAACTAAAAATGTCGTCACAAAAAATTTGTGTCGCACCGCAACCTCCTCAGGTAAAACTGGGGCCTAATGGGATTACAATCCACCCCTTGGCCATAAAGATAGGAGAACTCGTTTATCCTGCCCGTATCATATTCCATAAGGCAGGAGACACGACGGCTCCAAAGACGATCCCAAAGGCGATTCAAAATAAAAATTATATCCATCTGAACTTCAACTTTCCACCAGAAAATTTTTACATACCAAATTAATTTTTCTTCTGGAAAAGAATTAGGGAATACGAAATATTTCAATAAAGAAAAGTTGTCAAATTAGATCCCTAAAGTTCTTTTGAAAGAAAAGTAGCCTAAGAACTCAAAAGGTACCTTCCTTTCTCAACTTGTGTTGCATGAAAAATTCATGCAAAACCAAAAGCTCATCTGCTCAAATTTCTCAGAATGTAAAATACAACTATTTGAAAGCAATAATGAGGCCCAGAAGCCCAGAATAATTGATGCTTCTCCAAGCAATATAACAGAGACTAGTGCAGATCTTTTGCAGGGCGAGTCCACATTCAACAAGTGGACGTCAATGTCATCCATTTTTTTTTTTAAAAAATATTATAAGATATGAATATTTATAGTTGTTGATGAAGGGCTTAAAACCTAGGAATCAAATAAATTTATAGACCTAGAGCTAACCTCACTAATCGTTTGGAGTAAAGCTTTAGGGTCGAACCCAAGGGACGGTACAATTGATTACCGGACTTATCCTTTCTCAAAAACTAGATAAGAATATTTTGGTGGAAAAATAGTTAAAATAAATCTAAGTGCAATAAAGTAAATATTTTTGGTTGTTTTTGTCAAATAAAATAATCTAAATAACAAAGTAAAGTTTTTAGGGTTTAAACAGTAATAAAAAGCGTCTTAGGGTTCAGGTTTCACCTTGGTTTGGACTCTAGAACACAAAATTTATCACTTTCGTGCATCGATTGGTGTTTTTCAAGCATATACCGCTCTGTTCGGTCCGAACAAGAATCTGTTCAATCCGAACAGGAGTCTGTTCAATCCGAACAGGACTCTGTTCGGTCCGAACAAGAATCTGTTCAATCCGAACAGGACTCTGTTCGATCCGAACAGATGGTGTAAGTGTGCGATTTTGAACTTTTATGATATTTTATGCTTTGTGCTAGGGTTTGTTGGTCAAACCTAGATATTCTAAATCTCAGTTGTCGCTTGTTGGACTAGAAACTAGTTTAATCACAACCTAACCTAATTAACTCGATTGGTTCACAACTTTTGGTATAGAATTCAATCAACTTAAACTTGTTTGTTGGAGTTCATAAGGATATCTAGAGGTCTTTTGGACTTGTCTAAAGTTACACTTTTGGTGTCAACTAATCTCCCCTTTCGGATCTACGATTTATCCCAAATACTTTATCTAAATTATCTTGATTAACCTAACTTTAGAACTTAACTAAATGTGGCCATTCATCTAGAAGTTAATTAGACTTAACCAAGCAATTTAAACAAGCAATTAACATAATTCTCAACGAAACAAATCAACAGAACATATCATAACATAACGAGTCAAATCACAACATCCAAACCTAAGTTACTACCTTACCCCTAAGACTACATAAATTTAGCCTAACATAGTACTAAAACACACAACAAATAACATAGAAATAACAAGATACAAGCCCATTGAAAATAGAGAAGAAAACATAGAAGAATAAATCGAATACTCCTTTATGCTTTCGAACTATGATCTCTAGGCAGTGGTGTGTTGCAAGATGGTCACCAAACTCGTCTCCTTGCTGCCGTCGCTTCAAAGAACCACGCTTTGATGATCTCCAATGGTGGAAGAGAGAAAAACGCCTATGGAAAGTGGAATTTGTGGTATGAAAGGTTGTCCCCTTTCCTTCAGGTCTAGAGGTGTATATATGGATGTCCCAGGTCGCAAGGATGGAAGGCTAGGGCACCAGGGCGCAAGAAATTGCCATTTCCATCAGTTTCTATGTAAAAAATAATGCCTTATGTGATATGGCGGCACCCTGGTCAAACCGAACAGATCCTTGTTCGAACCGAACAGGAGAGAGAAAGAACAGCTGCACAAGTCTGCTGTTGTGATGCCCAGTCGGATCGAACAGGCTCCTGGTCGGGTCGACCAGGAGAGAGAAATGACGCCTGGCTGCCATAGGTGCTGGTCGGATCGAACAGACTTGTGGTCGGGTCGACCAGGAAAGAGAAAATGACGCCTGGCTGCCATAGGTGCTGGTCGGATCGACCAGATGATTGTTCGGGTCGACCAGGAGAGAGAAAAGAGCCTCCAATGCTAGGAATGAGTCGTCTAGCGTGCGTGCTACGTCGGGAATCCATCTATATGCTCCAAAATCATCAGAAATCATCAAAGTCCTGTAAAATGAGAGAAGAAACGATGGTAGAGCCAATTCCATGGAAATCATAGCAATCTATTGAATAATTCAATGGTTTGAGTGTTATTTGAGTGCCAAGTACGGTCCAAATGCCTACAAATAATGACGATATCAGTTGTAAAATATAATTTTGTCATTGTTTCATCTTATTTGAACTCCATAAATATTTCTGTAAATTCTTTTATTGAACTCCATGCATAATAAATTTTCATTTCCATGATTAAAAAAATGAAATGTTGCTACTATATTTTTGCAGTAGATTTATTATGAATTCCATGGTAAAAATTTCTGGCCTCGTCACTGATCTTTTAGACAGAACTTTGATCTGGTTTTATTCTCGACGGGCAAATTTTTACTGATCGCATGAATCTCAACAGATCTAATATTAATCACGGGATATCCATTATTGATCGGATGGTTCAGATAAAAATCTGCCCTCTGCAGAGGATGTGATATCAATATAACAGCGAAGCATTGAGCATATTTTTCTCTTCTTGTACGGCTAGCGTTTAGTATTCTCCCTCTGTTTATTCTAGTATTTTCTTTAGGTTTTTTTTTTCGTATTTATCCAATTATCCTTTGTCCTGCCTATTCACGCGGCAAAAGTTGAAGAGTAGGCGGTAAATGAAAGGGTATCTCTTATTCTTAAGTACTCATAAAATACTGATCAAATACTAAAAAAATTATTATAAGTATACGCTTCCTTTAAACTCATGTTTCCAGTTCAAAGTTCAATACTTGCCAAACAGAAGCCCCAAATAACACGAAAATGTTTGCTTTAAAAAAATACAAAAAGGAATGTTTGGATGAAGTAAGTGTGTCAAAAATTCCTATGCATGCTTCTTCGAAGAACTTTCTTTGTTCTTAAAAGAATACAGCTTTCGAAAAATTATTTCTTTCTTCTTGGTTGCTTGCAAGATTTTGAAGTTCCAAACTACTTTCAATTAATGTTTTTAAAACCGGACCGGCAATTGAACCGGATGGCAAAAAAGTTCAATGATTTAACCGATTCAACCGGTTGAACCAGTGAGAAAACTGGACCATTTTATACAAGTTTTAAATAAAGTAAGGCCAAAATGTACTAAAAACCCATGCTAGCCCAGTGGTAAGTAGGGGTGAGCAAAAAGCTCGTATCTTGTGAGTTACTTGAACTCGACTCGTGAAAAACTCAGTTATAACTCGAGCTAAAAAAAACTCGAGTTGGTATAACTCGAGTTGAACCAACTCGGTTAATCAACAAGTCGAGTTTGAGTTAGGCTCAACTCAGCTCGTTGACTCGTGAGCTGACTCGTAACGTAATAAATTTAAATTTTTTTAAGGTTATTGTTGAGTAGAGGCGAGGCGCTATGATAAAACTTGCTTCTTTATTATCACTCGAACTATCGTTACAACCTCTACTACTCAAATATTATATCTCCAAGATTACAATTCTATCTCTCAACTATTCCTACACCTCCTAACTACTACACTCTAACTAGCACTCTTAGCAAGTTACTAGTATTTTGCTTTGCTTAGCATGCCCTTGCTTGCTTGCTTAACTTGGATGATACAAACTTATTGCATAGCATCCTATTTATAGGACTCAAATGTCGGTTGATGATGTTTCTAGATTATACATTACATCTCTACATGCTATATAGATTATACTAACAATTTCTAGAAAATACTTGAGCCAACAATGTCGGTGATGGACTCAAGAAAATTCCAGATTTTTCACTATGGGCTTTTGGGCCAATGTTGCTCTTTTAACACTCCCCCTCAACATTGAGCCCTTTGACTTTCGGTCTTCTGATGATTCCAAGTTGTTCACGCATTTCTTCGAACTTCTTTGCATTGAGAGCCTTTGTAAAGATGTCAGCGACTTGCTTTTCTGTCGATGTTAATTCCATGTGAATTTCGCCTTGTAGGACCTTCTCTCTTATGAAGTGGTAGTGACTTCAATATGCTTGGTCCTTGCATGAAACACCGGATTTTCTGCTAAACATATTGCTGACCTGTTATCACAATGAAGTGTCACTTGATCAACTGGTTGATGAAGATCTTTCAGTAGTCGCACTAGCCATGTGCTCTCTTGTGCTGCCATAGCTGCTGCCCTGTACTCTGCTTCCGTCGTGGAAAGGGATACCGTAGGTTGTCTTTTGCTGCACCAAGACACTGCTCCAGATCCTAAGTTGAAAACGTACCCAGTTGTTGATCGCCTTGTATCACAGTCTCCAGCATAATCGGCATCGCAATAACCAGTCATTTGGCATTCACCTCTACGATATAAGATGCCGTAGTCTAAAGTACCTTTCACATATCGCAATATCCTCTTGACTGCTTCTAGATGTGGCTTCTTGGGATTTTGCATGTGACGACTTGCTACTCCGACTGCATAGGCTATGTCTGGTCGAGTAAGCGTCAAATAGATGAGGCTACCAACCAACTGTCGATACATTCGAGTGTCTTCTAGATCCTTCCCTTCTCCAGCACGAAGCTTGAGGTTTGGCTCCATTGGTGTTGATAGTGGCTTGCATTCTAACATTCCAAATGTCTCTAGAAGGTCCTTTGCATATTTGTGTTGACAAAGGAACATACCTTCTTTCGTCTTCTCAACTTCAAGCCCAAGAAAGTGCTTGAGTTCTCCAAGCTCCTTCATCTGAAACCGGACTGACAAGTTATCCTTCGTTCGTCGAATTTCTTCTGTAAGGTTTCCGGTCAAGATGAGATCGTCTACGTACACTAAGACTATAGCGATCTTGCCTTCAACTTCCTTGGTGAATAAGCTCGAATCTGATGTTGCCACTGTGTAGCCACTTTGTACGAGAAACTCAGCTATCTTCCCATACCATGCTCTTGGAGCCTGCTTGAGACCGTACAATGCCTTCTTGAGCTTGCACACATACTCCGGATATGCCTTGCGTTCGAAACCTTGTGGTTGGTTCATGTATATAGCTCGATCAAGTTCTCCGTGTAAGAAGGCATTCTTTACGTCCATCTGCCAAAGTTTCCATCCTTTGCTTGCAGCTAAGGTTAGTAGAACACGTACCATTGTTAGTTTCGCTACTGGACTAAATGTCTCATCATAGTCTAATCCATACTACTGCGAGAATCCTTGTGCGACTAGTCGAGCTTTATATCTCTCTATCGATCTGTCTGCTCGGGTCTTCACCTTGTATACCCACTTGCACGAGATTGGCTTTACTCCTTCTGGCTTAGGCACTAACTCCCATGTTTGGTTCTGCCTCAAAGCCGCCATCTCCTCCTCCATCGCTTTTCTCCACTTGTCACTCTTTGCCACTTCTTCATAAGACATTGGCTCAAAATCCTCAATGACTGCGGCATTCGCATATTTCGGGTTTGGTCGTCTTTCTCGAAATGATCTTCGAAGTGGTGGAGGAAATTCTTCAACTTCTTCTGGCAGTTGTGGAGTCACATCTTGAACTTCTTCATGCACTCATGTCTGCCATGGACTCTTGGATTTTGAAGGAGTTGAGGTCTTACCTTCGTCATCTTGGATCTCGTGATTATCTCGTGCTACGTCTTTTGCCATTTCTTCTATCTCTGTCTCCACGTCTTTCGTTTCAGACTGGATTATATCTTTAGATGACCAATATGACGAGGCTTCGTCGAAGACTACATTCCTTGAAGTATAAATGCGCCCGTTTGTAGGATCACAGCACCTCCAGCCCTTTCTTTCATCGTCGTAGCCGACGAAGATACATCGTACCGCCTTCTTATCGAACTTGGTTCGAAGATGATCAGGCACGAACACATAGCACACACAACCAAAAACTTTGAAGTGACTTACTGTGGGCTTGATCTTCCAAAGCTTCTGGAATGGTGAGATGAAGCCCATCTTCTCTTGAGGTTGACGGTTGATGATGTGTGTCGTCGTCTTCATGCACTCGGCCCAAAATCTTCCTGGCACGTTCTTGGCGTGTATCATGCTTCGACATGTTTCGGCAATATGTCCATTCTTTCTTTCTGCTACGCCATTTTGTTGTGGGGTGTTGGGACAGGTAAACTGTCGTCGGATCTTGTGTTTCTTTAGGTAGGTGTCAAACTCATGTGATACATATTCTCTTCCATTATCAGTGCGAAGACACCGTACCTTTTTGTTGAGCTCACTTTCCACCTTTTCTTTGAACTCCTTGAATTTGGAAAGTGTCTCCGATTTTTCTTTCATAAAGTACACCCACACGTACCTTGAGAAGTCGTCGATAAATGTCACCATGTACTTTGAGCCACTTATGGAAGTTTGCTTAATTGGCCCAAAGACATCCGAGTGAACCAACTCTAAGGGCTCCTTAGCTCTAAACTTCGATTGTTGGTAAGGAAGTTGATGTGCCTTAACAAACTGACAACCCGCACATACTATGTCGGTACGTACCTCCATGTCTGATAAGCCCTTGACTATCGACTTCTCAACCATGAGCTTCAGCTTGTGATAGCTCACGTGCCCTAGTCGTGCGTGCCAGAGATCAGAAGTTTCATTCTTCCGAGTCTTGTCTACGTAGGCCGACTCTGCCGACATCACATAGATCGACTCCATCCTGCGACCTTCCATGATCGGTGTGCCTGACGCCTTTATATTGCGGTACACCTTAACCTCATGCGGTCCGAACAACACATAGTTGCCTTGTGCGGTCAGTTGTGAGACTGACAACAGGTTCTTCTTCATACCGGGAACGTGATAGACTCGTTGTAACTCAATTTGCTCTGGGTTGAAGCGAGAGGGAATCGTTGTCTTACCGATGTAACCGATCGACAGCTTGGAGTTGTTGGCAGTCACGATCACCTGCCTTCCATTATACTTCTCCAAGTCTTCAAGTTTCTTGATGTCGCCGGTCATGTGGTTTGAGCAACCGGAGTCGACAATCCAGTCACTCTCATAGTTGATTCTCTCTGACTTGGACACCGCAGTCAGAGCAACCTCATGCTTCTCTTCTTGCTCCTCCTTTGAGTCAATAGTTGCAACCGCGCAGGCAGCCTCGACATCCCAGTCGTCTTCGCTGCTGCTTTCATGACTCTTGTCATGTCGTCCGTCTCTTGACGTTGCCACGTTCCCCTGGACTTTCTTCTTGGACCGGCATTCTCGAGCATAATGTCCTTTCTTGCCACAGTTGTAACATATATCGTCTCGATCATCGGGCTGGCGATTATTGTATCTCTGATTGCGAGCTCCCCCTGAAGAGTTACTTCTCCCCTTCGGCCTTTCTTGTTGGTTTGGCCTGTGACTGGGTCTGCTTTTCGACTCATTGTCAGATCGACCCTTCCTTCGGCTGCTGAATAGCGCCTCTTCTTCCTGCTGTGGCGAGACTTCGGCTATCTGCCTCGCTAGAGCCTCCTGATTCGCGAGCAGATTCTCGAGCTCCAACAAGGTTGGTTGAGTAGGCCATCCTCGGATCGCCGCTATGAACCTGCTATACTCGAGTTTAAGGCCGTGGATGATGATCCTTCGCATGCGCTGCTCGCTAATCTTCTCTTCGGGGTCGAGTTGCGCAATCTCGTTGCATAACGACTTCACTTTGGTGAAGTATTGGTTGATCGTCATGCTCCATTGTGAGATTGTCATGAGCTCGCTTTCGAGTAGTTGGAGGCGGGCATCATTCTTCTTGGAGAATAACGTTGCCAGAGTGTCCCATGCGACCTTAGGTGTGGCCGCATCTCGTATGTACACAAGCAACTCTTCTTCTATGGTTGTCTTGAGCACATACATGGCCTTTCCGGCCTTGATTTTCCATTTCCGTAGAGCCTCGGTTTCTTTCGACTTCTCTACGGATGGGGTTCTTCTTCCGGTCTGGGTTGGGGTCTGGTTTGGGTCATCTACTGGTACCGTGGTCTCTACAACTCCGGCGGAGTAGTCTCAGATCCGCCGACTATCTCCCATAGGTCCTGACCTTGTAGGTAGGACTCTATACAAGTTCTCCAATTTGTATAATTGGTGTTATTTAATTTTTTAAGACCACTAGTCGTACCTGCGAAATCCATAGCTTCAACTAGCTTCACGTTGTCTAGCAAGCCCCTTCTAGGAATCGCAACCTCCCGACGCTATGCGTGACCTTCACGAGAAACCCGACCGATCCTCCGACAGCACTGACTCGTACCGGCTCTGATACCAGATTGTTGAGTAGAGGCGAGGCGCTATGATAAAACTTGCTTCTTTATTATCACTCGAACTATCGTTACAACCTCTACTACTCAAATATTATATCTCCAAGATTACAATTCTATCTCTCAACTATTCCTACACCTCCTAACTACTACACTCTAACTAGCACTCTTAGCAAGTTACTAGTATTTTGCTTTGCTTAGCATGCCCTTGCTTGCTTGCTTAACTTGGATGATACAAACTTATTGCATAGCATCCTATTTATAGGACTCAAATGTCGGTTGATGATGTTTCTAGATTATACATTACATCTCTACATGCTATATAGATTATACTAACAATTTCTAGAAAATACTTGAGCCAACAATGTCGGTGATGGACTCAAGAAAATTCCAGATTTTTCACTATGGGCTTTTGGGCCAATGTTGCTCTTCTAACAGTTATCAACATGATCTATGAGTGTTAATATTGAGTTTCAAGACATATTTTGCTTCAAATCAATAAAAAAAATAAAATTGATAATATATTTTATTTTTATATTATTTTATATAGTAATTACTTTAATTTTGAAATAATATATAAATTAAAAAATAAAAATTTAAAGTAGACATATTCATGTCAAGTTGGCTCGTGACTCGTGAGCCAACTCGAGTTAGAGACGAGTTGAGTTTGAGCTAACTTAAAAAACTCGAAAGTGTTTACAACTCGAGTCGAGCTAACTCGAGTCATAGCCGAGTTGAGTTTGAGTTGGCCCCAACTCGCTCGAACTCGGCTCATATACAGCCCTAGTGGTAAGGTTGGTTTTTCGCTCATAAGAGGACCAGGAATCGATTCATGCCCAGGACCACAAATTGTTTCAAGTATTTCAAGAGGAAGAAACCGCCGGTTTTTATTGGTAAATGGACCGGATCAGGATCCTCAGTCAGGTCCGGTTTTCAAAACAATGCTTTCAATTTTAATATTCAGAAATATTCTGAATCTATTCTCAATAAAAGTTCTAAAATCTGAGAAGAAAAAATATAATATTTTTTTTTGAAACAAAAATGGAGGTCGAGCCCCATCTTTCATTATACCAAAAATATTTGCAAAGTTTAGCCAGCGGCTAAAATAGAAAGTAAGAAATATTTATGTTGTACTAGACGTCTCTAGGTTTGTCGATTGCAAAATAATATCATTGGACATTTAACAATCTTTTTTGAGTTTTATAGGAAGAAGATACAATTTATGAGGACTTGGATAAAAGCTTTAAAAAAGATCAAGATCAAGTCATTAGAGAGCTTGTAGGCTAGTTTAGACTAGGATAGAAGGTATACTTTAGTCCTTGTTTATCCTTAAAATGGTCTAGATAGCGAAAAGCTCAATAAACCAGCAAAATCCTGTTTTCTGTGACCTAGCGTCGTATAACGCTAGATAGAGTTACACAACGCTAGAACAGCTAAATTCATACTTTTGTGAATCAACGTTGCACAACGCTATATAGAGTTAGGCAACGCTGAGTCACAACGTTGTACAACGCTCAGTAGAGTTGTACAACGCTACAGTTAAAAACTTGGAAATTTTCCTGAGTACCATCGTGCAACGCCATATAGCGTTGCACAACGCCACAAAAATTCCAAGTTAGCTGTGCTGTTTTTACATGCAAAGTCTCTGAAGACGTTAGCCAACGTCTTTCAGCGTTGGGTAACGTTAGCGTTGTGTGACGGCATATAGAGTTGTACAACGCTCTGTTGAATCTGTCAGAGTTGTTTCTTTTGTCACCCTTTAGCGTTGTGTAACGCCATTCAGTGGCAAGCAACGCTCTGACAATTTCCAACGGAATTGTCGGAGCTTTCCTTTGGTTTTACACTCCTGCGTTGTGCGACGGCATATAGCGTTGCACAACGCTCTGACAGACCAACGGCTATATTAAAGAGCCATTAGAATTTACAACGGTCATATTCCAGCGTTGTATAACGCTATTCAGCGTTGTACAACGCTGTGGCCTGTTTTTGCTGGGGAACTGCTCATTTCGAGCCCTATATATATCCACCCCTTGTTCTCTCTCTTGGTGGTGCTTCACTTTGCAAAATTAGACCAGAATTGAGCCTTTGAGCATAGGGATACTCTCCCACTTGAGCTTTTCATAGCTAGACCATCTTGAGAGATTTAGTAGCATCAAACACCACCGCCCCGACATTGTCGCTAGGTGTAGGTTGGAATAGGTTGAGAGCTCTTCTCCTTTGAGGCCGTTGTGCCATTCGAGTTAGGCCGATCCGCCTCGAGTGTCCTTGTGACGAGGTGATTCGGTTCGAAGTTGTAGTCCCGTTCTTGTTGGAATTGAATGGAGCGCGCCCTTTCGTGGTAGCGGAACTCCCGGAGACGTACGAC
Source organism: Rhynchospora pubera (assembly GCA_028095005.1). NCBI lineage: Eukaryota > Viridiplantae > Streptophyta > Magnoliopsida > Poales > Cyperaceae > Rhynchospora > Rhynchospora pubera. Next base: position 8,572,769 of record CM051461.1, read on the forward strand.
TAAGACTAGCTTCTTCTAGCGGGTCGGAACTCCGTAATCACATCGCGTGTTCAATTTCTCTCTCTCTTTTTCTCTTTATTATCTTGCTATACTTGAATTGCTTGTGTGCTTGCTTGTATTGGGTACCAATTGAATTGTGTTAGGGTAGTTCATACCAAACCGGTCCAAAACCTTAAATCGCTTCCGCTAAACCTTGATTAAGCCGCCTCCATTAGGGACAACAATTTAAAAAAGCAAAAATAAAATACAGCAGCCAGCAGTCAAATTCCAAAAAATTTCCCATAAGATTAAACATCATGGGAGAATGCAGGGTTTAGGATCTTGCATTTGGAAACAGCTTGTAAGGCTATGTCTCAGACTTGCCAGTACGTCCCTTTCAGTATTGCCAGTTGAGAAGCTGGTAAGAAGGCTCGTCGTACCAGCAATCTGGACTCTGATTAAAATGGTTGGCGGTAGGCATGTCTTAGTCATCGACTGTTGTAAGAAGAAGCAATCCCCAAGCATATAGCTTGCTCTCTTCATTTGTTTTACATAGAATACAGTGGTTTGGAAGCTGCCATCCCCTCCTCTTTAGATTATCTAATGTTGCCAGTTTATCAACAGCCATTAATTTGTCAAATGAAATCTTCATTCTAGGCTAAATTTCCAAAGACAAGATGAAGAGAGCTGACCGAGAACAAACCATACAGAGAGCTGACCGAGAACAAACCATTTGCGTTCATATTCCAAATGTAACCATCACCTTTCCCCTCTGGTTCCAAGTTTAGTTTACTGATCAGGTTTAAAATTAACAACAGTTGGGTACTGGCAGAGGACGAGGTGTGTAATAAGTCTCTGAATAGCACATCCTTGTTTGACCACGCTGTCACAAACTCTCGTAAGGTAATGTCAGTATCAATTGCAAATGAGTAGAGGTCATTTAGCTGGTACTTGAGCAAACCACACCCCCAATTTTGTTGCCAGAAAAATACAGAATTTCCTTCTTTTGAAATCACACTTACTGTTGCAGAGAATAAGGAGCTGATGGCTCTAAAGGTATGATGTAAGGGTGAATACAGTCACAGTGGTAGCGGAGAGTTAGAACTTAGAATCATTCTGTTATCTCCTAACCAGATTTTCCCATAAGCCATCTTTTCTAGCCATCCATGCAAATATGCAATAACCATTTTGCCAGTAATGCTCTGTTCATTGCCTTCAAATCAAGAAATCTGAGGACTGAGGCCTTTCTTTTTTTTGGTAAGCAGATTTTTCCCAAGAAACCATTATCAGTCTTTTGTTTTCAGGATTAGAGCCATTCCAGAAAAATCTCATTCTGATTTTATCTATTTCTCTAATCACCCAACTTGGTTCTTCAAAAGCCGAGGAAAAGTAGGGCTGTTAAGCAGGAGTTCACTAGGTAGCCTCCTCACTGAGGAGAAGAGGGATGCTTGCCATGTCTGTAGGATTTTTTTTTTTTTTTTTTTTGGAAAATTTTTTCAATAAGAGGTCATAGTCCGATTACTTTTTTGAAGGTCCACACTGACAGATAATAAAACCTCATCCTGGAGTCATATGTGATCACATCCCGGGGTCCTTGAGCGATACTGACGTGCCGGCCACTGCCGCTGCTTATACCCTTTTTCATATTACTACTGATGATGATCTTGTTCTCTCTCAGGCATGCAATTTATCTACTTGGAACATCCTTAAAGATTAACATATCGCTAATCTCTTTGATCAACAACATGTTTATATACTTCTGTTCTTAAATAAAAATTTTGATGTAATGTCAAAAAATATTATTAAAATTTAAAATAAAATGGCCCCTATATTAAATTTTGCAAAGTCTTCACAGAGTCGATCTCTGCATCAACTCCCTCTGCAGAATAATTAATGAATAGTCTTTATACTTCATGAGGATGAGGCCAAGTGGCCAACTATCTTTTACTTTATTAATTTATTTATTGGTTTGCATTTTATCTTTCCTGAAATAATTAAGGTCGACAGCGGGAGCACAACTGCTCTAGAATAAGAAATCGATAATGAGCACTAGGAATATATAGGTTCCCAACATCATTTTCAAAATAAAATAAAATAAAATAAAATAATAATAAACAAAAGTAAGAAAGGCGCATCAACAGTGATTTTATTAATTATGAGACAATATTTCACATTTTGTCTGGACTGGACTCTTATTTATTTATCTGCTAGTAGCCCTTAATTAGCTTTTTATTTTGTCCACTTTAATATTACTCTATCAATTAAATCTGAAGCTCGGTCATAAAAATTAGTTTGTCAAAGAAATATATTCAAACCCGGACGTATCTCGAATTTTAAATTTTGTTAGAAACCTGATTATTTAACAATCAGGATGCGCAATTCGAAGAGAATAATATGAAGAAATCAGAGAAGATAATACTAACAGAAGCTGGAAAACAAAGAAAAAGTTTCATCATATATAGAGGTGGGCTAAAGTGCCATAGATGGCAATGCCATAGACGTCTTTTTTGAGTCATTTTTTGAAGATCCGAAATTCAATCAGTTAATCCAAACCGTTCAAATTGATCACCATATTGAAATACCATTGAAGACCAAATTTTATATTTTTTAAAATTTTTTTGCTATTTATTTTGATATATATATATATAAGATTGCTAAAATGCTATGCATAACACGGATGGCCTTCGTGCTATGGATTCGTTCTTGCATTTGATACTTCAAATGATCGATCCAAACCGTTCATTATCTTATACATATTGAAATCTTATTAGAAATCAAATTTTACATTTTTTTAATTTTTTTACTATTTTTCTCAGATATTTTAAAATACTTAATCTAATAAATTCTCGACCCTTCAATAACAGTGATTTTAAAAAATCTGAGAAAAATAGTAAAAAAATTAAAAAAAATGTAAAATTTGATTTCTAATGAGATTTCAATATAAAGAAGATAATGAATGGTTTGGATCGGTTGTTTGAAGCATGAAACGCAAGAACGAATCCATAGCACGAAGGCCATCCGTGCTATGCATAGCATTTTAGCAATCCTCTCTCTATATATATATATATATACACATCTAAAATTTAATTTTATAAAGAGCCTAAATTTTTTAAAACTATGATCTTATTTCTTCATTTATTCATGAGTGAATTGCTTGATTGAACGTTGAGACCCACGTTGGAATTCACTTGTTTGTTGTAACCAAGGGCAATGGACAGTTAGGGTGTCAAACGTGGTCAAAAACTGATCGGGTGCAAACCTAGTCAAAATAATCTTGTTTTATCTAATTTAATCTATCGTAGTAAAGCTAAGGGTCGAACCACAGGGACGGTGTTGGAATATCGGTCTTTTATTTTAATTAATTAGCTAGACGAGTTCAACTATTTTGGGTGTTCAAAAAATTGAAGGTGGGTTCAAATCCTAAGTCTAAAATCAAGGTCAAACTAGAACTAAACGGGAGATAATCAGCAAATCTGAATTCTAGGATTTTCTGGTTTCAACTTAATCTGTTCAATTCAATTCTCAAACGGTCCGTTTGATATCTCAGACGATCTGTTTGAGCCGTGAAACTGTTTACCGCTTAGCTATTCTCAATATGTGTGTGGAATCGTATTTTAATCCTAGGTTACCAGATACTAACCATCGTTACAGTTCTGATTTCGTAGGTTAATCTACTACTTCCCTTAGAAACCCTAAGATTTGGTCATCACTATTGACTTAAGTTTTCTAAGTCTATCTTTCAATTCGAAGGATATCTCACAACCATCGTTGCGAGAAAGGTTCACCTATTGGCTACTAAATCCTGGTTTCACTCATCAGCTACTACCATCCTCAAGTTGGTCAATCAATTCATACAAAGGTATAGATTATTATTACCATACTAGACAAGGCCTTAATCTACTTGGTATAATCAATTCTACCCTAGTAATCAATGATATCACATAATTAATTAAATCATGAAAGATATAAACACATAAAGAAACAACTAAGCAAATAAACAACTAAACAAATGAGTTTACAACCACAGCCCTAGAATAACAAATCAAAAACTCAAAGACATCAAACAAACAAGAGAAAAATGAGAAATAAGAGAAGTTACAACCAATTGCTCTTGCTTTCCCTTGAAATTGTCGAAATCCCCTTCTAAACGACTCGTTGTTGTCGCAAACGACCCGTCTAACGCTGCCACGATCTGATCTTGAGACTAATCTCTCGGATTTTTCTATATCTAACCCTAAAATTTGACCTTGGATCTAAACACCACCTTGTATGCTCTTGTGTGCCCTTATATGGCTTTGTATAGGCTTCTCTCGGCTTTGTCCTCTTAAATAGGCATTGGAATTGTTTAGAGATGCAGGGGGTTTGTTCTGGACGTGTTGGGAGTCGAAAATAATCACCCCACCAAGAATAACCACTAAATCGGGCACTTTCTGCTATTTTTGGAAGGTTCCAGATGGACCGTTTGAGCCTCCAGACGGACCGACTGAAATCTGGCTGAAAATAGCAGTTATTTCCTGCGAAAGTCAAACGGTCCGTCTGAATTTTCAGACGGTCCGTTTGGAAATTTCAGCACTGCGCACTGTTACTGTTTTGCCCATATCTCTTTCATCCGGACTCCGTTTGATGCGATTCAAAAACCAGTGGAAAGCTTACGAGGAGCTCTACATCATCATTTTTTCATCCAGGCCATGTTTTTGTCCAAAATCTGCATTAAAGTAGAAATTATGGTAGTAACTCGTTCTTAACATTAAAACCTAATTAAAATGACCCTAATTAATCTAACTCAAGTCAAATGGTTTAGTTTTGAGACAAAACCCTACGAAAATATGTATATAAAATCATCTCATCAAAAACCACGGAAACACCCTTTGTCGTTATCATTCCACATAAATACGGTAAAACCAGTCATGCCACTTACCGTTTCGTTTATTAAACGAAACAGATTTCTGTTCCATCAACCATTCCACTTATCATTTTTTATTGGAATAACCAATTTCAGTACTTTATTTATTGATAACGGTATAAATAACTGTGTCACATATTGTTCCGTTAAAAACACGGTACAATTTCTGGTGCCATTTACCGTTCCATTTCGATTAAACAAAACGGTATAATGGTAAATGGCTTAACATTGACAGCCCTATGGAAAGTATCTAATCATATTTCAGCGGATGCACTTCTTCGTTTATGATTCGTTTCAAATATATACAATCATGAAGCAATCGACTTACATGTTTAGTCTAAATATAACCAACATATTAAGTTTTTAACAAACCAAACCAATTAGAGATTGCAGAAAGAACACCTCAGTCCATGATATATAACTCAGTTTAGTAGTAATATATATTTAAATAAAATTCCCACAAAAATGTTCGATTGATAAATATTTGAGAAATTCTGCCATGAGAATTAATTTTCGAATCAGACTTGATCTCAATCATAAATTTTCAAAAAAGATTAATTCATTAGCACTCATGTATGATTGCAATTAAAGCCGGTTCAAAATTAATTTTCATGACAGAATTTTCCTAAATATTATTATAAATTTATAATCACCGTCTAGCTGACCCTTTCCACAGGTTACAACAGATATCACCCTTAGACTGAAATACATAAAGGGGCCGTTTGGATGTTATAGGAATTTGGGAAATTTGGAAAATTTGCAATTCCTAGGTATAAATTTATTGGGAAATGTGTAACTTTATGAAGAATTTGGATTGTTTATAATAAATTTGGCATATAAAATACCTGGAATTTACAATTCCGACACCATCCAAACAACCCCAAATAAAAAGTTATAGGGACCTACCACCTATTAATAAAAAAAACTTACAATATCCAACAAACCAGATTACAACTGATGGCAAACATTATAAAATTTGAACCCATGCTATATTTGAACTAAACAATTAATATAGAATCTTAATTTTTTTTAGGGTCAATATAGCATCTTAATTACCTATATAGATTGAATTTTTTTATCTTTTTTTTTTTGGCATTTGAAACATACAGCATGAAAGATTATGAATTTACCCATAATTGCCAAATCCTTTAACAAATTCGAAATCAAACAAATGACGAACAATTTTTTTTTTAAAAAAAAAAAGGTATTTTAGTTGACCGATGGGAAGTGGATACCGTCTTATATACGCCGCTTTTGCAGACAATATTAAAAAATTTAAATAAAACTATTCATACGTGGGTAAATAAAGAAAAAAAATATTAGTAATAAAAATATATTGTTTAATCTAGCATAGATACAAATATATATGTTATTTAATTTATTTTTTTTAGACAAAAAAATCAAAATATATTGTTACTTTGTACGACGATTAATATCCGACCACATATTAAATCGATCGAACGACATAAACACCTATTTACATACTAGACCTAGCATGTAATACATGTGCGTGCGTAAATTAAAAGAGAACTTGGTTAAAATTCATATTTTGATGCGCAGATACTTCCAAGGCAAATTGGTTGGCAAAATTTAATGACGAACAGAGAGAAGTGAAAACAGTAATATAACAACTTTCATAAAAAAAAAACAGTAATATAACGAAATGGGATCTAGTCCCGTGCAAGACCGTCCAGCACACAAATCACAACCGTGTGATTTAATCTCAATAGCAAATGGAGTCTCGTGCATGTAATCAAATTGATAGACCCGAACCGTCTAAATCAAATCGGATGATCGGATGATTCTAAGGCTGCGCTGGATACGGATACGGATACGGATACGGATTGATAATATAACCCATCACTTGCAGGCGAATTGCTGTCGCACATGAGACATGACACATCTCTTTCGAGATTCTTTCTGAAGTTTTTTTTAAAAAGACAAAAATACCCTCCGAACTCCTCCAAGTCTCAACAGTTCTTAGATCGACACTGGGTATTTAAGTAATTTAGGAGTGAATCTCTGAAGATGGTGTGAGACTGAGCAAAGCAATTCCCCACTTGCAGACTGATGAGGGGACCTGTACTGTACTGGTATAGTCTGGTACTAACATACGAATCCGCCAAAAGATAATCTAAGATATATCCATCCCAATCCGCCAGATTGATAGCCCTTTCGGAAACAAAGAAGAGAAGAAATTTTAGACAGAGAGAGATGGCCAACGAGGAGAAGTCCAGCGAAGTCCGGCACCGCCAGGTGGCAACGAACGGAATAACGATGCACGTGGCCGAGCAAGGCGACCTCTCTGCCCCACCTGTTCTCCTCCTTCACGGGTTTCTTATTTCTTCTCACTCAAAATTTCTCTGACACTAATCTTCCACTACTTTTTTTTTATACCAATTCTGTGCTCTCTCTCTACAGGTTCCCTGAGCTGTGGCTTTCATGGCGCCACCAGATGGCTGCCTTGGCTGCTAATGGGTACCGTGCCATTGCCCCCGACTTGCGCGGCTATGGCGACACCGACGTGCCGGCCGACCCCGCGGTTTATACCATATTTCATATTGTGGGTGATCTCATCGGGCTACTCGACCAACTCGAGCTGCCACGCGTAAGTCTTGCTTGTTTGTTGTTTCTCTCAGGCAATTTATCAAACACTTTGCAGTTACATGTTGAACTGAGTGGCGTCACTCACTGCTCAAGCTCATTATTATCATATGTTAGAATAGTGTTGGGCAATTCATCCGATGTTTCCTTTCTCTCTTATAATTAATTGTACATTAAAATAGTGTTGACCTGGAGTATTAGATAAGCTCCAGAGTGTAGGTTGTTCGCTTTGATTTTTATATTCAAAGCTCTTTTAGCACACTTGGGTTTATTTATCACCAGAAAATCTCAGCCATGCACAATTAAGGACCCATTCTTTATTAGCAATAAGAACTAACTAAATTAAAATCAAAATTAAGCCACTAAAATAAAATAACCCACTTGCATTTTCTTTTCACGGTCATGAATACATAAATTTGGTCAATTTCCAAAACTGAGTGGAATCTGAACAACATCTTGTTTTTTCACTAATCACAACATGAGACAAAAATATCATACTAGTCTGGTTGCCTTAAATTGCATACCACAAGTACTGCCCATATGGGACTTTTGAAGTTTAGTTTTTCCTGGATGGGCCCTCAAAAAAGTTTTTCCTGGCATAATTTTTTTGGATTCACATCCTCTACAGCAAGTGCCCAAGTACCTTGACTGGATGGTACAGTCAAGCTAATTTTTTTTAATATTTAAAAATTTTAAAATTCAAATATTAAATCTAAACCGTTAATCTTGTTCAACTTTACGGGCGATGCATTTTTATATAAGTTTTATAAAATTTGGAAGTCGATTTGATACTTGATTAAATGACCAAACCTATGAACGTATTAGAATTAATCAGTGATAGTTAACCATATTCGTTCATTTGTTGACCACTTGATCTAGTATCAAATCAACTCCAAATTTTACAAAATTTATATGAAAATACATCGCCGGTAAAATTGAACAAGATCAACTATTTATATTTAACATTTGACTTTTAAAATTTGTACAAAAGCCTTGGCTGGACTGTACAGTCCAAAACCTTGGCTGTAGAGGATGTGAGTCCTAATTTCTTTTGATATTACTTGTTCCAAGTCCTAATTTAATAATCTTGTGTTACTGTTTCAGGTATTTGTTGTGGGCCATGACTGGGGTGCAAATGTGGCATGGCAACTGTGCCTCTTTCGGCCTGACAGGGTGAGAGCACTAGTTAACATGGGGGTACCATATTTCCCGAGACTTCCGTCTGTTAAACCGTCAGAACGTTTCAAGGCGTTTGGGGAGGGGTTTTACATCACTCAATTTCAGGTGAAAATTCGGTACCTTTTTATATCCTTCATTTGCAGCTCTTATTTTAATTGAAGAGCTGAGACTTCATTTGATTCAACTGAATCTAAAATTCATTTTAATTACAGGAAGCTGGAGGAGCTGAGAATTCATTTGCTAAGTATGATGTCTTGACTGTGCTTAAAAAGATATTCTCCATAAAAATGGACAATCTGAGTGCTCCGCCTGGAATGGAGATCATGGATTTCCTTGAAGCCCCAACTTCTCACCCTGAGTGGATTTCAGAGAACGAACTCCAATACTTTTCTGAGAAATTTCAGAAGAATGGTTTTACTGGGCCTTTGAACTATTATCGGAATATGGACCTGTGAGTCTTCTTTTTGAATAATATTGAAATTGTTTTTTAATCACACCTACTCTTTTACTTTTCTGATATATGACATTCTTGCATTTTTTTTAATTGCTGCTGCTTGTCTTGTGTTTGCTGATATCAACCACCATCGACTTTACTGCCCTTTCTTTTTTTTTTAAAAAAAAGAAAAGACCGAATGCCCTTTTCTCATTCAGTAAACAAAACTAAAATTTTTTACAGGCTACTAGTCCTTAGTAGCTCTAAACAACATAACCTCCATGCTGCCGAATTCCTGCTGTGTGCCCAATCTCTCCCTACATTGCTATATCATCACTACAAAAATCCACATCAACCAAAGACCAACAAAGGAAAACATGCAAGGCAGCTAATACCAGAATCCCTGGTATCCAAGTATGTGTGCACAAAATAAAGCATAATATTTAACACACAAAGAAAATTAAAACTCTTTTTATAAAGTAATCAACTCATTGAAGCAATCACGTTCCTGCTGGTAAAGTTCCACTGCCCCATGTTAATTACTTGATAAGTAGTTTTATTTGTCTTTATGTGCCACACTAGAGCCAATGGTTTCACTGGCCTCGACTTCAATTATTATTATTTTTTTGAGTGTCAGTTGGCAATTACTAACCATCAGAAATTTATTAAAAAAAAAATGAATATGTACATCAACAAAAGTAAGAGAAAAAAACAAAAACAATACAGGAAAGGAAAAAAAAAAAACAGAATAAAATCTAATTCTAATCCTAGATGTGCTTTAGCCAGGATTCAACATGTTCGCCAATCTTCTTGAGCAAGGTCTCCACTGACAAGCTGGAGGCCGTGAGCTGAGAATTCAAACCAATTCTAAACCGCCTGGTCTTGGTTCAAATTCTGCATAGGCTTATGGAAATCATGGAAGAAAGACTTTTCACATGGACTGATATGTCAATAGTTAACAGAATATATGTCGTCCATCACACTAGCCTAATAGTAATAATACTCGGTGTTATTTGCAAATAAATGGAATGTGGTTCAGTGTCTCTGTTAAAATTAGATTAATAGAATCTTTTAGCTCCTCTGCCCAGAGATTTAAGGTTGAATAAAGCTGAGAGAATAAGAAAATTGAAAAACTGAAATATACTGACTAAAATCTTGGTTATCTCTTCTTATTGATTTCAAAAATAGGAATTGGGCTTTGATGGCACCATGGCAAGGAGCAAAGATTCAAGTCCCAACCAAATTTATTCTTGGTGATAAAGACATTGGATGTATATCGTTTGGAACGAGCATGTACGTCAAAAGTGGTGGCTTGAAATCAATAGTCCCAAATCTTGAGGTGGTTATAATCGACGGTCACCATTTCATCCAGCAGGAGAAGGCTGAGGAGGTCACATCTGAGATTTTATCTTATTTTTCTAGTCTTTGTTAGGCACCCATCTTGTGTAAAAAAGGTTTGATGAATAAAATCGTAGTACAAGGGCATCTTTATTTTTTTGTATGAATAAATTGTTTGCATATATTTGGATTGTGTCGCTGTAGGAAGAGTTGTAGCCATATTGACTTAATAGTTATTTCTATTTATTTAAGTTAATGTTATTTGACTAAAATGAGGATACTTAATGGAACTGATAGTATCATCCTAAGACGTTTCTGATCATCGAATTTTGCACATAAGAAAAACTTGCAATACTAAATTTAGTGTCGGCCACTTTAGTTTTACTGAATAGTTGTAAACATAACACTCATCATAGGCAATTGTGTTGTGATAAGAATAAACTAGGAAAATAAAATGACTACATCAAATAAAACAGATAGGATCATCATTAGATACATAATGAAATATTGTGATTTATAGTCTTTTGCGGACGTATGGTAACATAAAAGTAATCAATATTTGAAATCAAGGGCATAGCATAGTTTCTTAAAATTATGCAAGTTGCTTTAAGGAAAATGGCATATTGGCATGTGCACATCAATGTTGCCATCCCCGGTACACGTCAACACAATCCGGTTTACTGATCCCGAAATCCAGTGGGCCGAAAGGAAATGTTAACCAACTGTGCACCTCCAGATTTGGGATTTGAAGTTTGAACACACTTGTTCAGTGTATTCAGGGATTAAACAACGTCTCATATCCGCCTAAATCGGCGCCAATTTTGATATTTTGAAAGGGTGTCTAGTTTACTTAATATAATCTGCAATAAATTGAATAATATTATTTTTCTTTGGTTGTGTTTGATCTGTTCATTGATTGGTTCTGAACTTTTCATGGTTGGATTTGGGATAATTTTTCATTGATCCGTACACTCCAGTTTGGAGATCCGCTCCTTTTGACGAAATTTTAAAAATGTAAGGGATATTTTCGTCCACAAAAAAAGTAGATCTCCGAAATGGAGACGTGCATGGAGCAATTGCAATGCCCCTTTATATAGTCATAGTCTCAATAGATATTTGAATTTGAACGAGAGGGAAAGAGAGAGAGATGGCAAATCAGAATCAGGATAGGTTCAGTGAGTTCCGGCACCTCCAGGTGTCAACCAACGGGATCTCGATGCATGTCGCCGAGCTCGGCGACCTCTCAGCCCCACCAGTTCTCCTCCTCCACGGGTTTTCATTACTTTCTCTAATCTCTGAAAACCACGACTTGAACTTGTCATAGTCAGACTATCAAAACCTGACTATCTTCTTGTTTTGAGCAGTTTCCCTGAGCTGTGGCTCTCGTGGAGGCACCAGATGGCCGCCTTGGCCGCAAATGGGTACCGTGCCATTGCCCCCGACTTGCGCGGCTTCGGCGACACCGACGTTCCAGCCGATCCATCGGCTTATACCCTTTTTCATATTATTGGTGATCTCATCGGCCTTCTCGACCAACTCGAGCTGTCACGTGTGAGTCCTGTTTGTTTCTCTCAGGCTTATTATCAAACACTTTGCATGCATTGTCTTCAATGATCCACTGTGAGAGCTTAATTTGTAGTGCAAATCAGAAACTTTGCCAAATTTTCTATACGTGACATAAGCTAATCAAGATTCCAGTGGTGTTAGGCTGGGCGAGAGCTGATTATGTATTGATTTTGTCTACTTTTGTCTTGTTTGGGTTGGGTTTGTTAATATTATTATTGTGGCAGTTCTCCAATTTTATTGGGACATCTTCAAAAGAGGATTCTAGACATGCACAACTTCTCATGCAATTGAATATTGAATTGGGTTATTCATATTTTTTGAGTTGTTCCTCTGGCAACTCTATGAAATTTCCAAAATTAAACCGAACATATTCAAATATTTCCTTAAAAATCCAGCTGTTGCTCATCACTAAGCTACAGGAGCAGTCTGGTTTTTGTGAGAATCAAGCAATCTTTTTGTTTAAATTTCTTTTAAGTAAAATAATAGTTCAAACATCAAATGCGATAATTATGTGCAAATATGCAATCTCAGTATCTCACATAACTTTTCTGTGTTATGCTATTATTTCAACTTTAGCAATATTTATTATTCTAAACTGGCCATTTAAACTTTTTGAGCTATCACATTTAGGTTTTTGTCGTCGGCCATGACTGGGGTGCTTACATGGCTTGGCACCTATGCTTGTTTAGGCCTGACAGGGTGAGAGCACTAGTTAACATCGGGATACCATATTCACCAAGGTCGCCATCTGTTAAACCAATTGACAATTTCTTGAAGTTGCTCGGAGATGGATTTTACATATGCCAGTTCCAGGTAATAATAATTTCATCGACTCTTTTCAATCCTTTCATTTATTTGAGTTAGTTGGGAAGTTTAAGAATGGCTCCTTAACCTTTTGTTTTGCTAATTGTTTCTTAATCCTTTTCTTTTATTCAATGTGACACCTGTACTGTTTGGTTTTGCTATTGAGTCATATAGGGACACTGTCAGGATGCAATGTTAAGATTTAACAATATTATGTACTGTCTATTAACTTTATGATGTCAGATAAACAACTTACTATAAACTGAAAAATGGAAGTTATCAAAATAAGTACGAAAATTTACGGGATCTGAATAGAACAATAATATATTGAGTTACTTTTTTGGAGTACCAACAATTGGCTAAGCACTTTTTCTTTTGACGTCTATTAAACTCAGGAACCTGGAAGGGCTGAAGCATCATTTGCTCGGTATGAAGTGCCAACTGTTCTTAAAAAGTTTTTCTCAATAAAACTGGACAATCTGAGTGCCCCGCCTGGAATGGAGATAATAGATCACCTTGAAGAGCCCCCTTCTCTTGAGTGGATTTCAGAGGATGAACTCCAATATTTTGCTGAGAAAATCCAGAAAAATGGGTTTACTGGACCCCTGAACTACTACAGAAATCTTGACAAGTATGTCCTTTCTTTTCATTGTCCTACTACAGAAATGCTTTTACACATTGTTTATTAATCCCCTTGTTTTACTAGATATATTTGAGCAATGCTTGCTTTTGAAATCAAAAGTCCAAAACCCTATACCAAGCAGGTATAAGTTGTAACCAAGGCTAAGTCCCAGCAACAAAATGCAATATCAGCACTACAAGTTGAATATGACTAGTTTTTGTGAACTTCAGAACCTAACAACAAAATGCGCTACATTTACGTTTGCTGTCTGTCCATGTTGGACTAAAAAATACAAATTGTAGGTTCTAACATGCAAGCAATTAAAATTTGAGAGTACCTTGGGGTGTTGGTTGCAATAGTTGACAACAATGACAAGTATTGTTTGTTGTTGGCGTTGTTTTTGGCAAACAAACCTTATTTAAAGTCGTTGAAATTGGTGCTATTTTTTCAGGTCAAGTTTAATGGTTGAAATCAGAAAATGGTTTTTGTTTTGGCAGAAAAAGAAACCTTAACAATACTAGATTTGTATAACCACAATTAACCATTCATCTTTTTAATAGGAACTGGGAACTGATGGCACCATGGCAAGGGGCGAAAATTCAAGTCCCTACCAAATTTATTCTTGTTACAAAAGAGGTTGGATACAAAACTTACGGAATGGAGATGACGGTCATTGGCGGGAGAATGAAAGAAGTTGTCCCGAATCTTGATGTGGTTTCAGTCGAAGGTTACCATTTCATACAGCAGGAAAAGGCTGAGGAGGTGACCTCTGAGATTTTATCTTATTTTTCCAGCCAAATTTAATTAGCTTTGTTGTTGTCATATGCTTGTGCAATGAATAAAATAAAAGAGTCAGTTTTGTTGTATGGACAATAATTAAAAAAGATATAGGTCTTGTCAGCTATATATTTCCTTTTGTTGGGTGTACTAGTATATTTCAATAAAATTTTGTCGTTCAATTGTAGTCATTTTTAGTTAACATAACTGGGAATATTCTGCACATATTTATTGTTGATAATAAAAAGAAAATTGCAATCCTCGATGGCTAAAAACTTGTACATGAGTTTTGTGGCTAATCATGACGGTCAAAGTTCATACGATGGATAAAAATTCATCTTAATTATTTTTTATGGTGAATAAAAGTGGACGCTTTTCAAGGTACTAGGAAAAGATGTTCTCAATATTTGGACATATAGGCTCCGTTTGGATGCGTTGAGAATAAGGTAGGAAGAAGGAAGAAGGGAAGAAATTTATTGGGAAGTGGTAAATTTATTGGGAAGTGTGTAACTTTTGTGAAGAGTTTGGATGGTTAGAAATAAATTTATTGGTAAAAAGTAGTTATTCCTAGCCTAGTAGCTTACGAAATAAGCAGTATGCTGTCTAAAAATTTAGGGTAAAAATGACAATGAAATATTACTGTCGTTTATCCATAATTTAGTTTGTGTCGCAACAAGTATGTTATTATGTATTGTTTAAATTAGCAAAAATTACTTTTATAATATAAATATTAAAAAATATATATATATATAGTTTAATATATTACATGTATTTTGTTATTTTATAATGTTGTATTGGTAGACTCGCATCTTGTCGACTCATGATTCTTGAAAAATTTTACAAGATGTGGACTTTGAAAATTAACATAAAAAATATTCCTGATCACGCATGTTTTACTTACATTATTGTATTTTACACAAATTCTTCTAACGAAATTAAATTTTATTAAAATTTGAAGACAAATCATCATAGAGCGAAATGTCTATTTGTTGTGGCAATGGATACTAAAAGTCTGTAAAAAATCACGTATCGAGCTCGCTCGCTGTGTTCCTCTAGCATACTAGACCCGAAGAAGTTAAATTAAATGGGAAATAACATGTTTTAATTTAAACGTGAAATCCAATGAACGAAGTTTAAAAAGTTAACAAAATTTAATATGTTATCAATTTAAACGTGAAATCCATTGAACGAATTTTAATATGTTATCAAGTTAAACCTGCCGAAAAATTTATAAATTAATCTTTACAAATTAATTTTAAAAGGTAACATATTTTATATTTATTAGTAAGTCAAATATCGAGAAAAGCTCAATTAGCCCCACTAGTAAAATATAAAAGTACTTGAACTGATTAGTACACCATTCAAAACATAATACCAAAACATTTATAATTAAATCATAAAAAATAGATACTGATAAGTATAAACTAGTCGAATTAATACTAAATGTTAAACGATATATTACCTAAAAAACATATAAGAAAATTGAGCATAACAAATGCTAATTGTTAAATTTTAAGTAACGATAATATCGACAATGGTGACCATTTAAGTACTTAAAATTTTATCGTTTTCCTCGATTTAAACGGAATTGTGACACAATATCCTCAAGTCAAACATTGTCAAGCAAGTAGAGATCCTTCTTAGAAAGCAAACTGTGTGGCAAGTCGCTGACAGATGGTAGCACAGCAAATTGGAGCATGAGTAGGGCCCACTAGCATCTATAACCAGAGAATTTGCATCAATACAAGAGCAATGAATGTCTCATTAGTAAACACATGTCCAGTAACCAAAACCATTGAAAGAAAATTCATCTAATAGGATCTCAAAGGAAAAAGTTACAAAAACCACTGAACCAACATGAACAATAGAGCAATCTGAAGGAAAACAGTTCTAAAAAGCTAGAAATATTTCAAAAAAAAAAAAAGATTGGAATGAAAGAAACCTTCATTATCAATTATATATTTTATTATATGCGGTACGATATTTAATGTTAAGGACCACTGAATCATTCATTTATTGCTTCATCATAGAAAGGTTTTTATGTTGGCAGTTAGCACCAGTTGATTAACTTGATTGGGACTTTGTGTGTTTTCATTATTATATTATTTTTTTATATTCTCATTATTATATTATTAAAATACGTCATATGTAATATTGAAACAATGTTAGAGTTTGAATCACATAAAAACGGAACTTGATGTTTTTGCTTTTCTCATGCCAGTGGGATCCGTTTGAGAACGGATGCAAATTCGTTAAGAACCGAAGTCACAAAATATAGTTTTTTTTTTTTTAATTTCTAAACTATCTGTTGAGAACGGAACTCGATCCGTTGGTAACGGTAGTATAGGACAGACCCATTGAAAAGTCTTAAATAACCTTCTACGTGTTTTCTTTTTTGTCGGATCCGAATACCCATAGAAGGAGAACCCGATACACATTCTGGCATCCAAATTGATGGTTTTTGGTTACTTTTATTTTTCTATCGACTCGCACGCCATTAGCTAATAATTACTTTGGTCCCGATCAAAATCTCATTTTTTTTAACATGAGATTTTATTTTATTTCATTTCGTTAGAAAATTCTTGATCAAAATAAACGAATTTAGTGTCATTTGATTGAAATTTCTACATAATTAAATCCAACGAAATTCTACAAAATCAATTGAATTGAAATTCCGTGAAAAAAACATTTTGATCAGGGCCTTTGTTTATTTTTCATCATAAATTAAATATAATTTAGGATTGACTAGGTAGTAAATAAATATTGTTTTATATTTATAATTTAGAGACTTATAGTTATGTCGGTGTTAATTGTTGTAGATTAATAATTAAGAAGTTTTATTTCTAATAACCGTTACTTTAGAAATGGTATAAAAAAAAGGAGATTTAATAAGAAACAAAGGATATACACTCTTTGGAGACAAACAAAAGAGATTTAATAAGAAATAGTACTATCAATTAATATCTTTATTGGTTATATACGTACATATAGCATACAAAAATATGCCGCATAATGTTTTTGTTGTTATTCTTTCAAGCTGGAAACATTTTTTTTAAGGGTCGTGTGCGTACACCGGCAAGATTTTATTAAATAAAAGTATTTATACAAAAGAAAGAATAAAAAAAGAACACCTACAAAACTATAAAAAGTATATAAAAAAAAATCAAAACTAAGTATGTTTCATGCGGGAGTGAACACATGCACAAGTCTCCATAACCACAAACTCATGAGGAGTAGAACAGTCGGAGAAAATACGTACGTTCCGTGCCTTCGAGATATTCCAAGTTGTTGAAGCCCAGATGGTGTCCCAAAGCTCAGAATAAGATTTTCTTTGTGAAAGTCAGAAATCATTAATTCCAAGTGAGAAGTTGAGTAGGGGCAACCTGAATGCAAGGACCAGACAAAAGTGGCAAAGTGGCAGTGTAGAAATAGGTGGTCAGTTGTTTCTAAGGATGTAGTTGAGCAGGAGGGACACATAGTGGTAGAAGGCCAAGCTCTTATCATAAGGGGTGTGTTTGGATGAGATGTCCAAATAAGGGAATAAGAGAATAAGAAAGTAAATTTATTATAAACAATCTAAACTCTTCACAAAGTTACACACTTCTCAATACTTCTTTCCACTTCTTCTCTTATTTCTCTTATTCCTACACCATCCAAACGGAGCCAAGATTATGCTATGTTAGGAGTTGATCTTGGAGCAGTAGCCAAAGAAAAATTCGTACTTAGGACATTTCAATTTCCACAAATAAAAATGGAATCTTGAAAGGATGTCGGTATTGGAAAGTAAGTTGTAGGCGCTAGTGGAAGAGAAGCGTCCAGTGGCAGTCTATTTCCATGTTGGAAAATTAGAATTAGATTTTCCTTTTTTCGGCTTTTGGCGAAAAAGATAAAAAATTACTCAATTTATGAAAAAAAATTATGAATTTTGTAATATTAGAATCATATATGTTTAGAATGACTATTTTATTAAAGTTATAATTTAATTTCATTAAATTTTATTTCATTATAATTGTACCTAGGCTTAATATTTTCTTGGATCTGCCCTGCCTATCTGATCAGGACTTTGCTCATCTACTCAGGACTCACTGAGGAAATGGGTATTGCTGCCTATCTGATCAGTAAACAGGTGGTTGGGATGGGTACACCGTACACCGAGTGGGTGGCTCCTCTCTTTTTTAAGATGAAATTTTTTTAAAACTTTGCGCAGCATCTGTTGAGAACGGATCTCAAAATTTGGATCCCGTTGGATCCGTTGAGAACTGATGAAAATCCGTTAAGAACGGAAGTCATTTTTTAAGACTTTACTTTCTGCACCATCCATTGAGAACGGATATCATCAGTTTAGAAAGGAATTGGGCTCCAGTGGGATCCGTTGAGAACAGATCAATACTATTAAGAACGGGAAGTGGTAGAATTCAGTTATTTAAAAGTTTTGTGCAGCATCCGTTGAGAACGGATGTCAATCCGTTTAGAACGGAATTGGACTCCAGTGGGATATGTTTGGAACGGAGGAAAATCCGTTAAGAATGAAAGTCAGTTTTTTAAAGCATTCTGCACCATTTGTTGAGAACGGATACCAATCCGTTTAGAACGGAACTACGGAAATGGTTGGTCTGTCTCGGTCTTTTTCTTTTCATTGAATATGCATTCTGAGTTGGAAGAAGATATGGAAACTAGTGGTTGGTTTGTCTCGGTCTTCCACCACCCAAGCGTTTGATGCTACCATATGTTTTTGTGAAGCGTTTTGATGATTCAATGATCAATTGCCAATATAAAGCATTTGTTCTACCTCCCTGCTTCCCTCTTATTCCTTAAATAGTATCCTACAGCTGTTCGATAAAATGCCTATGTCAGTTCTGTTAAGATCACTTCAGTCACAGTTCAGTTATGACTCTATGTTTGTTTATTGGATTGTGTCTTTATTATCCCTCTTCCGCCTTCTTTACTCTCCTTAATTTTCCTTCCCTGTTACTCTTGGCCATGCCAACTCAAGGTGTGGTTTTCTAAAGCCACACCTCAATGCTTGCGCCACTTTATTCTTCATGCTTTGAATGCTACTGAGGCTACACATCAAGAGAAATACCAACTAAGCCAAACACCAGCACATTTAAGTCCGTTTCTGGATAAATTAAATAGACAATAAGTTGCAAATGTGGAAGACCACTTACTTGTAAAAAGCAGGTAAGGTAATACTAATTAATCAAGTCGGTTATTGAAACTATCATGTTATGAGAAAATTTATCGTGCACTATAGTGTATTGAGCAATCTGTGCACCATAATTTAGTTCGTTGGATATGCATCAAGATCCGTGCTTATGATGTCGCTGGATTAATTGAAATTTGGTGCTCCTCAATCCTTATTATGTTCCCACCCTTTCCTCCTCTCTCGACTCGTCCCCTCTCTCGTGCGCGTCAGAAATTTATTCTGCCCCCGACTTCGCCTCTGCTTCAAGCGACCTTCTTCGTGAGTACGTCTCAAGGGACACTAACTCCGACTCTCGGTAGATAAACTAGAGCTGTCTCAAGCGACACTTGGGTTTCTTCCGCTATCTTGCTTGTCTCTCTATGGCCTAGTGTTTCGTCCAAGCGATCGGAGGAGCAAGGTAATTGACCCCCTCTCTATCTTCCTCTTTTCCTATGAGTTTGCAGCCTAGGTTTCCGCCCAAGCAAGCCACATGGACCTAGAGTTTGGCTTAACTTCTTTCTCTTTTCTGATATTAGGCGTAAACTTCCAATTAAATCTTGTACCAGCAACTCAAATTGTAAGCCACCATTTGTATTTTTTACCAGAAAACTCAATTTAGAGCTTACTGTTATCAATTTATCAGGGCTTTTACCAGAAACTCGAACTTTAAGATACTGTTTTATGCTGAAAACTGATTAATCCAATTTGTATTTCTTATTAGATAGCGGACACTAGTAGATGCAATAAAAAGTCTGTATGGATCCCTGGCATGCATTTCCTTACCTTGCTAACAAAAAATAAACATCTCTAAAGTAATTCATTCCGATTCAACCAAGTTATTTGTCAAATATTGGTGCAGTACTGTAATATTATAATTATAAACTTAGTTAGAGTATAAACAATTATAAGTGCTTAATTATATATCGGACACCCATGAGTTGAAACAATCATAACTCACAAGCACCTGCACTATATATATGTCAAAACTAAAAACATACAACCATGCACCAAGTCCAAATTAAATATATCTTTAAATAAATTGATTCAATTACAGGTCAAAACCATAGAACTACGTACCATGCTTAATTTTACCATTGATTTCTTTTATGCCATGATACAGAGAGTTAATAAAATTACAGACCTATTTGTATCAATAATTTTTGTGACAAGATAAACCATGTGGTGATTTCTCATATATATGACATGGCGATTTATTGATACGAGACACCAAATCCAATCCATTTTTTACAAACAAGTGCAGTTCCAATAGTAATTATAGTAACTTGCATGATCAAACATAAATGCAGTCAGAAAGATCAAATGATTTCGATTTCAGATCAGAAATCATGTACCATAATCAAGCAAGAATGCAGTTCTCAATAAATAAATACCAACGTTTGACCATAAATAAGTTTTCTATTACATTTGATAACAAGTTCCCATTACAATGGTGCATTGAGAAATTAACACAATCAGATTTCTAAAAAGAAAACATAATCTCTCTGTACTGGTATATTTAACCAAAACAAAAAATATGTTGACTTATTAGTCAGGGCTTTGGTCTCAAGATGTTAAACAGGTGCTGGATATGATTGGCGAGATGAGCATGGGTGAATCAGCGGGAGACACCAGAGGCATGGTGTATGACTTGTGGGGCCAGGAGGGCAGGGCCAGAATATGTTGCTGATAGTAGGGCCAGATGATCAGTTACAGAGTTGAAGAGATGGCAATATGGGGTGCACAGTGTGTAGAGGATCATTTTTTTCTCTACAAAAAATTTCTTGAAGATGCATATAGATGGGCATTTTTGAAAAGATTTTATTGTTCTCCTTTGGATTACTACTGGCATCCTATGCAAATAAATAAATCTCGAATTGTGTTTTTATTGTTATTAGAGTTTTGTAAACATTTCATTGTGTTTTTTGAGGGGTGAGTCAGTTTAGGGGTGTGTTGACACTGAACTGGTGTGATACCATATAGGTACTGGTCTCCTGTACCAGTGGTTTGAATCTACTAAGATGTCGCGAGGTTTGCTTTTGTGTTGGGATCTTTGATTGCTTATTGGTAATAAAGTTTGTTGGATGCTCTTCACAAATTCAGAAAAGTGGTGGGCACTCCCCGCTTAATTCCAAAAATAATATATATCCTGAACAAATATAAGAACAAATAAATAGCGAATTAGCGACAATAAATCCTCCATGTTAACTTCATATTGTTTATTTCTAACGAACCTAAAATTAAATATTGTACTTGAATTTGCTTGCTTTTGCTGAACTTTGTATCCAAACCAAATAATGCACACAATACTTTTACTTGCTTTGCTGTCAAACAATGCACGCAATCTATTGGCAAGTTTAATGTACTTGCTTCATTTGCTTTTGCTGTCCAAATTGAGTTGCTGATAAAAATATAAATGATAGTAGCATGCTGGTAGGATTCAATATTTCGAAACTGGATAGTGTTTCAAACCAGTACGCTGGCTAAAAAGTAATTGACAGTTGAAATCTGTTGTCATTGCAGAGAAGATAAAGAAGTCGACTGAACCCCAAGGTGTTCTGATGGTTTTTTTGGGTGGATTCCTAGGTCAAAACACAGAGTGGAATGATCGAGAGAGAGACCAACTTATTTGGTCGGTGGCCTAGAGCCACTGCGAGAGGGAGGCGAGAAAACAGAACCCTAGGTCGTAGGGGAAGAGGCGAAAGAACGGAACCCTAGATCGTAGAGAAAGTCGGAACTAGCTTGCGACAGAACCCTAGTCAGAGAGATCTTCGTTTGTCCGAGGAGCGAGAGAGAAAGAGCAAGATCGATAGTAGGAGGGAGAGAACTTAGAAGGGCTTAGAACTGTAGTTGGGACTCGGGAGACGAAAGGGTGGGAACAGAATAAGGATAAAGAAAACCCAAATTCAATTCATCCAGCGACATCGTAAGCACGGATCTTAATGCATATCCAACGAACCAAATTATGGTGCATAGATTGCTCAATACACTATAGCGCACAATAAACTTTCTCATCATGTTATATACCATGGCCAAAGCTGTTGGTCGGTTTTCAGTCGCACCGATGTACAAAGCTTTTATATATTGAAGCTGGTAAAACTATGGCCCTGATCAAAATGGTTTTTTCACGGGATTTCAATTCAATTCAATTGATTTCATAAGATTTTGTAGGATTTCGTTAGATCTAATTACATAGGAATTCCAACCAAATGACACCAAATCCGTTCATTTTGATCAAGAATTTCCAACGAAATGAAATGAAATGAAATCCCATGTTAAAAAAGTGAGATTTTGCTCAGGGCCTAGCTTTGTATAGAAAATTTCAGTGCCGCCTACTGCTCAAGCCTTTCTGCTGCATCTGATGCACAGACTGTTGAGTACGGATCTCAAACCGTTTAGAACGGAACTGGACTCCAGTGGGATCCGTTTTACATAAATTTGCTGGCACATATCACCAAGGAAACTATATACCCAAATATATGTGCCTTGTAGCTGTCTAGAATTCTATATGATAAGTTTGTGAATTTCAAAGCCGATATGGTTCTCATTAAATCCGACGATAAAACGTTAGGATTATAGAAAACCATTTGATGAAATTGTACAATTTATATTTTAGAAAACCTAATTTTTACAATTATTAGAAAAAGGCAGAAAGTAAAAGTTTCAGTCATGCTTCTTGGAACTGAATTATTGTAAGTGAAAGAAGGCTCATAGTCTCATACAATGATACAGAAGTCATTGGTACTGTAAGTTTGTAAGTGAAAAAAAAAATATAACTCTTACTTGTGGTCAAGCATTTCCAATTTGTAAATGCCATGATTTGGAGAAAAAAAAATGAAAAAAAAACCTCCCATATTCCCATAATCCCACATTCATAACAAAATGCTGATTGTGCTAAAGTGAGGCCCATTATAAGCTCAATAAATAGGCCTAGTAACAACCCAGTCCTCCGATCAATAGAAGGCACGACCGGTTTGCTTCCTCATCAATAGTCAATAGACAATAGTTAGTCCCACGATTTTCATCCTACCTTGAGCAACTACGTAAAGAGAGGCACAGCAATTTGCAACTCATACCTTTCTCGACCTTTTGGCTAAGATCAAGTGTAGTATCCGTTCTTATCAGTTTAATATCTGATATGTGGGCCATGTGCTCACAATGATATTAAATTTATTTTTTGTGGGGGAGGGTAGGGGTGCATAACATGAAAAATGGTTAACCGTTGTATTGATGTATGAAATTTTTGTACTTATTGCATTGATTGTTGCATTCGTTTAACACATGTTGTGTTGATCGTTCCGTTGATGGGAATTATCAAAATGGTTATAACCGTCTTTGACTACCTAACTGTTTTGCATTTTTATTAAGATGCAAGAAAATAAACTATTCTGCATTTTGTATGAAACAGAAATAGAGAAATGACAGGTTAGGTCACGCGAGAAAGGGGAAGGAGGCACCATCATCACCTCTCGCTCTCGACGGCAATTGTACTGGGTGGTGCAAAGACGAGAGAGATAGATGTGACTGTGTTCGGCGGAGAAATGACGAAGTGACGATGCAGAAATCTAATTTTACTCGTTTCTCCCTCTATCTCTCCGCTGAGGTCCTCTACAATCTAATAATGAAACCATGAAAAAAATTTTAGATGAAATGCACGAAATAAACGACCACGAAACGTACCAGTTTCACTAATTGTACCGTTCAGACGAAACAATATTTCTATTTGCGTTAGTTGTTCTGTTCCTTAAACGAAACTGAAATCCTTATCCTTTACCGTTCCGTTCCGGACGAAACGAAACGAAAGAACAGTTGAAACGACTACCCTTTTCAGCCTAAGGGGAGGGTCCAACACAGTAGCTTGCTACTGGGGCTCTCGAGCGTCGCCTTTGCGCTGCACTTCTGCGCACCCCAACCAATTCTTAATTTAAAACTTTAATTTAATAATATTTATTATAAAAATATATAATTTTGTGGTAAGTGATTTTACATCGATTTCCTAACTAGTAATTGGTGTTATCATTAGATAGTTCAAACTTAATTCGGCTAACAATAAGCCACATACAAGCGAACTAGGGACGAGCCTAAAATACACCTGTTAGGTTTAAACAAAGAGAAGAAAAATCAACCGATATACGGGTTTGAGAATCCAATAAGGTTATGGGTTCAGATTTAGAGTTTAGTAAAGAATACAATCCCTACAGATTTTATACTTTGGCATTTTCACCTCTGAAAACATTACAGAGTTTAGTAAAGAAATCGTCGAATTCTGTTTTTTAAACTGTGCTGCATCCGTCGAGAACGGAAATGTGTTTTTTAAAACTTTCTGCACCGTCCTTTGAGAACGGATCTGAATCCGTTTAGAACGGATCGGGAAAAAGAGAACGGGTAAGAGAGATTTAATCCCACGATCCTTTTTTTTTATATATATTTTGGTTTGTACGGGTGTTCACATCATTTATGCAAAAATTTTTATATAATTGCTCAGAAGCGAATGATTATTTTCATGTAAATTTCTTTATACAAATATTGTATTAAAAAAGACACTCATGCTAATAAACCATATCATTTTATAAATTATCTTTGTGCCTATTTTGGCTATCAACTTCATGCATGACTAAATCAATTTATATAAAAGTTTATCAGAAATAAAGTTGGTTTAATTGTCCAACATCATTATTAGAATTCATGAATTACTAAGGTATGCGTTGATATTACCTTGAAGAAGTTTTGCTGCGTTGAAATTAGAAATAATATCACATTATAATAGATTAATAGAAACTACCTGGTGTTTTTCCTATATAAGGTATGTGTTGAACTCATAATTGGAAAGTAACAAATTTGTCCAAATTATAGAAACTAATATGTTTTCTCCGTAACACTTTTAGTTTCTAGGAATTATGTTTTGTGCCTTGAATGATGGGGAATTGCTTTTGACAACCGAATTTTTGTTGCTCGCAACATAAAATTTGTTTAAATGACTGAATTACCTTTGACCAGTCTAATATTTGCCGAAGGCCTTAGCTCTCCTCCCCCGTCCTATATTTACTGACAGTCCCTCCTACTACTATTTTTTATTTATAAAAGTGCAGTGGCTTTGACATTGATTTGTAACAAACGAATTGACAAATTAAAGTGCTGGTAGTATACAATTAACTTTGGATATAAGTGTCATTTTCGGCTCCAATTTTCTAACTCTGCCACATGGGCTGTCAATGTTGGATCATAATGAAGCACTATATATTGAATTAAATTTCTAGTATTTCTTTTAATGGCTTTTGCATGAACAATTAACGAAATAAAATATTAAATTAGAAACTTTTACCTCTGAAAGGAGATTGTCAATAAATAAAGTTTATCTCCATGCATAAGGTAGAAATTTGTCGAAATTAAGCTGCAAATCCTAAATTTCTTAGAGGAAAGGAAGGATAGTTATTGGAAATTCTAAATTGATATTATTAGGGAGAGAGAATGGTCGTCTCTTAGTGGAAAATTTATAAGAAAAGGAAATTAATATAATTAAGTTTATCGGGATAAATTTAAGAATACAAATCTTAATTGATACCAAGGGTAGTTCAGTAATTTGAAAAAAAAATTATGTTGCGAGTAGCAAAATCTCGGTTGTCAAAAGCAATTCCCTGAATGATGGGCTGATCCTCAGGATCGCTTATTAATTATATCTTCATTAGTCATTACATAGTCCACTTTTAATTTGTCGACTCATGATTCTTGAAAATTTTACAAGATGCGGATTTTGAAAATTAGCATGTGCAATTTTATACAAAAATAATTGGTGCAAGCAGAGGCGACATAAAAAATATTCCTGATCACATGTTTTACTTACATCATTGTATTTTACACAAATTCTTCTAACGAAGTTAAATTTGAAGACAAATCATGAACCAACATGAACAATAGAGAAATCTGAAGGAAAACTGTTCTAAAAAGATAGAAATATTTTTTTTTAAAAAAAAAAGAGGAATGATTGATTGTGTTTGATCATAATCTTTTCACCACATAGTGTCCTCAAGTTGTTTATCTTTCGGTCATTTAATTGTAATGCTTCATTCAAGATTCCCGTCTCTGAGTTCTTTATATTCTGTAGCTACAAATGTTACCACAGAGGATGTCATGGATGGACTACATGATTAGAACGACAGTATAAAAAACTTAAATGTAGATTATTCCGATAAAATTACTTAAAATGAATCAAGAAACGATTAAAATTCCTAAATGATTTTCAGAATTGCTTAATTTAATTTTACATGCGTAACTACCATTTATAATCCAATCTTTTTTAATAAACATGATATGAATCAAATTATAGACAATATAAAGAGTTTAAAAGTAACGACTATAATTAGAATGAATCCAGAAACAATTGAAATGCACAAATGATACTCAGATTGCATTATTTGCATTTTATATGCGTAATTACTGTGTATAATCCAATCTTTTTGAATACACAAGATATGAATAATATTCTAGATAGTAAATTGAGTTCAAATCAAGATTATTGTGATGAAATGACTTAGTATGAATCTAGAAACGATTGAAATGCTCAAATTATTCTCAGAATTGCATTATTTGAAATTTATATGCGTAATTACAATGTATAATCTAATTTTTTTTTAATAAACAATAAATGAATCATATTATAGATAGTATAATGAGTTTAAATGTAGATTATTGAGATGAAATGAGATAGAATGAATCCACAAACGATTGAAAAAAGCTCAAATGATCATCAGAATTGCATTATTTGGAATTTATAAGCTTAATTACCATGTATAATCGAATCTTTTTGAATAAACAAGATATGAATCATATTATAGACAGTATAATTAGTTTAAATGTAGATTATTTAGATCGAATAACTTAGAACAAATCCAGAAACAATTGAAATGCTCAAATGATGCTCAGAATTGCATTATTTGCAATTTATATGCGTAATTACCATAAACAATCCAATATTTTTGAATAAACAAAACATGAATTATATTTTAGACAGTAATGAGTTGAAATATAGATTATTGGGACGAAATAAATTAGAATGTATCCCGAAAGTATTGAAATGCCCAAATAATACTCAAAATTGCATTATTTGGACTACATTCTTATTCCCTGAGATTAAATGTGGAGAATAAGTTTATAATCTATATTTAAACTCTTTATACAGTATAGAATAAGTTCATAATCTTAAAAATTCTAAAGGATTGGATGACATAAGACAATTACGCACATAAAGTGCAAATAATGAGCGGTCTGGACAGAATTGGAGCATCTCATGCTATTGTGCATTCATTTCGAGCCATTTGATCACAATAATCTATATTTAACCTCTTTATACAGTGAAGAATAAGTTTATAATCTTAAAAATTAAAAAGAATTGGATTGTAAATGGCAATTACGCACATCAAGTGCAAATAATGAGCGTTCTGGAAACAATTGGATCTTTTCAAGAGATTGTGCATTCATTTCAAGTAATTTGATCTTTATAATAAATATTTGAGCTCTTTATACAGTGGAGAATAAGATTATAATCTTAAAAATTCAAAAGGATTTGATTATACATGGCAATTACGGACATAAATTGCAAATAATGAGTATTATGGAAAGAATTGGAGCAATTCACGCTATTGTGGTTTTATTTCAAACCATTTAATCACAATAATCTATATTTAAGCTCTTTATACAGTGAAGAATAAGTTTATAATCTTAAAAATTTAAAAGAATTGGATTAAAAATGGCAACTACGCACATCAAGTGCAAATAATGAGCGTTCTGAAAAATATTGGAGCTTTTCAAATGATTATGCATTCATTTCAAGTCATTTGATATCTATAATCTATATTTGAGCTCTTTATACAGTGGAGAAAAAGATTACAATCTTAAAAATTCAAAACGATTTTATTATACATGGCAATTACGAGCATTAATTGCAAATAATGAGCATTCTGGACCGAATTGGAGCATTTCACGCTATTGTGCATTCATTTCATGCCATTGGATCACAATAATCTATATTTAAGCTCTTTATACAGTGAAGTATAAGTTTATAATCTTAAAAATTCAAAAGGATTGGATTATACATGGCAATTACGCACATCAAGAGCAAATAATGTGCGTCCTGGACAGAATTGGAGAATTTTAAGTGATTGTGCATTCATTACTAGCTATTTGATCACAATAATGTATATTTAAGCTCTTTAGACAGTAGAGAATAAGTTTATAATCTTAAAAATTCAAAACGATTGGATTACAAATGACAATTACGCACATAAAGTGCAAATAATAAGCGGTCTGGACAGAATTCGAGCATTTCACGCGATTGTGCATTCATTGAAAGCCATTTGATCACAATAATCTATATTTAAGCTCTTTGTACAGTGTTGAATAAATTTATAATCTTAAAAATTCGAAAAGATTGGATTATAAATGGCAATTACACACATCAAGAGCAAGTAATGTGCTTTCTGGACAGAATTGGAGAATTTCATGCGATTTAACATTCATTACAAGCTATTTGATCAATATAATCTATATTTAAGCTCTCTTTATACAGTACAGTATAAATTTATAATCTTAAAATTTCAAAAGGATTGGATTATAAATAACAATTACGAACATAAAGTGCAAATAATGAGCGTTCTGGACAGAATTGGAGCATTTCACGCGATTGTGCATTCATTTCAAGTCATTTAATCTCAATAATCTATATTTGTACTCTTTATACAATGGAGAATAAGTTTATAATCTTATAACTACCAAAGCAATCAATTATACAAGGCAATTACGCTCATATATTGCAAACTAGCAGCAGTGCCCACTCAATGTGTGGGCGGACTTTAATACATGAAAATATTATTTGACATGAATATGTTGTACATTTTCAATATATAAGGCAATGTTGTATTGATCGGCACTAAATGTAGCGCAGTATTCACCGATTTAAACAAATAGAATCAATAAAAGTAGATATGTGAATAGCTAAAAAAAAAAATTCGATGAAAATAGTAATATGTTTCTCAGTAAAAAAAATTCACATAAAAGTATATCTGATCAAAAAAAAAAATATTACAACATGACAAAATTCTTGAATCGCTCTTCCTTAACTGTTGTAACGAACACTGAAAAGACAAGCTAAAGTTGCTTTATTATTTTGGTAAAAAAAATGAACGTACCAACTAAAGTTAATTTTTTATTTTAGTAAAATAAAAGAAAATAACAAACCAACTGAACTTAAAAACTTTTTTTTTAAAAAAGAAAATGGACAGACCAGTCGTAATTAGTTTGTTATTTTGAGGGGAAAGAAAAGTAATAGACCAGCTACAGTTTATTTGTTATTTGGATTTTTTAAAAAAAAAATGAAAAGATGAAGAAGTTAATTATTTTGGGAAAAAAAGAAATGAACATACCGATTGAACTTACTTTGTTATTTTGGTAGTTTCTATTAGCTTTTCCATTCATTATTTCTCTTTAAAATAAATAAATTGTTTCGTTACTATTCTATATCTATCATATATACTCCCTAAAGAATTAGCCAGGTAAATCTTTTTTTTCCCTTACTCAATAGTAGATCTTTCTAAAATTGTTTGGATAAATATAGCACCATCTTTTGAAAATATCTATTTTATTTCAAAATTCGCTTTATTACACAACCAACTATTGGTAATTTGGTACCTTTTTAGCTGGCTTATAAGGAAACAGTAAATAAGTACAAACATTAGTTAATCGCAACAAAAAATTTATTTTAAATGGTCATGGATACACATAAACACATAGACATAAGTACATGCTTGAATGAAATCAAAAGTCCCAATAATACAGCTGGATACAAACTGTAGTAGTACGGTAAATTTGATGAATATGCTTACCATATTTAGTCTATTATTAATTTATTAACACAAAAAAATTCCTTACCAAATAACATTATAGCTAATAGTTGCTATACACTTCTCAGATCTTAGAATTTGATGAAAGTTCCAAACCATCCCTAAAACAAATAAGAAATCATATCAGTTTACAATAAAAGCATGGTAATATAGTACTAACTTCAAGCTAGAAAATATTCTTTTGAAAAATGTAATTCCATCCAATTGGACACAAAAGGGTCAACCATATCACGAAAGGTATCAGTAGTGGTGCAAACCATCCATTGGGTATTTCTATAATGGTACTTTTAGTTATAGTATCCATATGTTGTTTGAGATTATTTTTTTTTTTACCTCCCTTAGCAAGAGTAACTGACAGGAATCAACAATCTTAGAATAGAAGTGGATTATCTACCTGTTCTCATATCAATGAAGCAAGGTCACCAATTGTTGTGCCCACATAAATAGTGTGACCATCTGTATCCTCTCCCACTGCTTTAATTGGCGACTCACGAAAATCTATTGAAATAACCGCTCTTCTTTGAGAAGTGATATCATAAAGACGAACCTAGGGAAACAGTAATATACAAAATTAAACCATATATATCACATCCCATGCTGTTCTAAGTTTCTAACAATTTAGCAGTTTCAAATGGATAAAGTTATGAAAAACTACCTGATGTTGATTCGTCCCAGCTACAATTTTACGGTGATCATCTTTGCACATAAATGTCGAAGCAGTGAACCAAGTAGGAATAGATATACTAAGGTTATTTGGTCGTGGCTAAAAACAAACAAACACATCATAAAATTAAACTCATGCCCACAAAAAGGAAGTTCACTTGTTGACCCAAAATGTGTCATAAAATGATTTAAATAAAAAAACTCACTGGTTTAGCAGCCCATATTTTTTTGGAAGTATTCAAATCCCATAAATTAAGCTTCACATGCTTCCTAGGTAAAATGAAAGAAATGATTTAAACCGAAGTTGAGGATAAAATTATCACAAGTATTTTTCTCTTTGGAAAATTTTTTTTGACCAATTTATAGTATTAACAAATGCCACCCAACAATTCTGGTATTAGAAACCAACACTGAACAAGTCTACAGTGTGATGGAATGCACACTTAGTTCCAGTTTGATAAATATATGCCCAACTAATACAATCGGAACCCAGAAAGCTTGCTAAACTAAAATTAAACCAAAACTAAGCTTATATAGGTAGTAGCATCCATTTTTCCTGAAAGGCTAGGGACTGGTTTAATATGAACAAGAGGCAGTCTAGTCACTTAACAGTTCTGCAATTTCTTTTCATCATGAAACAGAAACAACCAGGTGTTCAGAATACACAAGCTGCAGGTTATTTGCCACACTATAAGATATTTTGGCTGTTATTTGGCAAAAGGGTATTACATCGAGTTCCATTTACAGCAATCCCTGTGAGAAATGTGGACCAGAGTTGCCAGAATGCATATGAGCAACATAAAAATGCGTCAAAGCACCTTGAATATTAACCAAAGTTTCATTTTCAGTTAGAGGCAGAGTAACATATATTTAATGTAATCTATATTTCCAAACACACCAAATCACAGAATTTTCCAGGTTGCTATTGGGCAAGATCAAAATGCCACCCCCCCTTCTTACCTCCAGACACAACAAGAAAAAAAAGAAAAAGCATATAAACTGAATAACAAAAAGCAGCCTGAAGTTCTGGAAATTAAAAACCCACCCGCCAAATAACGCATAGTTTTCACTTGGGTCGAGGGAAGAACACAACACTTGACCACCATTAGTTACACTCCATTCATTTGGAGAATCAATACTTTGATCTGATGGTGCATCGCTCTTGCCAACTGATCTGACACAAACTTTTTCTTTCTCGGTACATGTCAAAAGTGTGCCCAACCTGTTACAAACAAAAGCAATTCCACTGTTGTTAGTACTACTTGAACTGCAACATGTAAAAGCTTCAGTTTATTGACAAATAACACCCTGTGTCTAGTTTAATTCATAGGAGAATTCTGTTAAATTGGACAATTTGCTTGTAATATTACCCCCCTCCCTGGAAATTTAATTCCATCCAATTGTGCCCTCAATTCTCAACAGGCCATGAACTTTATCAATTCACTCAAATGAAGCCAGCAAATATTATCACGCTGACACATAAAAAATCCAAATGTGCAAAGAGAGTACAAGAAAGGCAAAGCATATCTTGAAAGAAAATCGATCAAGCCAAGCATTGTTATACCTGAAAGTCAATATTTGAACTGAACCAATAGGCGACATGCATGAGATTTTCAGTTTTGGATAGGGCCAATCAGGAATGCCGAGAAAAAGAAGCATAGTTCAAGAAAATCACACAATAAGACACCATGACAAAGGTGAGACAGAAACAAAATAAAAAGAACAAAGCCATACCTCATATTGACAGCAAAAAATGAAGCTACAAACTCATCGCCCCTCCTCATTGAGAATAAACGACAGCCCCCTTGAATCTGATTTTTCTACATACCTTTAAAAACACATTAGATGAATTGTTTCATCAAATCAAAGTGATAATCGGATGAATATATAGGAAATCGTCAGTGGTTGGTCCTCCAAATCAATAGTGATAGACCTGCTAATTATAGCGCATTATCCAAAGAGAAAGGTTCATTTGTTTAATCACGCAAGAGTGGATGAATATCCTATGACTGAACATATTGAACATAAACTAACAAACAAAACAAAGTCAGAAGAAAGAAATTAATGAGGATATCTGCCAATAAGCGATTCTACCTCTAATCCACTTTAGAAGAAAGCACTTCATGCCCGTACTAACCACCTCTTGAGGAAACCTAGAGGCCTAGATCAGAAAACCAAAATCAAATTAAATTTTTCGAAATTAAAAAAAAAGAACGAAAATTACCTACTCAAATCAATCAATGAATGGTCCAAAGCACAAACCATGCCTTCACCCATCGCACAGTGCCGGGGCAGTGCGCCATGGAGGCGGATGAGGAGGCGGATTGCATAAAGCCACTCTTTCTGGTTCGCGACGCCAGTTGATGCGACCTGATAAGAATTGCGACAAAGAAGAAATGCAATAGTGCGGAGGCGGGATGGTCTTATTGGAACAAAAGGGAGAAGGAGAGGCGGAGGTAGCGGTGGAGGAGGGGAGGGTGTCGAGGGTGTGGAGACGGTTGGAGAGTGCACTCATTCGTCACGCCCTCTCTCTCTCTCTCTCTCCCTTTTCATTCGAATTTGAAAATAGAAGTTTGAAACCCTGAAACGATGGGGCAACATGTAAAGATGCGAAGGGAATTAAAATGAAGAATCGAACCGTAGCGGAACCAACTACCAGCGCTCGTGCTCGAATACCTCCCGATCAAACAAAAGAACAAATAAACCTTCGCTCGGAGACATCATCTGATCCCTTCATCTAACGATCAATAGTTCGGAGACATCATCTGATCCATTGATCTAATAATCAACGGTACAGATCGTCCAGACCAAGGTTGTATCCTGAGATGTTACATCCTTCCATTGGTGCTTTTAATATAGTAGAGATAATATGCGTTCTGGAAAGAATTGGAGCATTTCACCCGATTGTGCATTCATTTAAAGCCATTTGATAACAATAATCTATATTTAAACTTTTTATACAGTGGAGAATAAATTTATAATCTTTAAAATTCGAAAGGATTGGATTATAAATGACAATTATGCACATAAAGTGCAAATAATGTGCGTTCTGGATAGAATTAGAAAATTTCAAGCGATTGTGCATTCATTTCAAGTCATTTGATCACTATAATCTATATTGAAGCACTTTATACAGTGGAGAATGAGTTTATATCTTAAAAATTCACAAGGGTTGGATTATACATTGCAATTACGCACATAAATAGCAAATAACAATCGTTCTTGACAGAAATGGAGCATTTCTCATGATTGTGCAATCATTTCTAGCCATTTGATCACAATAATCTATATTTAACCTCTTTATACAGTGAAGAATAAGTTTATAATCTTAAAATTCAAAAGGATTAGATTATAAATGGAAATTACGCACATCAAGTGCAAATAATGAGCGTTCTGGAAAGCATTGGAGCTTTTCAAGCGATTGTGCATTCATTTCAAATCATTTGATCACAATAATTTATATTTAAGCTCTTTATACAGTGAAGAATAAGTTTATAATCGTAAAAATGCAAAAGAATTGGATTATAAATGACAATTACGCACATCAAGTGCAAATAATGAGCGTTCTGGAAAGAATTAGATCTTTTCAAGCGATTGTGCATTCATTTCCAGTCATTTGATCTTTCTAGTCTATATTTGAGCTGTTTATACAGTGGAGAATAAGATTATAATCTTAAAAATTCAAAAGGATTTGATTATACATGGCAATTGCGCACATAAATTACAAATAATGAGTAGTCTGGAAAGAATTGGAGCAATTCATGCTATTGTGCATTCAGTTCAATTCATTTGATCCCAATAATCTATATTTAACCACTTTATATAGTGAAGAATAAGTTTATAATCTTAAATATTAAAAAGAATTAGATTAAAAATGGCAATTACGCACATCAATTGCAAATAATGAGCGTTCTGGAAAATATTGGAGCTTTTCAAACGATTGTGCATTCATTTCAAGCCATTTGATTACAATAATCTATATTTAAGCTCTTTATACAGTGAAGAATAAGTTTATAATCTTAAAAATTCAAAAGGATTGGATTATAAATGGCAATTACGCACATCAAGTGCAAATAATGATCCTAGGTAGCCTCTACCTAGTCTCTCAAAAAAAAAAAAGTTCAAATAATAAGCGTTCTGAAAAGTATTGGAGCTTTTCAAGCGATTGTGCATTCATTTCAAATCATTTATATTTATGCTCTTTATACAGTGAAGAATAAGATTATAATCGTACAAATGCAAAAGGATTGGATTATAAATGGCAATTCCGCACATCAGGTGCAAATAATGATTGTTCTGGAAAGAATTGGATCTTTTCAAGCGATTGTGCATTCATTTCAAGTCATTTGATCTTTCTAGTCTATATTTGAGCACTTTATACAGTGGAGAAAAAGATTACAATCTTAAAAATTCAAAAAAATTTTATTATACATGGCAATTAAGCACATTAATTGCAAATAATGAGCATTCTGGACAGAATTGGAGCATTTCACGCTATTGTGCATTCATTTCAAGCCATTTGATCACAATAATCTATATTTAAGCTCTTTATACAATGAAGAATAAGTTTATAATCTTAAAAATTCTAATGAATTGGATTATACATGGAAATTACACACATCAAGAGCAAATAATGTGTGTTTCTAGACAGAATTGGAGAATTCTACGCGATTGTGCATTCATTACAAGCTATTTCATCACAATAATGTATATTTAAGCTCTTTATACAGTAGAGAATAAGTTTATAATCTTAAAAATTCAAAAGTAATGGATTACACATGGCAATTACGCACATCAGTAGCAAATAATTTGCGTTCTGGAAAGAATTCGAGAATTTCAAGCAATTGTGCATTCATTACAAGCTATTTGATCAAAAATAATTTATATTTATGCTCTTTATACAGTAGAGAATATGTTTATAATCTTAAAAATTCGAAATAATTGGTTTACAAATGACAATTACGCGCATAAAATGCAAATAATGAGCGGTCCGGACAGGATTGGAGCTTTTGATGCTATTGTGCATTCATTTCAAGTCATTTGATCATAATAATCTATATTTAAGCTCTTTATACAGTGAAGAATAAGTTTATAATCTTAAAAATTCAAAAGGATTGGATTATAAATGGTAATTACGCACATCAAGTGCAAATAATAAGCGTTCTGGAAAATATTGGAGCTTTTCAAACGATTGTGCATTCATTTCAAGTCATTTGACAACTATAGTCTATATTTGAGCTCTTTATACAGAGGAGAATAAAATTATAATCTTAAAAATTCAAAACGATTTTATTATGCATGGCAATTATGAGCATTAATTTCAAATAATGAGCATTCTGGACAGAATTGGAGCATTTCACGCTATTGTGCCTTCATTACAAATGACAATTACGCACATCAAGTGCTAATAATAACCGGTCTGGAAAGAATTGGAGAAATTCACGCTATTGTGCATTCATTTCAAGTCATTTGATCACAATAATCTATATTTAAGCTCTTTATACAGTGGAGAATCAATTTATAATCTTAAAAATTCAAAAGGATTGTATTATACATGGCAATTACGCACATCAAGAGTAAATAATGTGCGTTCTTGACAGAATTGGAGAAGTTTAAGCGATTCTGCATTCATTACAAGCTATTTGATCACAATAATCTTTATTTAAGCTCTTTATACAGTAGAGAATAAGTTTATACTCTTCAAAATTCAAAAGGATTGGATTGCAAATGACAATTACGCACATAAAGTGCAAATAATGAGCGGTCTGGACAGAATTAGAGCATTTGATGCTATTGTGCATTCATTTCAAGCCATTTGATCACAATAATCTATATTTAAGCTTTTTATACAGTGAAGAATAAGTTTATTATCTTAAAAATTCAAAAGGATTGGATTATAAATGGTAATTACGCACATCAAGTGCAAATATTGAGCGTTCTGGAAAGAATTGGATCTTTTCAAGCGATTGTGCATTCATTTCAAGTCATTTGATCTTTATAATCTATATTTGAGCTCTTTATACAGTGGAGAATAAGATTATAATCTTGAAAATTCAAAAGGATTTGATTATACATGGCAATTACGCACATAAATTTCAAATAATGAGTATTCTGGAAAGAATTGGAGCAATTCACGCTATTGTGCATTCATTTCAAGCCATTTGATCACAATAATCTATATTTAAGCTCTTTATACAGTTACAAATAAGTTTATAATCTTAAAAATTCAAAAGGATTGTATTATACATGGCAATACGCACATCAACAGCAAATAATGTCCGTTCTGGACAGAATTGGAGAATTTTAAGCGATTCTGCATTCATTACAATCAATTTGATCACAATAATCTATATTTAAGCTCTTTATACAGTAGAGAATAAGTTTATAATCTTAAAAATTCAAAATAATGAGCATTCTGGACAGAATTGGAGTATTTCACGCGATTGTGCATTCATTTGAAGCCATTTGATCACAATAATCTATATTTAAGCTCTTCATACAGTGGAGAATCAATTTATAGTCTTAAAAATTCTAAAGAACTGGATTGTAAATGACAATTACGCACATCAGGAGCAAAAAATGTGCGTTCTGGACAGAATTGGAGAATTTCAAGCGATTTTGCATTCATTACAAGCTATTTGATCGCAATAATCTATATTTAAGCTCTTTATACAGTATAATATAAGTTTATAATCATAAAAATTCAAAAGAATTGAATTATAAATGATAATTACGCACATAAAGTGCAAATAAAGGGCTGTCTGGACAGAATTGGAGCTTTTCAAGCGATTGTGCATTCATTTCAAGTCATTTGATCTCTATAATCTATATTTGAGCTCTTTATATAGTGGAGAATAAATTTATAATCTTAGAAATTCAAAAGGATTGGATTATAAATGGCAATTACGCACATAAATTGCAAATAATGAGCATTCTGTTCAGAATTGGAGCTTTTCGCGCTATTGTGCATTCATTTCGAGCCATTTGATCACAATAATCTATATTTAAGCTCTTTATACAGTGAATAATAAGTTTATAATCTTAAAAATTCAAAAGGATTGGATTATAAATGACAATTACGCACATAAGGTGCAAATAATGTGAGTACTGGACAGAATTGGAGTTTTTCAAGCGATTGTGCATTCATTTCAAGTCATTTGATCTCTATAATCTATATTTGAGCTCTTTATATAGTGGAGAATAAATTTATTATCTTAAAAATTCAAAAGGATTGGATTATAAATGGCAATTACGCACATAAAGTGCAAATAAAGGGCTGTCTGGACAGAATTGGAGCATTTCAAGCGATTGTGCATTCATTGCAATTCATTTGATCACAATAATCTATATTTGAGCTCTTTATACAGTGAAGAATAAGTTTATAATCTTAAAAATTCAAATGCATTGGATTATACATGGAAATTACACATATCAAGAGCAAATAATGTGCGTTCTAGACAGAATTGAAGAATTTTAAGCGATTGTGCATTCATTACAAGCTATTTGATCACAATAATCTATATTTAAGCTCTCTTTATACAGTAGAGAATAAGTTTATAATCTTAAATGTTCAAAAGCATTGGATTACACAGGGTAATTACGCACATCAATAGCAAATAATTTGCATTCTGGACAGGATTAGTAAATTTCAAGCAATTGTGCATTCATTACAAGCTATTTGATCAAACTAATTTATATTTAAGCTCATTATACAGTAGAGAATAAGTTTATAATCTGGAAAATTCTAAAGGATTGGATTGCAAATGACAATTACGCACATAAAGTGCAAATAATGAGCATTCTGTACAGAATTGGAGCTTTTCGCGCTATTGTGCATTCTTTTCGAGCCATTTGATCACAATAATTTATATTTAAGCTCTTTATACAGTGAATAATAAGTTTATAATCTTAAAAATTCAAAAGGATTGGATTATAAATGACAATTACGCACATAAATTGCAAATAATGAGCATTCTGTACAGAATTGGAGCTTTTCGCGCTATTGTGCATTCTTTTCGAGCCATTTGATCACAATAATTTATATTTAAGCTCTTTATACAGTGAATAATAAGTTTATAATCTTAAAAATTCAAAAGGATTGGAGTTTTTCAAGCGATTGTGCATTCATTTCAAGTCATTTGACAACTATAGTCTATATTTGAGCTCTTTATACAGAGGAGAATAAGATTATAATCTTAAAAACTCGAAACTTTTTTATTATACATGGCAATTACGAGCATTAATTTAAAATAATGAGCATTCTGGACAGAATTGGAGTATTTCACGCGATTGTGCATTCATTTGAAGCCATTTGATCACAATAATCTATATTTAAGCTCTTCATACAGTGGAGAATCAATTTATAATCTTAAAAATTCTAAAGAACTGGATTATAAATGACAATTGCGCACATCAAGAGCAAAAAATGTGCGTTCTGGACAGAATTGGAGAATTTCAAGCGATTTTGCATTCATTACAAGCTATTTGATCGCAATAATCTATATTTAAGCTCTTTATACAGTAGAATATAATTTTTAATCTTAAAAATTCAAAAGAATTGAATTATAAGTGATAATTACGCACATAAAGTGCAAATAAAGGGCTGTCTGGACAGAATTGGAGCATTTCAAGCGATTGTGCATTCATTTCAATTCATTTGATCACAATAATCTATATTTGAGCTCTTTATACAGTGAAGAATAAGTTTATAACCTTAAAAATTCAAAAGCATTGGATTACACAGGGTAATTACGCACATCAATAGCAAATAATTTGCATTCTGGACAGGATTTGTGAATTTCAAGCAATTGTGCATTCATTACAAGCTATTTGATCAAACTAATTTATATTTAAGCTCATTATACAGTAGAGAATAAGTTTATAATCTGGAAAATTCTAAAGGATTGGATTGCAAATGACAATTACGCACATAAAGTGCAAATAATGAGCGGTCTGGACAGAATTGGAGCATTTGATGCTATTGTGCATTCATTTCAAGCCATTTGATCACAATAATCTATATTTAAGCTCTTCATACAGTGGAGAATCAATTTATAATCTTAAAAATTCTAAAGAACTGGATTATAAATGACAATTGCGCACATCAAGAGCAAAAAATGTGCGTTCTGGACAGAATTGGAGAATTTCAAGCGATTTTGCATTCATTACAAGCTATTTGATCGCAATAATCTATATTTAAGCTCTTTATACAGTAGAATATAATTTTTAATCTTAAAAATTCAAAAGAATTGAATTATAAGTGATAATTACGCACATAAAGTGCAAATAAAGGGCTGTCTGGACAGAATTGGAGCATTTCAAGCGATTGTGCATTCATTTCAATTCATTTGATCACAATAATCTATATTTGAGCTCTTTATACAGTGAAGAATAAGTTTATAATCTTAAAAATTCAAATGCATTGGATTATACATGGAAATTACACATATCAAGAGCAAATAATGTGCGTTCTAGACAGAATTGAAGAATTTTAAGCGATTGTGCATTCATTACAAGCTATTTGATCACAATAATCTATATTTAAGCTCTCTTTATACAGTAGAGAATAAGTTTATAATCTTAAATGTTCAAAAGCATTGGATTACACAGGGTAATTACGCACATCAATAGCAAATAATTTGCATTCTGGACAGGATTAGTGAATTTCAAGCAATTGTGCATTCATTACAAGCTATTTGATCAAACTAATTTATATTTAAGCTCATTATACAGTAGAGAATAAGTTTATAATCTGGAAAATTCTAAAGGATTGGATTGCAAATGACAATTACGCACATAAAGTGCAAATAATGAGCGGTCTGGACAGAATTGGAGCATTTGATGCTATTGTGCATTCATTTCAAGCCATTTGATCAAAATAATCTATATTTAAGCTTTTTATACAGTGAAGAATAAGTTTATTATCTTAAAAATTCAAAAGGATTGGATTATAAATGGTAATTACGCACATCAAGTGCAAATAATGAGCGTTCTGGAAAGAATTGGATCTTTTCAAGCGATTGTGCATTCATTTCAAATCATTTGATCTTTATAATCTATATTTGAGCTCTTTATACAGTGGAGAATAAGATTATAATCTTGAAAATTTAAAAGGATTTGATTATACATGGCAATTACGCACATAAATTTCAAATAATGAGTATTCTGGAAAGAATTGGAGCAATTCACGCTATTGTGCATTCATTTCAAGCAATTTGATCACAATAATATATTTTTAAGCTCTTTATACAGTGAAGAATAAGTTTATAATCTTAAAAATTGAAAAGAATTAGATTATTAATGGCAATTACGCACATCAAATGCAAATAATGAGCGTTCTGGAAAATATTGGCGCTTTTCAAACGATTGTGCATTCATTTCAAGTCATTTGACAACTATAGTCTATATTTGAG
This sequence comes from Rhynchospora pubera, assembly GCA_028095005.1. Classification (NCBI taxonomy): domain Eukaryota; kingdom Viridiplantae; phylum Streptophyta; class Magnoliopsida; order Poales; family Cyperaceae; genus Rhynchospora; species Rhynchospora pubera. Next base: position 8,614,123 of record CM051461.1, read on the forward strand.
CTCTTTATACAGAGGAGAATAAGATTATAATCTTAAAAATTCGAAACGATTTTATTATACATGGCAATTACGAGCATTAATTTAAAATAATGAGCATTCTGGACAGAATAGGAGTATTTCAAGTGAAGAATAAGTTTATAATCTTAAAAATTGAAAAGAATTAGATTATTAATGGCAATTACGCACATCAAATGCAAATAATGAGCGTTCTGGAAAATATTGGAGCTTTTCAAACGATTGTGCATTCATTTCAAGTCATTTGACAACTATAGTCTATATTTGAGCTCTTTATACAGAGGAGAATAAGATTATAATCTTAAAAATTCGAAACTTTTTTATTATACATGGCAATTACGAGCATTAATTTAAAATAATGAGCATTCTGGACAGAATTGGAGTATTTCACGCGATTGTGCATTCATTTGAAGCCATTTGATCACAATAATCTATATTTAAGCTCTTCATACAGTGGAGAATCAATTTATAATCTTAAAAATTCTAAAGAACTGGATTATAAATGACAATTGCGCACATCAAGAGCAAAAAATGTGCGTTCTGGACAGAATTGGAGAATTTCAAGCGATTTTGCATTCATTACAAGCTATTTGATCGCAATAATCTATATTTAAGCTCTTTATACAGTGGAGAAAAAGATTATAATCTTAAAAATTCAAAAGGATTTGATTATACATGGCAATTACGCACATAAATTGCAAATAATGAGCATTCTGGAAAGAATTGGAGCGTTTCGCGCTATTGTACATTCATTTCAGACCATTTGATCACAATAATCTATATTTAAGCTCTTTATACAATGAAGAATAAGTTTATAATTCTAAAAATTCAAATGCATTGGATTATACATGGAAATTACACATATCAAGAGCAAATAATGTGCGTTCTAGACAGAATTGAAGACTTTTAAGCGATTGTGCATTCATTACAAGCTATTTGATCACAATAATTTATATTTAAGCTCTCTTTATACAGTAGAGAATAAGTTTATAATCTTAAAAATTCAAAAGCATTGGATTACACAGGGTAATTACGCACATCAATAGCAAATAATTTGCATTCTGGACAGGATTAGTGAATTTCAAGCAATTGTGCATTCATTACAAGCTATTTGATCAAACTAATTTACATTTAAGCTCTTTATACAGTAGAGAATAAGTTTATAATCTGAAAAATTCTAAAGGATTGGATTGCAAATGACAATTACGCACATAAAGTGCAAATAATGAGCGGTCTGGACAGAATTGGAGCATTTGATGCTATTGTGCATTGATTTCAAGCCATTTGATCACAATAATCTATATTTAAGCTTTTTATACAGTGAAGAATAAGTTTATTATCTTAAAAATTCAAAAGGATTGGATTATAAATGGTAATTACGCACATCAAGTGCAAATAATGAGCGTTCTGGAAAGAATTGGATCTTTTCAAGCGATTGTGCATTCATTTCAAATCATTTGATCTTTATAATCTATATTTGAGCTCTTTATACAGTGGAGAATAAGATTATAATCTTGAAAATTCAAAAGGATTTGATTATACATGGCAATTACGCACAAAAATTTCAAATAATGAGTATACTGGAAAGAATTGGAGCAATTCACGCTATTGTGCATTCATTTCAAGCAATTTGATCACAATAATCTATTTTTAAGCTCTTTATACAGTGAAGAATAAGTTTATAATCTTAAAAATTGAAAAGAATTAGATTATTAATGGCAATTACGCACATCAAATGCAAATAATGAGCGTTCTGGAAAATATTGGAGCTTTTCAAACGATTGTGCATTCATTTCAAGTCATTTGACAACTATAGTCTATATTTGAGCTCTTTATACAGAGGAGAATAAGATCATAATCTTAAAAATTCGAAACTTTTTTATTATACATGGCAATTACGAGCATTAATTTAAAATAATGAGCATTCTGGACAGAATTGGAGTATTTCACGCGATTGTGCATTCATTTGAAGCCATTTGATCACAATAATCTATATTTAAGCTCTTCATACAGTGGAGAATCAATTTATAATCTTAAAAATTCTAAAGAACTGGATTATAAATGACAATTGCGCACATCAAGAGCAAAAAATGTGCGTTCTGGACAGAATTGGAGAATTTCAAGCGATTTTGCATTCATTGCAAGCTATTTGATCGCAATAATCTATATTTAAGCTCTTTATACAGTAGAATATAATTTTTAATCTTAAAAATTCAAAAGAATTGAATTATAAGTGATAATTACGCACATAAAGTGCAAATAAAGGGCTGTCTGGACAGAATTGGAGCTTTTCAAGCGATTGTGCATTCATTTCAATTCATTTGATCACAATAATCTATATTCGAGCTCTTTATATAGTGGAGAATAAATTTATAATCTTAAAAATTCAAAAGGATTGGATTATAAATGGCAATTACGCACATAAATTGCAAATAATAAGCATTCTGTACAGAATTGGAGCTTTTCGCGCTATTCTGCATTCATTTCGAGCCATTTGATCACAATAATCTATATTTAAGCTCTTTATACAGTGAATAATAAGTTTATAATTTTAAAAATTCAAAAGGATTGGATTATAAATGACAATTACGCACATAAGGTGCAAATAATGTGAGTACTGGACAGAATTGGAGCTTTTCAAGCGATTGTGCATTCATTTCAAGTCATTTGATCTCTATAATCTATATTGAAGTACTTTTTACAGTGGAGAATGAGTTTATATCTTAAAATTTACAAGGGTTGGATTATACATTGCAATTAGGCACATAAAATGCAAATCAAGAGCATTCTGGGAAGTATTTGAGAATTCAAGTGATTGTCCAATCATTTCAAACCATTTGATCACTATAATCTATATTTAAACTATTTATATAGTGGAGAATAAGTTTATAATTTTAAAAATTCAAAAGGATTGGATTATACATAGAATTACGCACATAAATAGCAAATAAAGCACCGTTCTAGACATAAATGGAGCATTTCTCATGATTGTGCATTCATTTCTAGCCATTTGATCACAATAATCTATATTTAAGCTCTTTATACAGTGAAGAATAAGTTTATAATCTTAAAAATTCAAATGCATTGGATTATACATGGAAATTACACATATCAAGAGCAAATAATGTGCGTTCTAGACAGAATTGAAGACTTTTAAGCGATTGTGCATTCATTACAAGCTATTTGATCACAATAATCTATATTTAAGCTCTCTTTATACAGTAGAGAATAAGTTTATAATCTTAAAAATTCAAAAGCATTGGATTACACAGGGTAATTACGCACATCAATAGCAAATAATTTGCATTCTGGACAGGATTAGTGAATTTCAAGCAATTGTGCATTCATTACAAGCTATTTGATCAAACTAATTTATATTTAAGCTCATTATACAGTAGAGAATAAGTTTATAATCTAAAAAATTCTAAAGGATTGGATTGCAAATGACAATTACGCACATAAAGTGCAAATAATGAGCGGTCTGGACAGAATTGGAGCATTTGATGCTATTGTGCATTGATTTCAAGCCATTTGATCACAATAATCTATATTTAAGCTTTTTATACAGTGAAGAATAAGTTTATTATCCTAAAAATTCAAAAGGATTGGATTATAAATGGTAATTACGCACATCAAGTGCAAATAATGAGCGTTCTGGAAAGAATTGGATCTTTTCAAGCGATTGTGCATTCATTTCAAATCATTTGATCTTTATAATCTATATTTGAGCTCTTTATACAGTGGAGAATAAGATTATAATCTTGAAAATTCAAAAGGATTTGATTATACATGGCAATTACGCACATAAATTTCAAATAATGAGTATTCTGGAAAGAATTGGAGCAATTCACGCTATTGTGCATTCATTTCAAGCAATTTGATCACAATAATCTATTTTTAAGCTTTTTATACAGTGAAGAATAAGTTTATAATCTTAAAAATTGAAAAGAATTAGATTATTAATGGCAATTACGCACATCAAATGCAAATAATGAGCGTTCTGGAAAATATTGGAGCTTTTCAAACGATTGTGCATTCATTTCAAGTCATTTGACAACTATAGTCTATATTTGAGCTCTTTATACAGAGGAGAATAAGATTATAATCTTAAAAATTCGAAACGATTTTATTATACATGGCAATTACGAGCATTAATTTAAAATAATGAGCATTCTGGACAGAATTGGAGTATTTCACGCGATTGTGCATTCATTTGAAGCCATTTGATCACAATAATCTATATTTAAGCTCTTCATACAGTGGAGAATCAATTTATAATCTTAAAAATTCTAAAGAACTGGATTATAAATGACAATTACGCACATCAAGAGCAAAAAATGTGCGTTCTGGACAGAATTGGAGAATTTCAAGCGATTTTGCATTCATTACAAGCTATTTGATCGCAATAATCTATATTTAAGCTCTTTATACAGTAGAATATAAGTTTATAATCTTGAAAATTCAAAAGAATTGAATTATAAATGATAATTACGCACATAAAGTGCAAATAAAGGGCTGTGGACAGAATTGGAGCTTTTCAAGCGATTGTGCATTCATTCAATTCATTTGATCACAATAATCTATATTTGAGCCCTTTATATAGTGGAGAATAAAATTATAATCTTAAAAATTCAAAAGGATTGGATTATAAATGGCAATTACGCACATAAATTGCAAATAATGAGCATTCTGTACAGAATTGGAGCTTTTCGCGCTATTGTGCATTCATTTCGAGCCATTTGATCACAATAATCTATATTTAAGCTCTTTATACAGTGAATAATAAGTTTATAATCTTAAAAATTCAAAAGGATTGGATTATAAATGACAATTACGCACATAAGGTGCAAATAAAGGGCTGTGGACAGAATTGGAGCTTTTCAAGCGATTGTGCATTCATTCAATTCATTTGATCACAATAATCTATATTTGAGCCCTTTATATAGTGGAGAATAAAATTATAATCTTAAAAATTCAAAAGGATTGGATTATAAATGGCAATTACGCACATAAATTGCAAATAATGAGCATTCTGTACAGAATTGGAGCTTTTCGCGCTATTGTGCATTCATTTCGAGCCATTTGATCACAATAATCTATATTTAAGCTCTTTATACAGTGAATAATAAGTTTATAATCTTAAAAATTCAAAAGGATTGGATTATAAATGACAATTACGCACATAAGGTGCAAATAATGTGAGTACTGGACAGAATTGGAGCTTTTCAAGCGATTGTGCATTCATTTCAAGTCATTTGATCTCTATAATCTATATTTGAGCTCTTTATATAGCGGAGAATAAATTTATAATCTTAAAAATTCAAAAGGATTGGATTATAAATGGCAATTACGCACATAAATTGCAAATAATGAGCATTCTGTTCAGAATTGGAGCTTTTCGCGCTATTGTGCATTCATTTCGAGCCATTTGATCACAATAATCTATATTTTAGCTCTTTATACAGTGAATAATAAGTTTATAATCTTAAAAATTCAAAAGGATTGGATTATAAATGACAATTACGCACATAAGGTGCAAATAATGTGAGTACTGGACAGAATTGGAGCTTTTCAAGCGATTGTGCATTCATTTCAAGTCATATGATCTCTATAATCTATATTTTTGCTCTTTATACAGTGGAGAAAAAGATTATAATCTTAAAAATTCAAAAGGATTTGATTATACATGGCAATTACGCACATAAATTGCAAATAATGAGCATTCTGGAAAGAATTGGAGCGTTTCGCGCTATTGTACATTCATTTCAGACCATTTGATCACAATAATCTATATTTAAGCTCTTTATACAATGAAGAATAAGTTTATAATTCTAAAAATTCAAATGCATTGGATTATACATGGAAATTACACATATCAAGAGCAAATAATGTGCGTTCTAGACAGAATTGAAGACTTTTAAGCGATTGTGCATTCATTACAAGCTATTTGATCACAATAATTTATATTTAAGCTCTCTTTATACAGTAGAGAATAAGTTTATAATCTTAAAAATTCAAAAGCATTGGATTACACAGGGTAATTACGCACATCAATAGCAAATAATTTGCATTCTGGACAGGATTAGTGAATTTCAAGCAATTGTGCATTCATTACAAGCTATTTGATCAAACTAATTTACATTTAAGCTCTTTATACAGTAGAGAATAAGTTTATAATCTGAAAAATTCTAAAGGATTGGATTGCAAATGACAATTACGCACATAAAGTGCAAATAATGAGCGGTCTGGACAGAATTGGAGCATTTGATGCTATTGTGCATTGATTTCAAGCCATTTGATCACAATAATCTATATTTAAGCTTTTTATACAGTGAAGAATAAGTTTATTATCTTAAAAATTCAAAAGGATTGGATTATAAATGGTAATTACGCACATCAAGTGCAAATAATGAGCGTTCTGGAAAGAATTGGATCTTTTCAAGCGATTGTGCATTCATTTCAAATCATTTGATCTTTATAATCTATATTTGAGCTCTTTATACAGTGGAGAATAAGATTATAATCTTGAAAATTCAAAAGGATTTGATTATACATGGCAATTACGCACAAAAATTTCAAATAATGAGTATACTGGAAAGAATTGGAGCAATTCACGCTATTGTGCATTCATTTCAAGCAATTTGATCACAATAATCTATTTTTAAGCTCTTTATACAGTGAAGAATAAGTTTATAATCTTAAAAATTGAAAAGAATTAGATTATTAATGGCAATTACGCACATCAAATGCAAATAATGAGCGTTCTGGAAAATATTGGAGCTTTTCAAACGATTGTGCATTCATTTCAAGTCATTTGACAACTATAGTCTATATTTGAGCTCTTTATACAGAGGAGAATAAGATTATAATCTTAAAAATTCGAAACTTTTTTATTATACATGGCAATTACGAGCATTAATTTAAAATAATGAGCATTCTGGACAGAATTGGAGTATTTCACGCGATTGTGCATTCATTTGAAGCCATTTGATCACAATAATCTATATTTAAGCTCTTCATACAGTGGAGAATCAATTTATAATCTTAAAAATTCTAAAGAACTGGATTATAAATGACAATTGCGCACATCAAGAGCAAAAAATGTGCGTTCTGGACAGAATTGGAGAATTTCAAGCGATTTTGCATTCATTGCAAGCTATTTGATCGCAATAATCTATATTTAAGCTCTTTATACAGTAGAATATAATTTTTAATCTTAAAAATTCAAAAGAATTGAATTATAAGTGATAATTACGCACATAAAGTGCAAATAAAGGGCTGTCTGGACAGAATTGGAGCTTTTCAAGCGATTGTGCATTCATTTCAATTCATTTGATCACAATAATCTATATTCGAGCTCTTTATATAGTGGAGAATAAATTTATAATCTTAAAAATTCAAAAGGATTGGATTATAAATGGCAATTACGCACATAAATTGCAAATAATAAGCATTCTGTACAGAATTGGAGCTTTTCGCGCTATTCTGCATTCATTTCGAGCCATTTGATCACAATAATCTATATTTAAGCTCTTTATACAGTGAATAATAAGTTTATAATTTTAAAAATTCAAAAGGATTGGATTATAAATGACAATTACGCACATAAGGTGCAAATAATGTGAGTACTGGACAGAATTGGAGCTTTTCAAGCGATTGTGCATTCATTTCAAGTCATTTGATCTCTATAATCTATATTGAAGTACTTTTTACAGTGGAGAATGAGTTTATATCTTAAAAATTTACAAGGGTTGGATTATACATTGCAATTAGGCACATAAAATGCAAATCAAGAGCATTCTGGGAAGTATTTGAGAATTCAAGTGATTGTGCAATCATTTCAAACCATTTGATCACTATAATCTATATTTAAACTATTTATATAGTGGAGAATAAGTTTATAATTTTAAAAATTCAAAAGGATTGGATTATACATAGAATTACGCACATAAATAGCAAATAAAGCACCGTTCTAGACATAAATGGAGCATTTCTCATGATTGTGCATTCATTTCTAGCCATTTGATCACAATAATCTATATTTAAGCTCTTTATACAGTGAAGAATAAGTTTATAATCTTAAAAATTCAAATGCATTGGATTATACATGGAAATTACACATATCAAGAGCAAATAATGTGCGTTCTAGACAGAATTGAAGACTTTTAAGCGATTGTGCATTCATTACAAGCTATTTGATCACAATAATCTATATTTAAGCTCTCTTTATACAGTAGAGAATAAGTTTATAATCTTAAAAATTCAAAAGCATTGGATTACACAGGGTAATTACGCACATCAATAGCAAATAATTTGCATTCTGGACAGGATTAGTGAATTTCAAGCAATTGTGCATTCATTACAAGCTATTTGATCAAACTAATTTATATTTAAGCTCATTATACAGTAGAGAATAAGTTTATAATCTAAAAAATTCTAAAGGATTGGATTGCAAATGACAATTACGCACATAAAGTGCAAATAATGAGCGGTCTGGACAGAATTGGAGCATTTGATGCTATTGTGCATTGATTTCAAGCCATTTGATCACAATAATCTATATTTAAGCTTTTTATACAGTGAAGAATAAGTTTATTATCCTAAAAATTCAAAAGGATTGGATTATAAATGGTAATTACGCACATCAAGTGCAAATAATGAGCGTTCTGGAAAGAATTGGATCTTTTCAAGCGATTGTGCATTCATTTCAAATCATTTGATCTTTATAATCTATATTTGAGCTCTTTATACAGTGGAGAATAAGATTATAATCTTGAAAATTCAAAAGGATTTGATTATACATGGCAATTACGCACATAAATTTCAAATAATGAGTATTCTGGAAAGAATTGGAGCAATTCACGCTATTGTGCATTCATTTCAAGCAATTTGATCACAATAATCTATTTTTAAGCTTTTTATACAGTGAAGAATAAGTTTATAATCTTAAAAATTGAAAAGAATTAGATTATTAATGGCAATTACGCACATCAAATGCAAATAATGAGCGTTCTGGAAAATATTGGAGCTTTTCAAACGATTGTGCATTCATTTCAAGTCATTTGACAACTATAGTCTATATTTGAGCTCTTTATACAGAGGAGAATAAGATTATAATCTTAAAAATTCGAAACGATTTTATTATACATGGCAATTACGAGCATTAATTTAAAATAATGAGCATTCTGGACAGAATTGGAGTATTTCACGCGATTGTGCATTCATTTGAAGCCATTTGATCACAATAATCTATATTTAAGCTCTTCATACAGTGGAGAATCAATTTATAATCTTAAAAATTCTAAAGAACTGGATTATAAATGACAATTACGCACATCAAGAGCAAAAAATGTGCGTTCTGGACAGAATTGGAGAATTTCAAGCGATTTTGCATTCATTACAAGCTATTTGATCGCAATAATCTATATTTAAGCTCTTTATACAGTAGAATATAAGTTTATAATCTTAAAAATTCAAAAGAATTGAATTATAAATGATAATTACGCACATAAAGTGCAAATAAAGGGCTGTGGACAGAATTGGAGCTTTTCAAGCGATTGTGCATTCATTCAATTCATTTGATCACAATAATCTATATTTGAGCCCTTTATATAGTGGAGAATAAAATTATAATCTTAAAAATTCAAAAGGATTGGATTATAAATGGCAATTACGCACATAAATTGCAAATAATGAGCATTCTGTACAGAATTGGAGCTTTTCGCGCTATTGTGCATTCATTTCGAGCCATTTGATCACAATAATCTATATTTAAGCTCTTTATACAGTGAATAATAAGTTTATAATCTTAAAAATTCAAAAGGATTGGATTATAAATGACAATTACGCACATAAGGTGCAAATAAAGGGCTGTGGACAGAATTGGAGCTTTTCAAGCGATTGTGCATTCATTCAATTCATTTGATCACAATAATCTATATTTGAGCCCTTTATATAGTGGAGAATAAAATTATAATCTTAAAAATTCAAAAGGATTGGATTATAAATGGCAATTACGCACATAAATTGCAAATAATGAGCATTCTGTACAGAATTGGAGCTTTTCGCGCTATTGTGCATTCATTTCGAGCCATTTGATCACAATAATCTATATTTAAGCTCTTTATACAGTGAATAATAAGTTTATAATCTTAAAAATTCAAAAGGATTGGATTATAAATGACAATTACGCACATAAGGTGCAAATAATGTGAGTACTGGACAGAATTGGAGCTTTTCAAGCGATTGTGCATTCATTTCAAGTCATTTGATCTCTATAATCTATATTTGAGCTCTTTATATAGCGGAGAATAAATTTATAATCTTAAAAATTCAAAAGGATTGGATTATAAATGGCAATTACGCACATAAATTGCAAATAATGAGCATTCTGTTCAGAATTGGAGCTTTTCGCGCTATTGTGCATTCATTTCGAGCCATTTGATCACAATAATCTATATTTTAGCTCTTTATACAGTGAATAATAAGTTTATAATCTTAAAAATTCAAAAGGATTGGATTATAAATGACAATTACGCACATAAGGTGCAAATAATGTGAGTACTGGACAGAATTGGAGCTTTTCAAGCGATTGTGCATTCATTTCAAGTCATATGATCTCTATAATCTATATTTTTGCTCTTTATACAGTGGAGAAAAAGATTATAATCTTAAAAATTCAAAAGGATTTGATTATACATGGCAATTACGCACATAAATTGCAAATAATGAGCATTCTGGAAAGAATTGGAGCGTTTCGCGCTATTGTACATTCATTTCAGACCATTTGATCACAGTAATCTATATTTAAGCTCTTTATACAATGAAGAATAAGTTTATAATTCTAAAAATTCAAATGCATTGGATTATACATGGAAATTACACATATCAAGAGCAAATAATGTGCGTTCTAGACAGAATTGAAGACTTTTAAGCGATTGTGCATTCATTACAAGCTATTTGATCACAATAATTTATATTTAAGCTCTCTTTATACAGTAGAGAATAAGTTTATAATCTTAAAAATTCAAAAGCATTGGATTACACAGGGTAATTACGCACATCAATAGCAAATAATTTGCATTCTGGACAGGATTAGTGAATTTCAAGCAATTGTGCATTCATTACAAGCTATTTGATCAAACTAATTTACATTTAAGCTCTTTATACAGTAGAGAATAAGTTTATAATCTGAAAAATTCTAAAGGATTGGATTGCAAATGACAATTACGCACATAAAGTGCAAATAATGAGCGGTCTGGACAGAATTGGAGCATTTGATGCTATTGTGCATTGATTTCAAGCCATTTGATCACAATAATCTATATTTAAGCTTTTTATACAGTGAAGAATAAGTTTATTATCTTAAAAATTCAAAAGGATTGGATTATAAATGGTAATTACGCACATCAAGTGCAAATAATGAGCGTTCTGGAAAGAATTGGATCTTTTCAAGCGATTGTGCATTCATTTCAAATCATTTGATCTTTATAATCTATATTTGAGCTCTTTATACAGTGGAGAATAAGATTATAATCTTGAAAATTCAAAAGGATTTGATTATACATGGCAATTACGCACAAAAATTTCAAATAATGAGTATACTGGAAAGAATTGGAGCAATTCACGCTATTGTGCATTCATTTCAAGCAATTTGATCACAATAATCTATTTTTAAGCTCTTTATATAGTGAAGAATAAGTTTATAATCTTAAAAATTGAAAAGAATTAGATTATTAATGGCAATTACGCACATCAAATGCAAATAATGAGCGTTCTGGAAAATATTGGAGCTTTTCAAACGATTGTGCATTCATTTCAAGTCATTTGACAACTATAGTCTATATTTGAGCTCTTTATACAGAGGAGAATAAGATTATAATCTTAAAAATTCGAAACTTTTTTATTATACATGGCAATTACGAGCATTAATTTAAAATAATGAGCATTCTGGACAGAATTGGAGTATTTCACGCGATTGTGCATTCATTTGAAGCCATTTGATCACAATAATCTATATTTAAGCTCTTCATACAGTGGAGAATCAATTTATAATCTTAAAAATTCTAAAGAACTGGATTATAAATGACAATTGCGCACATCAAGAGCAAAAAATGTGCGTTCTGGACAGAATTGGAGAATTTCAAGCGATTTTGCATTCATTGCAAGCTATTTGATCGCAATAATCTATATTTAAGCTCTTTATACAGTAGAATATAATTTTTAATCTTAAAAATTCAAAAGAATTGAATTATAAGTGATAATTACGCACATAAAGTGCAAATAAAGGGCTGTCTGGACAGAATTGGAGCTTTTCAAGCGATTGTGCATTCATTTCAATTCATTTGATCACAATAATCTATATTCGAGCTCTTTATATAGTGGAGAATAAATTTATAATCTTAAAAATTCAAAAGGATTGGATTATAAATGGCAATTACGCACATAAATTGCAAATAATAAGCATTCTGTACAGAATTGGAGCTTTTCGCGCTATTCTGCATTCATTTCGAGCCATTTGATCACAATAATCTATATTTAAGCTCTTTATACAGTGAATAATAAGTTTATAATTTTAAAAATTCAAAAGGATTGGATTATAAATGACAATTACGAACATAAGTTGCAAATAATGTGAGTACTGGACAGAATTGGAGCTTTTCAAGCGATTGTGCATTCATTTCAAGTCATTTGATCTCTATAATCTATATTGAAGTACTTTTTACAGTGGAGAATGAGTTTATATCTTAAAAATTTACAAGGGTTGGATTATACATTGCAATTAGGCACATAAAATGCAAATCAAGAGCATTCTGGGAAGTATTTGAGAATTCAAGTGATTGTGCAATCATTTCAAACCATTTGATCACTATAATCTATATTTAAACTATTTATATAGTGGAGAATAAGTTTATAATTTTAAAAATTCAAAAGGATTGGATTATACATAGAATTACGCACATAAATAGCAAATAAAGCACCGTTCTAGACATAAATGGAGCATTTCCCATGATTGTGCATTCATTTCTAGCCATTTGATCACAATAATCTATATTTAAGCTCTTTATACAGTGAAGAATAAGTTTATAATCTTAAAAATTCAAATGCATTGGATTATACATGGAAATTACACATATCAAGAGCAAATAATGTGCGTTCTAGACAGAATTGAAGACTTTTAAGCGATTGTGCATTCATTACAAGCTATTTGATCACAATAATCTATATTTAAGCTCTCTTTATACAGTAGAGAATAAGTTTATAATCTTAAAAATTCAAAAGCATTGGATTACACAGGGTAATTACGCACATCAATAGCAAATAATTTGCATTCTGGACAGGATTAGTGAATTTCAAGCAATTGTGCATTCATTACAAGCTATTTGATCAAACTAATTTATATTTAAGCTCATTATACAGTAGAGAATAAGTTTATAATCTAAAAAATTCTAAAGGATTGGATTGCAAATGACAATTACGCACATAAAGTGCAAATAATGAGCGGTCTGGACAGAATTGGAGCATTTGATGCTATTGTGCATTGATTTCAAGCCATTTGATCACAATAATCTATATTTAAGCTTTTTATACAGTGAAGAATAAGTTTATTATCCTAAAAATTCAAAAGGATTGGATTATAAATGGTAATTACGCACATCAAGTGCAAATAATGAGCGTTCTGGAAAGAATTGGATCTTTTCAAGCGATTGTGCATTCATTTCAAATCATTTGATCTTTATAATCTATATTTGAGCTCTTTATACAGTGGAGAATAAGATTATAATCTTGAAAATTCAAAAGGATTTGATTATACATGGCAATTACGCACATAAATTTCAAATAATGAGTATTCTGGAAAGAATTGGAGCAATTCACGCTATTGTGCATTCATTTCAAGCAATTTGATCACAATAATCTATTTTTATGCTCTTTATACAGTGAAGAATAAGTTTATAATCTTAAAAATTGAAAAGAATTAGATTATTAATGGCAAATACGCACATCAAATGCAAATAATGAGCGTTCTGGAAAATATTGGAGCTTTTCAAACGATTGTGCATTCATTTCAAGTCATTTGACAACTATAGTCTATATTTGAGCTCTTTATACAGAGGAGAATAAGATTATAATCTTAAAAATTCGAAACTTTTTTATTATACATGGCAATTACGAGCATTAATTTAAAATAATGAGCATTCTGGACAGAATTGGAGTATTTCACGCGATTGTGCATTCATTTGAAGCCATTTGATCACAATAATCTATATTTAAGCTCTTCATACAGTGGAGAATCAATTTATAATCTTAAAAATTCTAAAGAACTGGATTATAAATGACAATTGCGCACATCAAGAGCAAAAAATGTGCGTTCTGGACAGAATTGGAGAATTTCAAGCGATTTTGCATTCATTACAAGCTATTTGATCGCAATAATCTATATTTAAGCTCTTTATACAGTAGAATATAATTTTTAATCTTAAAAATTCAAAAGAATTGAATTATAAGTGATAATTACGCACATAAAGTGCAAATAAAGGGCTGTCTGGACAGAATTGGAGCTTTTCAAGCGATTGTGCATTCATTTCAATTCATTTGATCACAATAATCTATATTTGAGCTCTTTATATAGTGGAGAATAAATTTATAATCTTAAAAATTCAAAAGGATTGGATTATAAATGGCAATTACGCACATAAATTGCAAATAATAAGCATTCTGTACAGAATTGGAGCTTTTCGCGCTATTGTGCATTCATTTCGAGCCATTTGATCACAATAATCTATATTTAAGCTCTTTATACAGTGAATAATAAGTTTATAATCTTAAAAATTCAAAAGGATGGGATTATAAATGACAATTACGCACATAAGGTGCAAATAATGTGAGTACTGGACAGAATTGGATCTTTTCAAGTGATTGTGCATTCATTTCAAGTCATTTGATCTCTATAATCTATATTGAAGTACTTTTTACAGTGGAGAATGAGTTTATATCTTAAAAATTTACAAGGGTTGGATTATACATTGCAATTAGGCACATAAAATGCAAATCAAGAGCATTCTGGGAAGTATTTGAGAATTCAAGTGATTGTGCAATCATTTCAAACCATTTGATCACTATAATCTATATTTAAACTATTTATATAGTGGAGAATAAGTTTATAATTTTAAAAATTCAAAAGGATTGGATTATACATAGAATTACGCACATAAATAGCAAATAAAGCACCGTTCTAGACATAAATGGAGCATTTCCCATGATTGTGCATTCATTTCTAGCCATTTGATCACAATAATCTATATTTAAGCTCTTTATACAGTGAAGAATAAGTTTATAATCTTAAAAATTCAAATGCATTGGATTATACATGGAAATTACACATATCAAGAGCAAATAATGTGCGTTCTAGACAGAATTGAAGACTTTTAAGCGATTGTGCATTCATTACAAGCTATTTGATCACAATAATCTATATTTAAGCTCTCTTTATACAGTAGAGAATAAGTTTATAATCTTAAAAATTCAAAAGCATTGGATTACACAGGGTAATTACGCACATCAATAGCAAATAATTTGCATTCTGGACAGGATTAGTGAATTTCAAGCAATTGTGCATTCATTACAAGCTATTTGATCAAACTAATTTATATTTAAGCTCATTATACAGTAGAGAATAAGTTTATAATCTAAAAAATTCTAAAGGATTGGATTGCAAATGACAATTACGCACATAAAGTGCAAATAATGAGCGGTCTGGACAGAATTGGAGCATTTGATGCTATTGTGCATTGATTTCAAGCCATTTGATCACAATAATCTATATTTAAGCTTTTTATACAGTGAAGAATAAGTTTATTATCCTAAAAATTCAAAAGGATTGGATTATAAATGGTAATTACGCACATCAAGTGCAAATAATGAGCGTTCTGGAAAGAATTGGATCTTTTCAAGCGATTGTGCATTCATTTCAAATCATTTGATCTTTATAATCTATATTTGAGCTCTTTATACAGTGGAGAATAAGATTATAATCTTGAAAATTCAAAAGGATTTGATTATACATGGCAATTACGCACATAAATTTCAAATAATGAGTATTCTGGAAAGAATTGGAGCAATTCACGCTATTGTGCATTCATTTCAAGCAATTTGATCACAATAATCTATTTTTATGCTCTTTATACAGTGAAGAATAAGTTTATAATCTTAAAAATTGAAAAGAATTAGATTATTAATGGCAAATACGCACATCAAATGCAAATAATGAGCGTTCTGGAAAATATTGGAGCTTTTCAAACGATTGTGCATTCATTTCAAGTCATTTGACAACTATAGTCTATATTTGAGCTCTTTATACAGAGGAGAATAAGATTATAATCTTAAAAATTCGAAACTTTTTTATTATACATGGCAATTACGAGCATTAATTTAAAATAATGAGCATTCTGGACAGAATTGGAGTATTTCACGCGATTGTGCATTCATTTGAAGCCATTTGATCACAATAATCTATATTTAAGCTCTTCATACAGTGGAGAATCAATTTATAATCTTAAAAATTCTAAAGAACTGGATTATAAATGACAATTGCGCACATCAAGAGCAAAAAATGTGCGTTCTGGACAGAATTGGAGAATTTCAAGCGATTTTGCATTCATTACAAGCTATTTGATCGCAATAATCTATATTTAAGCTCTTTATACAGTAGAATATAATTTTTAATCTTAAAAATTCAAAAGAATTGAATTATAAGTGATAATTACGCACATAAAGTGCAAATAAAGGGCTGTCTGGACAGAATTGGAGCTTTTCAAGCGATTGTGCATTCATTTCAATTCATTTGATCACAATAATCTATATTTGAGCTCTTTATATAGTGGAGAATAAATTTATAATCTTAAAAATTCAAAAGGATTGGATTATAAATGGCAATTACGCACATAAATTGCAAATAATAAGCATTCTGTACAGAATTGGAGCTTTTCGCGCTATTGTACATTCATTTCGAGCCATTTGATCACAATAATCTATATTTAAGCTCTTTATACAGTGAATAATAAGTTTATAATTTTAAAAATTCAAAAGGATTGGATTATAAATGACAATTACGCACATAAGCTGCAAATAATGTGAGTACTGGACAGAATTGGAGCTTTTCAAGCGATTGTGCATTCATTTCAAGTCATTTGATCTCTATAATCTATATTGAAGCACTTTTTACAGTGGAGAATGAGTTTATATCTTAAAAATTTACAAGGGTTGGATTATACATTGCAATTAGGCACATAAAATGCAAATCAAGAGCATTCTGGGAAGTATTTGAGAATTCAAGTGATTGTGCAATCATTTCAAACCATTTGATCACTATAATCTATATTTAAACTATTTATACAGTGGAGAATAAGTTTATAATTTTAAAAATTCAAAAGGATTGGATTATACATAGAATTACGCACATAAATAGCAAATAAAGCACCGTTCTAGACATAAATGGAGCATTTCTCATGATTGTGCATTCATTTCTAGCCATTTGATCACAATAATCTATATTTAAGCTCTTTATACAGTGAAGAATAAGTTTATAATCTTAAAAATTCAAATGCATTGGATTATACATGGAAATTACACATATCAAGAGCAAATAATGTGCGTTCTAGACAGAATTGAAGAATTTTAAGCGATTGTGAATTCATTACAAGCTATTTGATCACAATAATCTATATTTAAGCTCTCTTTATACAGTAGAGAATAAGTTTATAATCTTAAATGTTCAAAAGCATTGGATTACACAGGGTAATTACGCACATCAATAGCAAATAATTTGCATTCTGGACAGGATTAGTGAATTTCAAGCAATTGTGCATTCATTACAAGCTATTTGATCAAACTAATTTATATTTAAGCTCATTATACAGTAGAGAATAAGTTTATAATCTAAAAAATTCTAAAGGATTGGATTGCAAATGACAATTACGCACATAAAGTGCAAATAATGAGCGGTCTGGACAGAATTGGAGCATTTGATGCTATTGTGCATTGATTTCAAGCCATTTGATCACAATAATCTATATTTAAGCTTTTTATACAGTGAAGAATAAGTTTATTATCCTAAAAATTCAAAAGGATTGGATTATAAATGGTAATTACGCACATCAAGTGCAAATAATGAGCGTTCTGGAAAGAATTGGATCTTTTTAAGCGATTGTGCATTCATTTCAAATCATTTGATCTTTATAATCTATATTTGAGCTCTTTATACAGTGGAGAATAAGATTATAATCTTGAAAATTCAAAAGGATTTGATTATACATGGCAATTACGCACATAAATTTCAAATAATGAGTATTCTGGAAAGAATTGGAGCAATTCACGCTATTGTGCATTCATTTCAAGCAATTTGATCACAATAATCTATTTTTATGCTCTTTATACAGTGAAGAATAAGTTTATAATCTTAAAAATTGAAAAGAATTAGATTATTAATGGCAAATACGCACATCAAATGCAAATAATGAGCGTTCTTGAAAATATTGGAGCTTTTCAAACGATTGTGCATTCATTTCAAGTCATTTGACAACTATAGTCTATATTTGAGCTCTTTATACAGAGGAGAATAAGATTATAATCTTAAAAATTCGAAACTTTTTTATTATACATGGCAATTACGAGCATTAATTTAAAATAATGAGCATTCTGGACAGAATTGGAGTATTTCACGCGATTGTGCATTCATTTGAAGCCATTTGATCACAATAATCTATATTTAAGCTCTTCATACAGTGGAGAATCAATTTATAATCTTAAAAATTCTAAAGAACTGGATTATAAATGACAATTGCGCACATCAAGAGCAAAAAATGTGCGTTCTGGACAGAATTGGAGAATTTCAAGCGATTTTGCATTCATTACAAGCTATTTGATCGCAATAATCTATATTTAAGCTCTTTATACAGTAGAATATAATTTTTAATCTTAAAAATTCAAAAGAATTGAATTATAAGTGATAATTACGCACATAAAGTGCAAATAAAGGGCTGTCTGGACAGAATTGGAGCTTTTCAAGCGATTGTGCATTCATTTCAATTCATTTGATCACAATAATATATATTTGAGCTCTTTATATAGTGGAGAATAAATTTATAATCTTAAAAATTCAAAAGGATTGGATTATAAATGGCAATTACGCACATAAATTGCAAATAATAAGCATTCTGTACAGAATTGGAGCTTTTCGCGCTATTGTGCATTCATTTCGAGCCATTTGATCACAATAATCTATATTTAAGCTCTTTATACAGTGAATAATAAGTTTATAATTTTAAAAATTCAAAAGGATTGGATTATAAATGACAATTACGCACATAAGCTGCAAATAATGTGAGTACTGGACAGAATTGGAGCTTTTCAAGCGATTGTGCATTCATTTCAAGTCATTTGATCTCTATAATCTATATTGAAGCACTTTTTACAGTGGAGAATGAGTTTATATCTTAAAAATTTACAAGGGTTGGATTATACATTGCAATTAGGCACATAAAATGCAAATCAAGAGCATTCTGGGAAGTATTTGAGAATTCAAGTGATTGTGCAATCATTTCAAACCATTTGATCACTATAATCTATATTTAAACTATTTATACAGTGGAGAATAAGTTTATAATTTTAAAAATTCAAAAGGATTGGATTATACATAGAATTACGCACATAAATAGCAAATAAAGCACCGTTCTAGACATAAATGGAGCATTTCTCATGATTGTGCATTCATTTCTAGCCATTTGATCACAATAATCTATATTTAAGCTCTTTATACAGTGAAGAATAAGTTTATAATCTTAAAAATTCAAATGCATTGGATTATACATGGAAATTACACATATCAAGAGCAAATAATGTGCGTTCTAGACAGAATTGAAGAATTTTAAGCGATTGTGAATTCATTACAAGCTATTTGATCACAATAATCTATATTTAAGCTCTCTTTATACAGTAGAGAATAAGTTTATAATCTTAAATGTTCAAAAGCATTGGATTACACAGGGTAATTACGCACATCAATAGCAAATAATTTGCATTCTGGACAGGATTAGTGAATTTCAAGCAATTGTGCATTCATTACAAGCTATTTGATCAAACTAATTTATATTTAAGCTCATTATACAGTAGAGAATAAGTTTATAATCTAAAAAATTCTAAAGGATTGGATTGCAAATGACAATTACGCACATAAAGTGCAAATAATGAGCGGTCTGGACAGAATTGGAGCATTTGATGCTATTGTGCATTGATTTCAAGCCATTTGATCACAATAATCTATATTTAAGCTTTTTATACAGTGAAGAATAAGTTTATTATCCTAAAAATTCAAAAGGATTGGATTATAAATGGTAATTACGCACATCAAGTGCAAATAATGAGCGTTCTGGAAAGAATTGGATCTTTTCAAGCGATTGTGCATTCATTTCAAATCATTTGATCTTTATAATCTATATTTGAGCTCTTTATACAGTGGAGAATAAGATTATAATCTTGAAAATTCAAAAGGATTTGATTATACATGGCAATTACGCACATAAATTTCAAATAATGAGTATTCTGGAAAGAATTGGAGCAATTCACGCTATTGTGCATTCATTTCAAGCAATTTGATCACAATAATCTATTTTTATGCTCTTTATACAGTGAAGAATAAGTTTATAATCTTAAAAATTGAAAAGAATTAGATTATTAATGGCAAATACGCACATCAAATGCAAATAATGAGCGTTCTGGAAAATATTGGAGCTTTTCAAACGATTGTGCATTCATTTCAAGTCATTTGACAACTATAGTCTATATTTGAGCTCTTTATACAGAGGAGAATAAGATTATAATCTTAAAAATTCGAAACTTTTTTATTATACATGGCAATTACGAGCATTAATTTAAAATAATGAGCATTCTGGACAGAATTGGAGTATTTCACGCGATTGTGCATTCATTTGAAGCCATTTGATCACAATAATCTATATTTAAGCTCTTCATACAGTGGAGAATCAATTTATAATCTTAAAAATTCTAAAGAACTGGATTATAAATGACAATTGCGCACATCAAGAGCAAAAAATGTGCGTTCTGGACAGAATTGGAGAATTTCAAGCGATTTTGCATTCATTACAAGCTATTTGATCGCAATAATCTATATTTAAGCTCTTTATACAGTAGAATATAATTTTTAATCTTAAAAATTCAAAAGAATTGAATTATAAGTGATAATTACGCACATAAAGTGCAAATAAAGGGCTGTCTGGACAGAATTGGAGCTTTTCAAGCGATTGTGCATTCATTTCAATTCATTTGATCACAATAATCTATATTTGAGCTCTTTATATAGTGGAGAATAAATTTATAATCTTAAAAATTCAAAAGGATTGGATTATAAATGGCAATTACGCACATAAATTGCAAATAATAAGCATTCTGTACAGAATTGGAGCTTTTCGCGCTATTGTGCATTCATTTCGAGCCATTTGATCACAATAATCTATATTTAAGCTCTTTTTTTTTTTTAGACAAACTAGATAGAGGCTATCTAGTAACAGAAAAGAAAAAGAAAACCGAAATAAACAAGAAAAGAAACACTATCTAACAGAACTTCCAGAATAGAGTAGCTTCCTGCACGATCCAATTATGCACCGCTTCAACAGATCTTGTTTTGCCTCGAAAAATTCTGTTATTTCTCTCTAGCCAGATGGCCCACAGAGTAGCCGCAACTTGGGAAGAATTGTAAGCATTTCCTTGTGCAGGTGAGCAAAGAGAAAGCAACAGAGTATGCAAATCAGCCAACTGAGCCTGAAGTACACCTATACAAGACCAGAGGTGTACAGAGAAGGAGCAGTTGCAAAAAATATGTTCAGCTGATTCAAGGATATTCTGGTGGCATAGGTGGCAGTGATTCTGAACCTGAATGTTCCGTCTTAGCAATTGGTCTTGTGTTAGAATTCTGCCATGGGAAAGCAAGACTAGGAAAACTTTTAAGGTGGGAGGTACTTTAAGTTTCCAAAAACGCTTGAATTTGAAACCAGTTTTTCCGGCCGAAATTAGCTGTTTATAGAGAGATGCTGAGGAGTAAACCCCATCAGTAGTCCATTTCCAAACTAAGCTGTCACTTCCTTCGGTCAGTCGAACCGATTGCGTTTGATTGAAGATCCAGCTATGTAATTGAGTCATTGGTGCTGGTATGTACTGAAACCAATTGTTCAAAGCAGTACTCACAGAAGTTAAAGGTGATGGTAATGAACAAGGGGTCTTTGTAAAGTACGCAAGTGAAGAACCAGTCCAGTTATCAAACCAGAAGAGAGTTGTCCTCCCATTTTTAATAACCGATCTTACCGAAATCTGAAAGTATAGGCGAATTCCCATCAGTTGTTTCCACAGAAAAGAGCCATTGCTGTTCCAAGCCAATGGGGGTAACAAACCATTTCTTTTCTCATACAGTTGTCTAGCTACCATTGACCAAAGCGAGTCAGGATGAGAATAAAGTCTCCACCACCATCTAATCAGCAAGCATATATTCTGCAATCGAAGATCAACCAAACCAAAACCTCCCAAGCTCTTTGGTAGACACATCCGATCCCAGGCCAGCAAGGGAATACCCGCTCTTCCTGTACCCGTTCCCTTCCAAATAAAATTCCTTCTAATTCGGTCAATTTCCTTAATAACCCAAGCGGGGAGATGGAATACCGACATGTAATAGATAGGTATAGAGGAGAGAACAGAGGCTGCAAGAACTATCCTACCAGCCCTGGACATTAAGGAGCATTTCCAGCCTGCTAACTTTTTGGAAACAGTATCAATTAGTTTTTGGAAACATTCTCTTTTAGGTCTCTTGTGCGATAAAGGCAAACCTAAGTAGGTCATGGGAAGTTGAGTGTGATCACAGAGCAGCACACTCTGAAGGGAGTCAACTTGTGCTGTTGAAAGATTGAAAGGGACAAAACACGTTTTCGTCCAGTTAATATCAATTCCTGAGATCTTAGAAAACGTATTCAGTACCACTGCGGCCAAAGAAGGTGATCTTCCTTTAACTGTTGAAAACAGTAAAGTGTCATCCGCGAACTGCAAAAGGTAGAAGGGGTCTACTAGCCTTGGTGTAAGTCTATGTTGAACAGTCAGGGCTACAGAATGAAGCATACGGGTGAGTACATCAGCTGCCAGAATGAACAGAGCGGGAGACAGAGGGTCACCCTGACGTAAACCCCTCTTATGATTGAAGCTTTGGCCTAAGATCCCATTAATGAGAATAGCAGAGGTGGAGGTGGTGAAAAGTAGTGTAATCCACCTCAAAAAATTCGGGGGGAATCCTCTTGCATTCAGTAAATTAAAAAGAAAAGGCCAAGTGACGGTGTCAAAAGCTTTTCGAAAGTCAAGTTTCATCATGAAAGCTGCCTGTTCACTGCTTGAAATGTTTGCTATAATTTCTCTTGCACAATTAAAGTTTTCTGATATTACTCGTCCTTTGACGAAGCCTGTTTGTGTGCTGGATATTAAATGAGGCAAAAAAACAGCCAATCTGTTACTCAAAACTTTAGAGATCAGCTTTGGTAAGTAAGAGATAATGCTTATCGGTCTGAAGCTAGAGAGTAATTGAGCATTCTCTTCCTTAGGTAACAAAATTATATGTGCTAAGTTGGACTCCTTGAGATCCAGGTTATGCTTGAAGAGTTCTCCAAAAAGGTCCAGCAGATCATGTTTAATCAAGTCCCAATTGAGCTTGTAGAACTCATTAGGAAAACCGTCTGGACCACAAGATTTATTGTCCTGCAATCCCATGACAGCTACCTCAATTTCGCTTTCAGTAAAAGGAAGGTCCAGGGCGCCAAGGAGAGTTGAATCATTTTGATAGAGGCTAGTTGGATCAAAAGGAATGGTTTCATGCTCTGCTCCTATAATGGCCTTAAAAAAAACTGTGAACTCTCTCACAATAGAATCTGTCCCTATGACTTGGTTACCATTAACCTGAATGGTTGAAATGCTTTTGTTCCTTAGCTTTTGTGTTGCTGTTGCATGGAAAAAGCGGGTGTTTCTGTCACCGCATTGTAACCACCTCGTCCTTGCGCGTTGATGCCACCTTATTTCCAGAATGTTTGCTAGATGGTAGGCCCTTTCCTTTAAAAAAATCCTTAATCGCAGCTCAAGAGAAGTGAGGGTCCTGTGCTCCTCTATCGTATCCAAGCAAGCAAGGAAAGTTTTAGCATTACGTAGAAAAATCCCAGGAAAGGGTACATGCTGCCGATGCCAACTTCTCAAGGCAGTATGTATCTCAGCCGACTTGGAGGTGAAATTAAGCAGGGGGTTGTTAGCAGCCTCAGTATAAGACCAAATCCCAGAAATAATCTGTAAACAATCTGTATTATTCAGCCAAAATTTTTCAATACGAAAAGGTTTCGGCTTAGTGTGCAACTGTCTACACTTGAGGAGTAGTGGCGTATGGTCAGACACCACCACAGGCAAAGCATTTAGAGTAATGCAAGGGTATGAGTTACTCCAATCAGTGGTCAAAAGGACTCTATCCAGCCTTGAGAGCGTAGGATCAGGTTGGTGGTTTGACCATGTGAATGTTCTGTTCTGCAACGGAACGTCTAAAAGTGATAAGTCATCAATTACAGAGTTAAATTGCTGCATGGCATCAAAGTCAAGACAAATGGTGGAGCGCTCGTGTGCCCACCGTACAACGTTATAATCCCCTGCTACTATCCAAAATGGAACAGAAATGCCGGAAATAAATCGCAACTCGCGAAAGAAGGATGAACGTTGTTGAGTAGAATGTGGTCCATAAACACACGTTATCAGGAGGTGCATCCCATTTCGTGTATCCAAGAGCAAGGCTGAGCAAGTGTGAGGAGTTGTCCAAGAATTTAAACAGGAGTAAAAACGTTTCCACGCAACTAAGCACCCACCACGGGTGTGAATCGCATCCAAGCAAACAACATTATAATCAAAGAAACTAGGCAGCAGAGTTTTAGCACAGTCATAATCAAAACAGTTGAGTTTAGTTTCTTGCAAACAAACACAGTCACATCTAGACGTGCGGATTAAATCAGCCACAACCCGACGCTTTGAGATTTCACCTAAACCTCTAACATTCCAACACAGCAAATTAAAAGGTTTAATATCCATTCAAGAACAAAAAAACCGCTACCAAAATAAATAAAAAGTCGGCTTAGTCCGACAGTTCATCAGCTGACGTTGGGTCTAGCTGGAGACATTCATTCGGATCACCCAAAAAGGGGCCCAGCGGCCCGTATTCCTCGCAGGCTCGGTTTGCAGCACGTTGCACCAAGACATGCTTAACAGGGCTCTCCACACGATGGGCCTCAGCAGAGGTGGCTGGCCTGCACTTGACTCGGCCCAAAAAATCATTCGAGCCTGAGAAGGCCTGCAAATCCAAATCCGGTAAAAACCGATTAATCGAGTTTTCTTCAACACCAACTAACTTAGCTATGTCCCTGGTCTCAGCATAAGTTAGGGGGACATTGAAAAACTGATCTGGTTGTACCTCAGCAATTTTTGGACCGCCTCTACCCTTAGAATTAAACTTATTGTTAGAAGTTTTCTTTTGAATTTTACAAGCACGTGGTAAATGTTTCCTAGCACCCGCGGCTTTTTTACCAGTGCTTACAACGGGGGTAGACTGGATAATAGGACAACAGGGGACACCCTGATCAGGGACAGTAAGGAATTCTGACTCTGGAAACAAGACTTGAGTACTGTGTGGGGTGTAAGTGGTGACAGAAGGTTGAGGAGAAAGAGACAAAACCTGAGCCGCCAGGTCATCCTCTAGAAGTACCTTCTTAGCATGGCCAGCTGTATTCTGAAGGCCAACAGACGCTCTCAGTTCCTCCTCATCCACAGTAGATAGCCGTTTGAGAGGATTCAAATTATTGTGGGTCCCCACCCTTGGATGCATCTGTGCAGAGCCAACAGTCTTATCCATATTGGGATTAGCATGTGGCATCCTCCCTGTATGCATGCGTGAGTTAGGCTGAGTAGTGGGTCCACTCCCAGTAAACCTCTCAGTCACTGACTTGCTGGGGCCCAATCTGTCAGTTTTCGTAGTCACGCTGAGGTCACGACGGAGAAGAGTAACCTCTGCCGCTTGTTTGCCACGTGTTACTGAAGCCTGTTGGGCATTGAGAGCGGCGGAGATATCTTCCGGCAAGTCGGTGGGATCAACATGGCGGAAGATGCGTTGGAGTTCCTTCACATTGAAGGTGACAAACTCCTCCGACTCGCCAACACCGTGCACAATCTCTGGAGACGACTGCCTGACAGGTGGCTGTGATCGGTTGCTAGGCCGATCTATGATCGGAGGTGAAGGAGGAAAATCCTCCAAACCATAAACCTGACCTTGACACCATCTTTTGATCCCCACGACCACTGGATAATCCACCGCTCCGACAGTAAGTTTGGCTGATCTTGGTATTTCACAAAGGTCATGAACGGCCACGGCCACATCCCAGTTGATAAAATTTCCCGGTATGTCGGGGTCTACCGTTCCCAAGTAGGTACCGAACTGGCTGACTGCATGAGCAATGAAATCCTCTCTCCAGCATTGAACAGGGACATCAAAGAATCTAACAAGAGCCTTGAACCTGGGAATGTTGATGTCAGCACCTACCAAAGGTGACCAGAGAGTGGCAGTGAAGCCCTTGTTCCACCATTCTTCAGGAAAGGCTAAGCAAATGTCAGCTGCCATGACATTCTCAGGTGGAATAACAATGAAGCGACCCTTTGGTAACTGTCCAACATGTAGTAAATCCGGTGATACCAGTCCAGTAGCAGCCACCTGCTTTGCAATTTCGTCCAGAGAGAAGTCATACTCAGCATCTTGAGGGGTGGTGATTACTAACCCTCTGCTAAGGCGCCCAAGTTCCTTGAAATAAGCAGAATCTCTTGTCAGGTAGCATTTAATGCTTTCTGGTCGATCAGAGTCAGGTGGGAGAACTGAAGAGCAACCATGGTCAGAAAGTAGATCCATAAAATCAGGCTCTCCAAAGAATGATGGTTCAGGCTGAACAGAAGCAGAAGGCCCCTCTTTATCAGTGAAGGAAGTTGGGGGGTGTGTTTGTTTGTGGGATTGGGATGGTGGTGGTGGCAGTTGCCGACGAGACGGTGGCTGTGACGGTGGCGGAGGAGGTTGCCTGTACTCGCGGCGGTAGGTGGAGGCCTGTCTGGGTCTATCTGGCCGTGGACTAGGGCACTCAAAGTAATCGTGGCCTTGAGCCCAGCAGGAGGCACACCTCCTAGGGTTCTCGCATCTAGCTGCTGAGTGGCCAAGCTTGAAGCACCGAAAGCATCGATTCTTCCAATCTGGGTCGCCTTGCCTTGGAGGGAACTTGAGAGTGGTTGGACTGTCCGGCGAGGTTATCAGGCGGGGCTGACGAGGGAGCCTGGCCTGGGAGTTACGAGAAGCAGCTCTGTGGGAAGCAGATCTGGGACGGCTCCTTTCAATCTGAGTGGAGACAGGCGCAGCATTGAAGGGAGCTCTGGTGGTTGTCCGGCCAGAGGTGGCCGGAGAAGCGACTATCTGAGAGTAGGTAGGGCGGCCGCCGTAGAGAGTCAGCTCACGGGTGAGTCGCGGTGGGATGGGAATGTTGGTTGCAGAGGTGTTGGAAGAGGAACTGGCTGTGCTGAGGTGTCGACGACGGTGCTGAACTAGTTGCCAACCTTGGGAAGCCATTGGAGCCGCGGTTGAAGGAGTCTCCTCAGCTTCGATCGAGAGGAAATCATATATTTAAGCTCTTTATACAGTGAATAATAAGTTTATAATTTTAAAAATTCAAAAGGATTGGATTATAAATGACAATTACGCACATAAGCTGCAAATAATGTGAGTACTGGACAGAATTGGAGCTTTTCAAGCGATTGTGCATTCATTTCAAGTCATTTGATCTCTATAATCTATATTGAAGCACTTTTTACAGTGGAGAATGAGTTTATATCTTAAAAATTTACAAGGGTTGGATTATACATTGCAATTAGGCACATAAAATGCAAATCAAGAGCATTCTGGGAAGTATTTGAGAATTCAAGTGATTGTGCAATCATTTCAAACCATTTGATCACTATAATCTATATTTAAACTATTTATACAGTGGAGAATAAGTTTATAATTTTAAAAATTCAAAAGGATTGGATTATACATAGAATTACGCACATAAATAGCAAATAAAGCACCGTTCTAGACATAAATGGAGCATTTCTCATGATTGTGCATTCATTTCTAGCCATTTGATCACAATAATCTATATTTAAGCTCTTTATACAGTGAAGAATAAGTTTATAATCTTAAAAATTCAAATGCATTGGATTATACATGGAAATTACACATATCAAGAGCAAATAATGTGCGTTCTAGACAGAATTGAAGAATTTTAAGCGATTGTGAATTCATTACAAGCTATTTAATCACAATAATCTATATTTAAGCTCTCTTTATACAGTAGAGAATAAGTTTATAATCTTAAATGTTCAAAAGCATTGGATTACACAGGGTAATTACGCACATCAATAGCAAATAATTTGCATTCTGGACAGGATTAGTAAATTTCAAGCAATTGTGCATTCATTACAAGCTATTTGATCAAACTAATTTATATTTAAGCTCATTATACAGTAGAGAATAAGTTTATAATCTGAAAAATTCTAAAGGATTGGATTGCAAATGACAATTACGCACATAAAGTGCAAATAATGAGCGGTCTGGACAGAATTGGAGCATTTGATGCTATTGTGCATTGATTTCAAGCCATTTGATCACAATAATCTATATTTAAGCTTTTTATACAGTGAAGAATAAGTTTATTATCTTAAAAATTCAAAAGGATTGGATTATAAATGGTAATTACGCACATCAAGTGCAAATAATGAGCGTTCTGGAATGAATTGGATCTTTTCAAGCGATTGTGCATTCATTTCAAATCATTTGATCTTTATAATCTATATTTGATCTCTTTATACAGTGGAGAATAAGATTATAATCTTGAAAATTCAAAAGGATTTGATTATACATGGCAATTACGCACAAAAATTTCAAATAATGAGTATTCTGGAAAGAATTGGAGCAATTCACGCTATTGTGCATTCATTTCAAGCAATTTGATCACAATAATCTATTTTTAAGCTCTTTATACAGTGAAGAATAAGTTTATAATCTTAAAAATTGAAAAGAATTAGATTATTAATGGCAATTACGCACATCAAATGCAAATAATGAGCGTTCTGGAAAATATTGGAGCTTTTCAAACGATTGTGCATTCATTTCAAGTCATTTGACAACTATAGTCTATATTTGAGCTCTTTATACAGAGGAGAATAAGATTATAATCTTAAAAATTCGAAACATTTTTATTATACAAGGCAATTACGAGCATTAATTTAAAATAATGAGCATTCTGGACAGAATTGGAGTATTTCACGCGATTGTGCATTCATTTGAAGCCATTTGATCACAATAATCTATATTTAAGCTCTTCATACAGTGGAGAATCAATTTATAATCTTAAAAATTCTAAAGAACTGGATTATAAATGACAATTGCGCACATCAAGAGCAAAAAATGTGCGTTCTGGACAGAATTGGAGAATTTCAAGCGATTTTGCATTCATTGCAAGCTATTTGATCGCAATAATCTATATTTAAGCTCTTTATACAGTAGAATATAATTTTTAATCTTAAAAATTCAAAAGAATTGAATTATAAGTGATAATTACGCACATAAAGTGCAAATAAAGGGCTGTCTGGACAGAATTGGAGCTTTTCAAGCGATTGTGCATTCATTCAATTCATTTGATCACAATAATCTATATTTGAGCTCTTTATATAGTGGAGAATAAATTTATAATCTTAAAAATTCAAAAGGATTGGATTATAAATGGCAATTACGCACATAAATTGCAAATAATGAGCATTCTGTACAGAATTGGAGCTTTTCGCGCTATTGTGCATTCATTTCGAGCCATTTGATCACAATAATCTATATTTAAGCTCTTTATACAGTGAATAATAAGTTTATAATCTTAAAAATTCAAAAGGATTGGATTATAAATGACAATTACGCACATAAGGTGCAAATAATGTGAGTACTGGACAGAATTGGATCTTTTCAAGCGATTGTGCATTCATTTCAAGTCATTTGATCTCTATAATCTATATTTGAGCTCTTTATATAGCGGAGAATAAATTTATAATCTTAAAAATTCAAAAGGATTGGATTATAAATGGCAATTACGCACATAAATTGCAAATAATGAGCATTCTGTTCAGAATTGGAGCTTTTCGCGCTATTGTGCATTCATTTCGAGCCATTTGATCACAATAATCTATATTTAAGCTCTTTATACAGTGAATAATATGTTTATAATCTTAAAAATTCAAAAGGATTGGATTATAAATGACAATTACGCACATAAGGTGCAAATAATGTGAGTACTGGACAGAATTGGAGCTTTTCAAGCGATTGTGCATTCATTTCAAGTCATATGATCTCTATAATCTATATTTTTGCTCTTTATACAGTGGAGAAAAAGATTATAATCTTAAAAATTCAAAAGGATTTGATTATACATGGCAATTACGCACATAAATTGCAAATAATGTGCATTCAGGAAAGAATTGGAGCGTTTCGCGCTATTGTACATTCATTTCAGACCATTTGATCACAATAATC
Source organism: Rhynchospora pubera (assembly GCA_028095005.1). Taxonomy (NCBI): domain Eukaryota; kingdom Viridiplantae; phylum Streptophyta; class Magnoliopsida; order Poales; family Cyperaceae; genus Rhynchospora; species Rhynchospora pubera. The sequence continues at coordinate 8,644,847 of CM051461.1, forward strand.
TATATTTAAGCTCTTTATACATGAAGAATAAGTTTATAATTCTAAAAATTCAAATGCATTGGATTATACATGGAAATAACACATATCAAGAGCAAATAATGTGCGTTCTAGACAGAATTGAAGAATTTTAAGCGATTGTGCATTCATTACAAGCTATTTGATCACAATAATCTATATTTAAGCTCTCTTTATACAGTAGAGAATAAGTTTATAAACTTAAAAATTCAAAAGCATTGGATTACACAGGGTAATTACACACATCAATAGCAAATAATTTGCATTCTGGACAGGATTAGTGAATTTCAAGCAATTGTGCATTCATTACAAGCTATTTGATCAAACTAATTTATATTTAAGCTCATTATACAGTAGAGAATAAGTTTATAATCTGAAAAATTCTAAAGGATTGGATTGCAAATGACAATTACGCACATAAAGTGCAAATAATGAGCGGTCTGGACAGAATTGGAGCATTTGATGCTATTGTGCATTCATTTCAAGCCATTTGATCACAATAATCTATATTTAAGCTTTTTATACAGTGAAGAATAAGTTTATTATCTTAAAAATTCAAAAGGATTGGATTATAAATGGTAATTACGCACATCAAGTGCAAATAATGAGCGTTCTGGAAAGAATTGGATCTTTTCAAGCGATTGTGCATTCATTTCAAATCATTTGATCTTTATAATCTATATTTGATCTCTTTATACAGTGGAGAATAAGATTATAATCTTGAAAATTCAAAAGGATTTGATTATACATGGCAATTACGCACAAAAATTTCAAATAATGAGTATTCTGGAAAGAATTGGAGCAATTCACGCTATTGTGCATTCATTTCAAGCAATTTGATCACAATAATCTATTTTTAAGCTCTTCATACAGTGAAGAATAAGTTTATAATCTTAAAAATTGAAAAGAATTAGATTATTAATGGCAATTACGCACATCAAATGCAAATAATGAGCGTTCTGGAAAATATTGGAGCTTTTCAAACGATTGTGCATTCATTTCAAGTCATTTGACAACTATAGTCTATATTTGAGCTCTTTATACAGAGGAGAATAAGATTATAATCTTAAAAATTCGAAACTTTTTTATTATACATGGCAATTACGAGCATTAATTTAAAATAATGAGCATTCTGGACAGAATTGGAGTATTTCACGCGATTGTGCATTCATTTGAAGCCATTTGATCACAATAATCTATATTTAAGCTCTTCATACAGTGGAGAATCAATTTATAATCTTAAAAATTCTAAAGAACTGGATTATAAATGACAATTGCGCACATCAAGAGCAAAAAATGTGCGTTCTGGACAGAATTGGAGAATTTCAAGCGATTTTGCATTCATTACAAGCTATTTGATCGCAATAATCTATATTTAAGCTCTTTATACAGTAGAATATAATTTTTAATCTTAAAAATTCAAAAGAATTGAATTATAAGTGATAATTACGCACATAAAGTGCAAATTAAGGGCTGTCTGGACAGAATTGGAGCTTTTCAAGCGATTGTGCATTCATTTCAATTCATTTGATCACAATAATCTATATTTGAGCTCTTTATATAGTGGAGAATAAATATATAATCTTAAAAATTCAAAAGGATTGGATTATAAATGGCAATTACGCACATAAATTGCAAATAATGAGCATTCTGTACAGAATTGGAGCTTTTCGCGCTATTGTGCATTCATTTCGAGCCATTTGATCACAATAATCTATATTTAAGCTCTTTATACAGTGAATAATAAGTTTATAATCTTAAAAATTCAAAAGGATGGGATTATAAATGACAATTACGCACATAAGGTGCAAATAATGTGAGTACTGGACAGAATTGGATCTTTTCAAGCGATTGTGCATTCATTTCAAGTCATATGATCTCTATAATCTATATTTTTGCTCTTTATACAGTGGAGAAAAAGATTATAATCTTAAAAATTCAAAAGGATTTGATTATACATGGCAATTACGCACATAAATTGCAAATAATGTGCATTCAGGAAAGAATTGGAGCGTTTCGCGCTATTGTACATTCATTTCAGACCATTTGATCACAATAATCTATATTTAAGCTCTTTATACATGAAGAATAAGTTTATAATTCTAAAAATTCAAATGCATTGGATTATACATGGAAATAACACATATCAAGAGCAAATAATGTGCGTTCTAGACAGAATTGAAGAATTTTAAGCGATTGTGCATTCATTACAAGCTATTTGATCACAATAATCTATATTTAAGCTCTCTTTATACAGTAGAGAATAAGTTTATAAACTTAAAAATTCAAAAGCATTGGATTACACAGGGTAATTACACACATCAATAGCAAATAATTTGCATTCTGGACAGGATTAGTGAATTTCAAGCAATTGTGCATTCATTACAAGCTATTTGATCAAACTAATTTATATTTAAGCTCATTATACAGTAGAGAATAAGTTTATAATCTGAAAAATTCTAAAGGATTGGATTGCAAATGACAATTACGCACATAAAGTGCAAATAATGAGCGGTCTGGACAGAATTGGAGCATTTGATGCTATTGTGCATTGATTTCAAGCCATTTGATCACAATAATCTATATTTAAGCTTTTTATACAGTGAAGAATAAGTTTATTATCTTAAAAATTCAAAAGGATTGGATTATAAATGGTAATTACGCACATCAAGTGCAAATAATGAGCGTTCTGGAAAGAATTGGATCTTTTCAAGCGATTGTGCATTCATTTCAAATCATTTGATCTTTATAATCTATATTTGATCTCTTTATACAGTGGAGAATAAGATTATAATCTTGAAAATTCAAAAGGATTTGATTATACATGGCAATTACGCACAAAAATTTCAAATAATGAGTATTCTGGAAAGAATTGGAGCAATTCACGCTATTGTGCATTCATTTCAAGCAATTTGATCACAATAATCTATTTTTAAGCTCTTTATACAGTGAATAATATGTTTATAATCTTAAAAATTCAAAAGGATTGGATTATAAATGACAATTACGCACATAAGGTGCAAATAATGAGCGTTCTGGAAAATATTGGAGCTTTTCAAACGATTGTGCATTCATTTCAAGTCATTTGACAACTATAGTCTATATTTGAGCTCTTTATACAGAGGAGAATAAGATTATAATCTTAAAAATTCGAAACTTTTTTATTATACATGGCAATTACGAGCATTAATTTAAAATAATGAGCATTCTGGACAGAATTGGAGTATTTCACGCGATTGTGCATTCATTCGAAGCCATTTGATCACAATAATCTATATTTAAGCTCTTCATACAGTGGAGAATCAATTTATAATCTTAAAAATTCTAATGAACTGGATTATAAATGACAATTGCGCACATCAAGAGCAAAAAATGTGCGTTCTGGACAGAATTGGAGAATTTCAAGCGATTTTGCATTCATTACAAGCTATTTGATCGCAATAATCTATATTTAAGCTCTTTATACAGTAGAATATAATTTTTAATCTTAAAAATTCAAAAGAATTGAATTATAAGTGATAATTACGCACATAAAGTGCAAATAAAGGGCTGTCTGGACAGAATTGGAGCTTTTCAAGCGATTGTGCATTCATTTCAATTCATTTGATCACAATAATCTATATTTGAGCTCTTTATATAGTGGGGAATAAATTTATAATCTTAAAAATTCAAAAGGATTGGATTATAAATGGCAATTACGCACATAAATTGCAAATAATGAGCATTCTGTACAGAATTGGAGCTTTTCGCGGTATTGTGCATTCATTTCGAGCCATTTGATCACAATAATCTATATTTAAGCTCTTTATACAGTGAATAATAAGTTTATAATCTTAAAAATTCAAAAGGATTGGATTATAAATGACAATTACGCACATAAGTTGCAAATAATGTGAGTACTGGACAGAATTGGATCTTTTCAAGCGATTGTGCATTCATTTCAAGTCATTTGATCTCTATAATCTATATTTGAGCTCTTTCTATAGCGGAGAATAAATTTATAATCTTAAAAATTCAAAAGGATTGGATTATAAATGGCAATTACGCACATAAATTGCAAATAATGAGCATTCTGTTCAGAATTGGAGCTTTTCGCGCTATTGTGCATTCATTTCGAGCCATTTGATCACAATAATCTATATTTAAGCTCTTTATACAGTGAATAATATGTTTATAATCTTAAAAATTCAAAAGGATTGGATTATAAATGACAATTACGCACATAAGGTGCAAATAATGTGAGTACTGGACAGAATTGGAGCTTTTCAAGCGATTGTGCATTCATTTCAAGTCATATGATCTCTATAATCTATATTTTTGCTCTTTATACAGTGGAGAAAAAGATTATAATCTTAAAAATTCAAAAGGATTTGATTATACATGGCAATTACGCACATAAATTGCAAATAATGTGCATTCAGGAAAGAATTGGAGCGTTTCGCGCTATTGTACATTCATTTCAGACCATTTGATCACAATAATCTATATTTAAGCTCTTTATACATGAAGAATAAGTTTATAATTCTAAAAATTCAAATGCATTGGATTATACATGGAAATAACACATATCAAGAGCAAATAATGTGCGTTCTAGACAGAATTGAAGAATTTTAAGCGATTGTGCATTCATTACAAGCTATTTGATCACAATAATCTATATTTAAGCTCTCTTTATACAGTAGAGAATAAGTTTATAAACTTAAAAATTCAAAAGCATTGGATTACACAGGGTAATTACACACATCAATAGCAAATAATTTGCATTCTGGACAGGATTAGTGAATTTCAAGCAATTGTGCATTCATTACAAGCTATTTGATCAAACTAATTTATATTTAAGCTCATTATACAGTAGTGAATAATTTTATAATCTGAAAAATTCTAAAGGATTGGATTGCAAATGACAATTACGCACATAAAGTGCAAATAATGAGCGGTCTGGACAGAATTGGAGCATTTGATGCTATTGTGCATTCATTTCAAGCCATTTGATCACAATAATCTATATTTAAGCTTTTTATACAGTGAAGAATAAGTTTATTATCTTAAAAATTCAAAAGGATTGGATTATAAATGGTAATTACGCACATCAAGTGCAAATAATGAGCGTTCTGGAAAGAATTGGATCTTTTCAAGCGATTGTGCATTCATTTCAAATCATTTGATCTTTATAATCTATATTTGAGCTCTTTATACAGTGGAGAATAAGATTATAATCTTGAAAATTCAAAAGGATTTGATTATACATGGCAATTACGCACATAAATTTCAAATAATGAGTATTCTGGAAAGAATTGGAGCAATTCACGCTATTGTGCATTCATTTCAAGCAATTTGATCACAATAATCTATTTTTAAGCTCTTTATACAGTGAAGAATAAGTTTATAATCTTAAAAATTGAAAAGAATTAGATTATTAATGGCAATTACGCACATCAAATGCAAATAATGAGCGTTCTGGAAAATATTGGAGCTTTTCAAACGATTGTGCATTCATTTCATGTCATTTGACAACTATAGTCTATATTTGAGCTCTTTATACAGAGGAGAATAAGATTATAATCTTAAAAATTCGAAACTTTTTTATTATACATGGCAATTACGAGCATTAATTTAAAATAATGAGCATTCTGGACAGAATTGGAGTATTTCACGCGATTGTGCATTCATTTGAAGCCATTTGATCACAATAATCTATATTTAAGCTCTTCATACAGTGGAGAATCAATTTATAATCTTAAAAATTCTAAAGAACTGGATTATAAATGACAATTGCGCACATCAAGAGCAAAAAATGTGCGTTCTGGACAGAATTGGAGAATTTCAAGCGATTTTGCATTCATTACAAGCTATTTGATCGCAATAATCTATATTTAAGCTCTTTATACAGTAGAATATAATTTTTAATCTTAAAAATTCAAAAGAATTGAATTATAAGTGATAATTACGCACATAAAGTGCAAATAAAGGGCTGTCTGGACAGAATTGGAGCTTTTCAAGCGATTGTGCATTCATTCAATTCATTTGATCACAATAATCTATATTTGAGCCCTTTATATAGTGGAGAATAAAATTATAATCTTAAAAATTCAAAAGGATTGGATTATAAATGGCAATTACGCACATAAATTGCAAATAATAAGCATTCTGTACAGAATTGGAGCTTTTCGCGCTATTGTGCATTCATTTCGAGCCATTTGATCACAATAATCTATATTTAAGCTCTTTATACAGTGAATAATAAGTTTATAATTTTAAAAATTCAAAAAGATTGGATTATAAATGACAATTACGCACATAAGGTGCAAATAATGTGAGTACTGGACAGAATTGGAGCTTTTCAAGCGATTGTGCATTCATTTCAAGTCATTTGATCTCTATAATCTATATTGAAGCACTTTTTACAGTGGAGAATGAGTTTATATCTTAAAAATTTACAAGGGTTGGATTATACATTGCAATTACGCACATAAAATGCAAATCAAGAGCATTCTGGGAAGTATTTGAGAATTCAAGTGATTGTGCAATCATTTCAAACCATTTGATCACTATAATCTATATTTAAACTATTTATACAGTGGAGAATAAGTTTATAATTTTAAAAATTCAAAAGGATTGGATTATACATAGAATTACACACATAAATAGCAAATAAAGCACCGTTCTAGACATAAATGGAGCATTTCTCATGATTGTGCATTCATTTCTAGCCATTTGATCACAATAATCTATATTTAAGCTCTTTATACAGTGAAGAATAAGTTTATAATCTTAAAAATTCAAAAGGATTGGATTATAAATGGCAATTACGCACATCAAGTGCAAATAATGAGCGGTCCAGAATGAATTGGAGCTTTTCAAGCAATTGTGCATTCATTTCAAGTCATTTGATCACAATAATCTATATTTGAGCTCTTTATATAGTGGAGAATAAATTTATAATCTTTAAAATTCAAAAGGATTGGATTATAAATGGCAATTACGCACATAAATTGCAAATAATGAGCATTCTGTACAGAATTGGAGCTTTCCGCGCTATTGTGCATTCATTTCGAGCCATTTGATCACAATAATCTATATTTAAGCTCTTTATACAGTGAATAATAAGTTTATAATCTTAAAAATTCAAAAGGATTGGATTATAAATGACAATTACGCACATAAGTTGCAAATAATGTGAGTACTGGACAGAATTGGAGCTTTTCAAGCGATTGTGCATTCATTTCAAGTCATTTGATCTCTATAATCTATATTTGAGCTCTTTATATAGTGGAGAATAAATTTATAATCTTAAAAATTCAAAAGGATTGGATTATAAATGGCAATTACGCACATAAATTGCAAATAATGAGCATTTTGTTCAGAATTGGAGCTTTTCGCGCTATTGTGCATTCATTTCGAGCCATTTGATCACAATAATCTATATTTAAGCTCTTTATACAGTGAATAATAAGTTTATAATCTTAAAAATTCAAAAGGATTGGATTATAAATGACAATTACGCACATAAGGTGCAAATAATGTGAGTACTGGACAGAATTGGAGCTTTTCAAGCGATTGTGCATTCATTTCAAGTCATATGATCTCTATAATCTATATTTTTGCTCTTTATACAGTGGAGAAAAAGATTATAATCTTAAAAATTCAAAAGGATTTGATTATACAAGGCAATTACGCACATAAATTGCAAATAATGAGCATTCTGGAAAGAATTGGAGCGTTTCGCGCTATTGTACATTCATTTCAGACCATTTGATCACAATAATCTATATTTAAGCTCTTTATACAATGAAGAATAAGTTTATAATTCTAAAAATTCAAATGCATTGGATTATACATGGAAATTACACATATCAAGAGCAAATAATGTGCGTTCTAGACAGAATTGAAGAATTTTAAACGATTGTGCATTCATTACAAGCTATTTGATCACAATAATCTATATTTAAGCTCTCTTTATACAGTAGAGAATAAGTTTATAATCTTAAAAATTCAAAAGCATTGGATTACACTGGGTAATTACGCACATCAATAGCAAATAATTTGCATTCTGGACAGGATTAGTGAATTTCAAGCAATTGTGCATTCATTACAAGCTATTTGATCAAACTAATTTACATTTAAGCTCTTTATACAGTAGAGAATAAGTTTATAATCTGAGAAATTCTAAAGGATTGGATTGCAAATGACAATTACGCACACACATAAAGTGCAAATAATGAGCGGTCTGGACAGAATTGGAGCATTTGATGCTATTGTGCATTCATTTCAAGCCATTTGATCACAATAATCTATATTTAAGCTTTTTATACAGTGAAGAATAAGTTTATTATCTTAAAAATTCAAAAGGATTGGATTATAAATGGTAATTACGCACATCAAGTGCAAATAATGAGCGTTCTGGAAAGAATTGGATCTTTTCAAGCGATTGTGCATTCATTTCAAATCATTTGATCTTTATAATCTATATTTGAGCTCTTTATACAGTGGAGAATAAGATTATAATCTTGAAAATTCAAAAGGGTTTGATTATACATGGCAATTACGCACATAAATTTCAAATAATGAGTATTCTGGAAAGAATTGGAGCAATTCACGCTATTGTGCATTCATTTCAAGCAATTTGATCACAATAATCTATTTTTAAACTCTTTATACAGTGAAGAATAAGTTTATAATCTTAAAAATTGAAAAGAATTAGATTATTAATGGCAATTACGCACATCAAATGCAAATAATGAGCGTTCTGGAAAATATTGGAGCTTTTCAAACGATTGTGCATTCATTTCAAGTCATTTGACAACTATAGTCTATATTTGAGCTCTTTATACAGAGGAGAATAAGATTATAATCTTAAAAATTCGAAACGATTTTATTATACATGGCAATTACGAGCATTAATTTAAAATAATGAGCATTCTGGACAGAATTGGAGTATTTCACGCGATTGTGCATTCATTTGAAGCCATTTGATCTCAATAATCTATATTTAAGCTCTTCATACAGTGGATAATCAATTTATAATCTTAAAAATTCTAAAGAACTGGATTATAAATGACAATTACGCACATCAAGAGCAAAAAATGTGCGTTCTGGACAGAATTGGAGAATTTCAAGCGATTTTGCATTCATTACAAGCTATTTGATCGCAATAATCTATATTTAAGCTCTTTATACAGTAGAATATAAGTTTATAATCTGAAAAATTCAAAAGAATTGAATTATAAATGATAATTACGCACATAAAGTGCAAATAAAGGGCTGTCTGGACAGAATTGGAGCTTTTCAAGCGATTGTGCATTCATTTCAATTCATTTGATCACAATAATCTATATTTGAGCTCTTTATATAGTGGAGAATAAATTTATAATCTTAAAAATTCAAAAGGATTGGATTATAAATGGCAATTACGCACATAAATTGCAAAGAATGAGCATTCTGTACAGAATTGGAGCTTTTTGCGCTATTGTGCATTCATTTCGAGCCATTTGATCACAATAATCTATATTTAAGCTCTTTATACAGTGAATAATAATTTTATAATTTTAAAAATTCAAAAGGATTGGATTATAAATGACAATTACGCACATAAGGTGCAAATAATGTGAGTACTGGACAGAATTGGAGCTTTTCAAACGATTGTGCATTCATTTCAAGTCATTTGATCTCTATAATCTTTATTGAAGCACTTTTTACAGTGGAGAATGAGTTTATATCTTAAAAATTTACAAGGGTTGGATTATACAATGCAATTACGCACATAAAATGGAAATCAAGAGTATTCTGGGAAGTATTTGAGAATTCAAGTGATTGTGCAATCATTTCAAACCATTTGATCACTATAATCTATATTTAAACTATTTATACAGTGGAGAATAAGTTTATAATCTTAAAAATTCAAAAGGATTGGATTATACATAGAATTACGCACATAAATAGCAAATAAAGCACCGTTCTAGACATAAATGGACCATTTCTCATGATTGTGCATTCATTTCTAGCCATTTGATCACAATAATCTATATTTAAGCTCTTTATACAGTGAAGAATAAGTTTATAATCTTAAAAATTCAAAAGGATTGGATTATAAATGGCAATTACGCACATCAAGTGCAAATAATGAGCGGTCCGGAATGAATTGGAGCTTTTCAAGCAATTGTGCATTCATTTCAAGTCATTTGATCACAATAATCTATATTTGAGCTCTTTATATAGTGGAGAATAAATTTATAATCTTTAAAATTCAAAAGGATTGGATTATAAATGGCAATTACGCACATAAATTGCAAATAATGAGCATTCTGTACAGAATTGGAGCTTTCCGCGCTATTGTGCATTCATTTCGAGCCATTTGATCACAATAATCTATATTTAAGCTCTTTATACAGTGAATAATAAGTTTATAATCTTAAAAATTCAAAAGGATTGGATTATAAATGACAATTACGCACATAAGTTGCAAATAATGTGAGTACTGGACAGAATTGGAGCTTTTCAAGCGATTGTGCATTCATTTCAAGTCATTTGATCTCTATAATCTATATTTGAGCTCTTTATATAGTGGAGAATAAATTTATAATCTTAAAAATTCAAAAGGATTGGATTATAAATGGCAATTACGCACATAAATTGCAAATAATGAGCATTTTGTTCAGAATTGGAGCTTTTCGCGCTATTGTGCATTCATTTCGAGCCATTTGATCACAATAATCTATATTTAAGCTCTTTATACAGTGAATAATAAGTTTATAATCTTAAAAATTCAAAAGGATTGGATTATAAATGACAATTACGCACATAAGGTGCAAATAATGTGAGTACTGGACAGAATTGGAGCTTTTCAAGCGATTGTGCATTCATTTCAAGTCATATGATCTCTATAATCTATATTTTTGCTCTTTATACAGTGGAGAAAAAGATTATAATCTTAAAAATTCAAAAGGATTTGATTATACATGGCAATTACGCACATAAATTGCAAATAATGAGCATTCTGGAAAGAATTGGAGCGTTTCGCGCTATTGTACATTCATTTCAGACCATTTGATCACAATAATCTATATTTAAGCTCTTTATACAATGAAGAATAAGTTTATAATTCTAAAAATTCAAATGCATTGGATTATACATGGAAATTACACATATCAAGAGCAAATAATGTGCGTTCTAGACAGAATTGAAGAATTTTAAACGATTGTGCATTCATTACAAGCTATTTGATCACAATAATCTATATTTAAGCTCTCTTTATACAGTAGAGAATAAGTTTATAATCTTAAAAATTCAAAAGCATTGGATTACACTGGGTAATTACGCACATCAATAGCAAATAATTTGCATTCTGGACAGGATTAGTGAATTTCAAGCAATTGTGCATTCATTACAAGCTATTTGATCAAACTAATTTACATTTAAGCTCTTTATACAGTAGAGAATAAGTTTATAATCTGAGAAATTCTAAAGGATTGGATTGCAAATGACAATTACGCACACACATAAAGTGCAAATAATGAGCGGTCTGGACAGAATTGGAGCATTTGATGCTATTGTGCATTCATTTCAAGCCATTTGATCACAATAATCTATATTTAAGCTTTTTATACAGTGAAGAATAAGTTTATTATCTTAAAAATTCAAAAGGATTGGATTATAAATGGTAATTACGCACATCAAGTGCAAATAATGAGCGTTCTGGAAAGAATTGGATCTTTTCAAGCGATTGTGCATTCATTTCAAATCATTTGATCTTTATAATCTATATTTGAGCTCTTTATACAGTGGAGAATAAGATTATAATCTTGAAAATTCAAAAGGGTTTGATTATACATGGCAATTACGCACATAAATTTCAAATAATGAGTATTCTGGAAAGAATTGGAGCAATTCACGCTATTGTGCATTCATTTCAAGCAATTTGATCACAATAATCTATTTTTAAACTCTTTATACAGTGAAGAATAAGTTTATAATCTTAAAAATTGAAAAGAATTAGATTATTAATGGCAATTACGCACATCAAATGCAAATAATGAGCGTTCTGGAAAATATTGGAGCTTTTCAAACGATTGTGCATTCATTTCAAGTCATTTGAAAACTATAGTCTATATTTGAGCTCTTTATACAGAGGAGAATAAGATTATAATCTTAAAAATTCGAAACGATTTTATTATACATGGCAATTACGAGCATTAATTTAAAATAATGAGCATTCTGGACAGAATTGGAGTATTTCACGCGATTGTGCATTCATTTGAAGCCATTTGATCTCAATAATCTATATTTAAGCTCTTCATACAGTGGATAATCAATTTATAATCTTAAAAATTCTAAAGAACTGGATTATAAATGACAATTACGCACATCAAGAGCAAAAAATGTGCGTTCTGGACAGAATTGGAGAATTTCAAGCGATTTTGCATTCATTACAAGCTATTTGATCGCAATAATCTATATTTAAGCTCTTTATACAGTAGAATATAAGTTTATAATCTGAAAAATTCAAAAGAATTGAATTATAAATGATAATTACGCACATAAAGTGCAAATAAAGGGCTGTCTGGACAGAATTGGAGCTTTTCAAGCGATTGTGCATTCATTTCAATTCATTTGATCACAATAATCTATATTTGAGCTCTTTATATAGTGGAGAATAAATTTATAATCTTAAAAATTCAAAAGGATTGGATTATAAATGGCAATTACGCACATAAATTGCAAAGAATGAGCATTCTGTACAGAATTGGAGCTTTTTGCGCTATTGTGCATTCATTTCGAGCCATTTGATCACAATAATCTATATTTAAGCTCTTTATACAGTGAATAATAATTTTATAATTTTAAAAATTCAAAAGGATTGGATTATAAATGACAATTACGCACATAAGGTGCAAATAATGTGAGTACTGGACAGAATTGGAGCTTTTCAAACGATTGTGCATTCATTTCAAGTCATTTGATCTCTATAATCTTTATTGAAGCACTTTTTACAGTGGAGAATGAGTTTATATCTTAAAAATTTACAAGGGTTGGATTATACAATGCAATTACGCACATAAAATGGAAATCAAGAGTATTCTGGGAAGTATTTGAGAATTCAAGTGATTGTGCAATCATTTCAAACCATTTGATCACTATAATCTATATTTAAACTATTTATACAGTGGAGAATAAGTTTATAATCTTAAAAATTCAAAAGGATTGGATTATAAATGGCAATTACGCACATCAAGTGCAAATAATGAGCGGTCCGGAATGAATTGGAGCTTTTCAAGCAATTGTGCATTCATTTCAAGTCATTTGATCACAATAATGTATATTTTAGCTCTTTATACAGTGAAGAATAAGTTTATAATCTTAAAAATACAAAAGGATTGGATTATAAATGACAATAACGCACATCAAGTGCAAATAATGAGCCTTCTGGAAAGAATTGGATCTTTTTCAAGCGATTGTGCATTCATTTCAAGTCATTTGATCTTTATAATCTATATTTGAGCTGTTTATACACTGGAGAATAAAATTATAATCTTAAAAATTCAAAACGATTTTATTATACATGGCAATTACGACCATTAATTGCAAATAATGAGCATTCTTGACCGAATTGGAGCATTTCACCCTATTGTGCATTCCTTTCATGCCATTTGATCACAATAATCAATATTTATGCTCTTTATATAGTGGAGAATAAATTTATAATCTTAAAAATTCAAAAAGATGGGATTATAAATGGCAATTACGCACATCAAGAGCAAGTAATGTGCGTTCTGGACAGAATTGGGAAGTATTTGAGAATTCAAGTGATTGTGCAATCATTTCAAACCATTTGATCACTATAATCTATATTTAAACTATTTGTACAGTGGAGAATAAGTTTATAATTTTAAAAATTCAAAAGGATTGGATTATACATAGAATTACACACATAAATAGCAAATAAAGCACCGTTCTAGACATAAATGGACCATTTCTCATGATTGTGCATTCATTTCTAGCCATTTGATCACAATAATCTATATTTAAGCTCTTTATACAGTGAAGAATAAGTTTATAATCTTAAAAATTCAAAAGGATTGGATTATAAATGGCAATTACGCACATCAAGTGCAAATAATGAGCGGTCCGGAATGAATTGGAGCTTTTCAAGCAATTGTGCATTCATTTCAAGTCATTTGATCACAATAATGTATATTTTAGCTCTTTATACAGTGAAGAATAAGTTTATAATCTTAAAAATACAAAAGAATTGGATTATAAATGACAATAACGCACATCAAGTGCAAATAATGAGCCTTCTGGAAAGAATTGGATCTTTTTCAAGCGATTGTGCATTCATTTCAAGTCATTTGATCTTTATAATCTATATTTGAGCTGTTTATACACTGGAGAATAAAATTATAATCTTAAAAATTCAAAACGATTTTATTATACATGGCAATTACGACCATTAATTGCAAATAATGAGCATTCTTGACCGAATTGGAGCATTTCACCGTATTGTGCATTCCTTTCATGCCATTTGATCACAATAATCAATATTTATGCTCTTTATATAGTGGAGAATAAATTTATAATCTTAAAAATTCAAAAAGATGGGATTATAAATGGCAATTACGCACATCAAGAGCAAGTAATGTGCGTTCTGGACAGAATTGGAGAATTTCAAGCGATTTAACATTTATTACATGCTATTTGATCAAAATAATCTATATTTAAGCTCTCTTTATACAGTACAGTATAAATTTATAATCGTAAAATTTCAAAAGGATTGGATTATAAATGACAATTACGCACATAAAGTGCTAATAATGAGAGTTCTGGACAGAATTGGAGCATTTCTCGCGATTGTGCATTCATTTCAAGTCATTTGATCTCAATAATCAATATATGTACTCTTTATACAATGGAGAATATGTTTATAATCTTATAACTATGAACGCATTCGATTATACAAGGCAATTACGCTCATATATTGCAAATAATGTGTGTTCTGGAAAGAATTGGAGGATTTCACCCAATTGTGCATTCATTTAAAGCCATTTGATAATAATAATCTATATTTAAACTTTTTATACAGTGCAGAATACATTTATAATTTTTAAAATTCTAAAGGATTGGATTATAAATGACAATTACGCACATAAAGTGCAAATAATGTGCGTTCTGGATAGAATTGGAAAATTTCAAGCGATTGTGCATTCATTTCAAGTCATTTGATCACTATAATCAATATTGAAGCACTTTATACAGTGGAGAATGAGTTTATATCTTAAAAATTCACAAGGGTTGAATTACATTGCAATTACGCACATAAATAGTAAATAACGACCGTTCTTGACAGAAATGGAGCATTTCTCATGATTGTGCATTCATTTCTAGCCATTTGATCACAATAATCTATATTTATGCACTTTATACAGTGAATAATAAGTTTATAATCTTAAAAATTCAGAAGCATTGAATTATAAATGGGAATTACGCACATCAAGTGCAAATAATGAG